>WBMZ01011689.1:0-76244 GCA_013400975.1 Atrichornis clamosus | reverse complement strand
CACCCCCCTTCTCGCGCGCACCGCCCCGCAAAGGGGGGCTTGGGCGGGGGGGACACGACGACACTCGGGGCACCCGCTGCCCGCCCGCGATCCCCCGGCGCTGGGAGACCCCCGTGAGGACCCCCCGCCGGCCTCCCTGGGCATCCCCCACGTGCAGCGTCCCCCCACCCGCGCACCCCACTCTGCACAGCCCCCCCCGCCGTGCAGCCGCAGCCCCGCCGGGCACCCCCTCTTCGTGTCCCTCTGTGCTGTACTCCGTGTTCTCCCCCCTCCGTGAAGCCACCTTCCACCCTCTTGCAGCTTCCCTGCCACCCTCTTCCGGGCAGCCCTCCATCCATGCACCTCCTCTGCGCAGCCCCCCTGCATGTACCCCCCCACCCCCGTGCACCCGCAGCTCCCCTGTGCCCCTCTCCCTTGCTGTCTGTGCTGTTTTCCATCTGCCCCCACCACGGAGTCACCTCTCCATGTACCCCTATGCACCCTGTGCACCTCTGTGCAACCCCCTCTGAAGCCCCCTCCCCATGGAGCCCCTCTCTCTGCACTCTCCTGCAGTCCCCCTCCCGCTCTGTGAACCTCCCTGCACCCATGCTGCATCCCCCCCCTCCATGCACCCCCTTGCTGGCTGCCCCCAGTTCAGTCTCCCTGGTCTCTGCCCTCCTGATGCTGCACCTCAAAAATCTTTCTCCTTTCTCAATTGTGCAAAGCGGTGTTTTTTTTCTTTTTATATTTTTTTCACCCCACTTCACCCCAAATTTTTCTCACAGCCCTTGATGCACTCTCAGTACCCTGCAAAGTGCACCAGGAGATGTGTGGACACCCTGAGCCCTGGTAGAGCTGGGGTGCCCCTCGTGCCCCTCCACTGCTGGTGTGGTTTTAGCCACTTTTTAGATTACTTATGTTTTCAGCCCAGTTTTTCTCCATTCAACACTGGTTGCTGCCCAAAGGCATCTGAGCAACACACGTGGAGTTCAATCCCGTGATGCTTGGTGGAATGTCCGGAGCATCCTGAAACCCGGTACATGCTCAGGGGCCATTGTGGGTGATGCTTATGCTGTAGGAGGGGTTCTTCCCCAAAGTGAAGGACGAGGGTAGGGATACAGTGACAACAAACACTGGAGTGGTTGAATGGAATGCAGCTGAGCGTTTGCGCTGCTGCAAAAACTGAAGTGCTTCAGCTGGTGGCTTTGTGCTGGGCTGGCATGGAGGGGCCAGCCCACCTCAGATAAACCCTGTGGGCTCTGTGGAGGTGAAGATCACCTCATGGTGTCCCTGTGGGTCAGGCAGGTGTTCCTGCAGGGCATGAACCAGGTTGTGAAGTCACGTCAGACGCATCGGGTCAGTGCCTTGCTCCAGCTGTGGTCTGGGGAAGTGGTGGGAGCCAAGTGGCAGCTCTGCAGTGCCCTGTGTCACTGCTTGGAGGACTCCACAGGGGTCTGAGCTTGAACAGCCAGGCCTGGACAAGGTATTCCCTTACCTCTCTGTGTGGACTGCTCCAGTTCTATAGGAACTGTAGGAGATGCTTTGTAGGCACTGGCTTCTCAATACCTGGGCATGGGCTGATCCCCAGCACTGTGGGTAGCAGGGCGAGGGAGGGGATTCTCCCCCTCTACTCTGCTCAGGTGAGACCCCACCTGCAGTGCTGCATCCAGCTCTGGGGCTCCCAGCGTCACAAGAGTGTGGAGCTGCTGGAGTGAATCCAGAGGAGGTCATGGAGATGTTCCAAGGGCTGGGGCATCTCTGCTCTGGAGACAGGCTGAGAGAGCTGGGAGTGTTCAGCCTGGAGATGAGAAAAGAAGGCTCTGGGGAGACCTTAGAGTCCCTTCCAGTTCCTAAAGGGGCTCCAAGAGAGCTGGAGAGGGAGTGCTGTCTTGCATCTATTGATGATTTATTAGGAATGCACACTTTGAAATAGTTTCCAGATGTCACTGTTTCTGTGGGCTTGACGTGCTTTTCTAATTTGATTTTTTTGTGTATGACTTTGGAGGAGGGAAGAGTCCCTGTTTTACTCTGGAGGAGACAGTGACAAGCTCCTCCAACAGTGTGAAATCGTGAGATAGTTTGAAATACATTTGGAAACGCACCTTCAAACTGAGTATCTTCGTAGGGTTTATGGTGGATGCCAGGAACAAATTTTTTTTTGGACTTCTTTCACACTCTGCCCTTCACCTCCTGCACCCCAGTCCCACCCATGCCCATCATTCTCACCCAGCCTGCAGAGCATGTGTTGAGTTGAACTTCCTCTCATTCCTCCTCCTGGGATGGAGCACTTGGGGATTTGCTCATTCTTTTCTTCTTAGAAGCATGGAGTCCCTGGAGCCCCTTCCCTCTTTGCTCCCACCACACCCATGATCCTTCCGTGACCAAGTTCAGCAGGGAGCCCTTTTGTCACGGGCCTTCCCCTCGTTTCTCCACAGGCAGCTGGTGACCAAGGGCTGTCCCGCCCCTGCCGCGATGGCCACGCCGGACGTCAGCGTCCACATGGAGGAGGTGGTGGTGGTGACGACGCCGGACGGCGCGGTGGACGGCAGCGGCATGGAGGAGGTGAAGACGGTGCTGGTCACCACCAACCTGTCCCAGCACGGGTAAGAGACGGGGTTGGTGCACCCTGAGGGGCTGTGCTGGAAACCTTCCCAGCCGTGGTTGTAGTGGGCTGGGCTGGGATTTAATCCCCCGCTGCATCACTGCTCACCGTGGGGACCTCAGCAGTGCCTGGGGAGTGTCTGGTTCCTCGTTAGGGCTCCCCTGACACCCTGGGACCATACCCAGGGTTCTGCAGCTCTGAGCAGAACAGGCTCTGCTCTTTCCCTCTTTGGAGGGGGGAAAAAAAACCAACCCAAAATACTTTTTTTTTTTTTTTTTGAGTGGATGTGGATGTTGGAGTGGAACAAGTCCAGTTGAAACAGGACACCAGTAGCTAAATCAGTGTTTTTCTGCTATTTATTTCATAATTGCTTTGCTAAACTCTGAACCTCCAAGAGATGAGTCTGTGTGTGGCACAGTGAGGGCAGTGCACCAGAGCTCCCCTTCCTTGAAGGTGGAGATGTTTGGGACTGTTTTTTGGCTGAGCTCTGCAGGAACCTCCACTGTCAGCAATAGGAGTGAGAGAGGTGGCCTTGAAACAATGTGGCACTGAATGCAGAGACACTACTCAAAAAGCCAGAGTGAACATGTCTGATAAAGTGCTGCTGCTTTGCCCAGTTTCTGCCTTTTCTGTTGGCATTTCAGGTTTGGGGTTGCTGTTTGTTCAGGTCTGGTCTGTTCAGTGACAGGTTGGCCATGGCCAAAGTCTGGCTGGTACCTTGAAGGCCCACATAGCAATTGGGTCTTTGCTTTATTTCTCTGGTTTTTTGGTGAGACGGAGCCCAGAGCCATTTTTGTGCTTTGCTCTTCCAGTGGCTTCAGAAAAGTTCATAGCTGGAGCTGCACCTAGGCAGGTTTGTCTGAAATAAATGGGTGTTGAGTGGCTGTTTATTGCTCTCCACAAGAAGGAGATGTTTGTCTCCTTTTCTCAAACATGCCTTTGTGTCAGCGCCCTGGGGCTTTGGGCAGGGCAGAAGGTGACAGCGTTTGTTACAGAGCAGATGTCATCCCCCCTGTGCTGCTCCAACTGAGATAAAGCCCATAACAGATGAATTTCTGGTAGAGAATGGGCAGGGGCAGGCCGAGGCAAGAGCTGTTGGTGCTGGAATGGGCAGGATCTGCCCTGCTGCTGCTCCACACCCCGGGTCTGTGAGGGCTTGCAAGAACCTTTTCCATTCCCAGAAGAGCAGGTGCTGGTGGGGAAGGAAGACTCCACTCCTGATTTCTGTCCCATGGTGACTTCCTTGGCTCCCTCGGTGGAGAAGCAGCCAAATGTGACACTTGGGATGTGGCTGCTCTTGAATGCAGAGTGGTTCCTGATTGTAATATGGCTCTGAGCTTTTACAGACCCATGTGCAGCATTGTGGTGTTGTTTGGGAATATGGATCATGGCAGAGGCTGGCACAACCAGTTTGCTTTCCTTTCTCTCTTAGTTCCCATCCTGTTTTTCTTTGCAAACCTTTTCTTCCCCTCCCAGTATCCCCTGGATGATCAGGAGCAGGACAGCTCTACACAGCACAGAGAGGAACAGTTTATTTAGTTGCAGCTATGAGCAGAGGTGTCTCAGCAGGTATGAAGAGATTGCCTGAGGGTTTTCCATGCATCTCTCTGGAGAAGGACCTCTGGGCAGGCTCCTTGTTCCCCCATGCCTGGGAATGGTAGAGGGTCAATGGGTAGGATGTGGATTTTGGGGTCATGTAGTAAAACTTGCCTGACTCCCCTTGCTGAGCAGGGCAGTGGGGCTGGTGGGGAGTGGCAGCATGAGCCACCCGTGGTCTCTCCATGGCTTTGGAGAGCTGCCTCCACCAGGCTCTGCTCCTCCTGGGGCAATGTCACAGGGCCGTTGGCTCCCTCTCCTTTCCCCGCTGTTTTCCCTCTGCAGCCCCAGCTGGCATCAGGAGAGCGGCTGCAGGCACGGGCTGGGATCCCTCGGCAGTGGCTCAGTCACTGCTGACATGGGGAGCTCTCAACTTGCCTTGTGTGGCACTTAAACCAAACTCAGCTTGGGGGTTGGGGCCTTTTTCTATTGCTCATTTGAGTATGGGTTTGCTATTGAAGAAAACCCCTATACAGCCAATTGTTAAGAGCTTAATTAGTTCATGTGTTTTTAAGGAAAAGGCAGAGGGAAATGGGAAAATATTAATAATGAGCAAGAAGCTTTTCTCTTTGGTCTGTGATTGGAAGGGATCTGTGCTTGGTGTTCTGATGGGGTGCTTGTATTTCTGATCAGCATCCCCAGCACAGGGTTCTGGGGGAGACTTCTCTCTCTCAAGTTTCCAGGCAAGGCAGGAGCAGAGGAGAAAGGCGACGCCAGCCTGCTGAGTTATCCACATGCACTTTCTTCTCTTCCTCCCATCTGGTTTATGGATCCTCATGGGGAGGAAGATGAGAACCATCCTCCCCTGCCTTCGTCATGGCAACTAGCAAAGGCAGGACCAGCTGGGGGGCTGCACTGCTGGGACTTGGAAGGTGTTTGTGTTTTCTCTTGCATCTGCCTCAGTCTGTTTCCCTGGAATGGGATGGGAGAAACAGTGGAGACACTCGCCTTTTTTTGTGGTTTTCTCTCCCCCACAAATCTGTGGCAGACAGAGACTTAAGTCGCTTGAATTTTTCATACAAGCTGGGAGTTGGCTAGTTTGTTTTTCTCTGGAAGTTTAAGGCGTGGGCTGGGTTATTTCTCCCCATCCAGTTGTGCCTTTCGGTCATTTTTTGGAGCAGTGCAAATGTGGTGGAGTCGTGGAGGAAGCTCTGAAAGGTGCTGACTTTCTGCTGGTGGGTTTCTTCTGGGTAAGTTGGTGGAGGTTCTTGATCACCGGTGGCAGATGGAGGCAGGTCAGGGTCAGGGCTGTGGGATGCTGGGCTTTGCTTGCCAGAGGTGGCTGCTGCCTCTGGCACCCTGCTAAAGGGGTACTGCTGGCTTTTCTCCAAATGCACCTGGAGAAATGCAAGAACCCAGCAGCAAACTGATGAAAAAACCCCAGATTACAATTCTTCTGTTCTTTGTCAGACTGCCACTTCTGTAATAATCACCTGCCTGCAAATGCCTTAGCTCAGAGTTGACCTTTTTCGTGTCCTTTCACATCCCCCTCCACACGCCCTCCCAGGGCTCTGGGCTGGTGGTCGCTGTGAGCTGCAGAGGCAGTGTCATGTCCATCCCCTTTGTGTCACAGCAGGAGTTGTCTCCTCTCTCTCCTCCGGAGCAGCATCTCGGAGTTATTCACCTGGTGAGGCCGAGCTGCCGCCCACGCCGCTCCTTATCTCTGTGCTGCTCCCCACAGGTACCTGCCCTGCAGCTGCCGAGGGGAGGGATGCTTTGAAGCTGCAGTTCCACCCTGGAGCTGTGTGTTAGGAGACCAGAATGGAAAAACCAGTTGCTCTTGAATTTCCTTGTCCCCGTGGCACCGCGGGTGAGAAATGTGGTTGCCAGTGAGTCACTGGGACTGTCTTTTAATTCACCCATGATACCAAACTGGGGGAGATTTCAGGTTTATTTTCTCTGTACAGTCTTCCTGGGAAATTTATATGCCAAAGTATGTGAAAAGCTAATTGTATTTCCCCCCTCATGCCCCTGCAGATCGAGCTTTCTGCAGCAATTAGCTTCAGTAACAATACCAAACACACATCTTAAAGGGAGGGTAGATTTAGTTTGGATATTGGGAAGAAATTCCCTGTGAGGGTGGTGAGGCCCTGGCACAGGTTGCCCAGAAAGGCTCTGGCTCTCCATCCCTGGAAGTGTTCAAGGCCAGGTTGGATGGGGCTTGGAGCAAGCTGGTCTAGTGAAAAGGGTTCCTGCCCATGGCAGGGGGTGGAAAGAGATGGTCTTTAAGGTCCCATTCAATGCAAACCATTCTGTGATTCTATGAAAACCTGTTAGGAATGGTCCCTGCTGGGCACTGGCTGTGATGTTCAGGAGGGATCCATAAGGGCACCAACGTGGGCTCCCTCCCTCCTGCAGGACCTCCCGAGCCGAGGGGGTGAGCAGCATGTCCCAGATCACAGCCAGAAGTGTCTGTTCCCTCTGAGTGTGCATTGAAGCTTCTTGGAGGGCCTTGGGGCTCTGTATTGCCACAGTGAGAGCTGGGATGGGAGAACAGCAAGGGACTGGGTGCTGTGCAAGACCCACTCTGTGCACCAAGCACCAAGAGAAAGTGGAGATCTGCGGTGTGGGGACGATGGAAGCAGTTGGATAGGCACCTATTAGTGAATATCAAGGGTATATCAAGTTTTAAGAGGCTCAGAGATTGGATTGCAAGTGTCTGTAGCTCATATTGTGTTATCTCTGCTCACAGATCTGCTCTTGGGGTTTGTCCAACTCCTTTATAGCGTCTCTGTGGCTCCATGAGGTCCTGCTCCTGGGAGCATCCTGCATACCAGGGGATTCAGCCAGTCTATTGCCCAGACAGCAGCAGCATGTTTCACACATGTTTTTCCTGGGGAAATCTCAGGCAAAGCTGCCAAAAGCTGGCAGTGACTTCTGAGCGAGGGGCTGTGCTGACAGCATCCCTCCATGCCAGCTCTCCAGCACGGGCTGGGCTGGAGGCAGATCCACAGGGCTGGGATTAAAGGGGAGGCGAGAGAGAGCTGGCCAGGCTGCTGACAGGGGCCTGCCTGCTGCAGGGCTCTTCATCGCCGCATGGAAAAATGGAGCTGAGCCTCCCAAACCCAGAGCTGACTCTTAGCTCTTGTGGGAAAATGTGATCCGAGGCACTTCTGAAGCAATGTCTCCACGGGGCATCGGGTGTGGGGGTGGCACGGCCTCATGGCTTAAGAATGCCTCTGCCTCTCTTTCCAGTGGTGACATCAACGAAGACACTCTGGAGACTGAAAATGCAGCTGCTGCAGCTGCTGCTGCCTTCACGGCCTCCACGCACCTGAAGGAAGCGGTTCTAGGTAGGTCAGCTCCTTCCATAGCCCCTTGGTTGAGCTGTGCCAGCTCCACCACCCCAGAGTGCCACCACCCTGCGCTGGTGTCGGACGGGACAGTCCAGGCGCTGCTGTGCAGAGCTGCCGGGGCTCCGGGGATGTTCTCTTGTGGGCCTTGGGGATGCTCTCAGCGTCCAGGGGGGCTCGGTGACCAGCAGGGAGCTGGCAGTGGCTGGCTGGGCTGCTGCTGCCCTCTCCTGGTCTGGGATGAGTCCCTGTGTCCGGCCATCCCTGGCTCCTGCCCTTGCAGCTTGACACCGGGATGTCAGTTTTGCAGCAATTTGCTGGCTTTGGTTACAAGGAAAAGTGAATTTAGGGAGCAAAGACTGTGATCAGCTGGGCTGGAGTTGACTTAAAACCAATTTTACTTTAAAACCAAGGGTGACTCCACCCAAATAACAGAATTCCTTTTTTTAATCAAGAATGGCTGACTTCTCACATTCCCTGTGCTCAGCTGCAGTCTTACTGGAATAAATCTGCCTGGGCTGTTTTGCCTGAGAATTGTGGGTGTTTGGGTGCTTTAATAGCAAAGTGCAAGTGAGTTGTGGCCACAAACCCCAGCACATCCCACCATGCATCACCTACTTTTTTTTTTATTCCTGAGTTTCAAAACTGGTTATCACTGCATGTGTGCCTCAGACGTGAATCAGGGGCTGTGGCTCATGTTTCTTTTTGATCTGTCTCTTGCTCTGATCCCTGTGAGAAGTGAAGATGGCTGAAGATGAGGACAGTTTGGAGGCAGAGATTGTCTACCCCATCACCTGTGGGGACAGCAAAGCCAACCTCATCTGGAGGAAGTTTGTGTGCCCTGGGATCAATGTGAAGTGTGTGCAGGTGAGAACAGAGGGTCCAACACTGGTCTTTGCCTTCCTGTGCCCACGTTGTGGGCTTGTCCTGGTTGTGGTCAGCTTTGATAAGCTGCTTTGCATCAGAACTGTATCACTGTGGGAAAGGAGGGAATGTTCCTGGTACTGTGGTACCTGATATTTGTCTTGACCAAGTTGAGCAGTTCTGGCTGGAGAGATGCAGCTGCAATTTAATGCATATTGAAAAGTTTGAGAAATTTGGACATTTCCATTGTCTGCTCAGTTGGAAAGTTGATAGTTTGGAGTATATTGGTTGGGGACCTGCTGAAGAGCTGCTGCTGTGTCCTGGGTACCTTGTGGTTAAAATCTGCATGAATTCAGGAACATGGCCATGACTGAGCCATTGCTGGTGTTTGTACATGGCCTGAATAATACCTGGCTGGGGGAGAGCCTCCTTGGGCTCCCAAAGGATGGTCCTTGCCCTTCCCAGGACAGATGGTCTCCTCTGTCCCTGAGGCAGAGGACAGGTGCTGCTGCAGGTAATGCTGCTGCCACCTAAAATCTGTCCTCTCTGCAGTAAAGCCCATGTCTTTGTTCAGAGAAGCAGCTTCTCATGCAGTAATGGTGAGTTGCTCTATGTTGGTCAACATGGACATGGAAAAGAGGAGGCCTGGGTTTGGGAAATCCTTTGGGAAGAACTATAAGGCAGCTCTTCAGAGGACTGTCTGGTTCATGGTTGGACTCGAGGATCTTGGAGGTCTTCTCCAACGTTAATGATTCTATAACTATGATTGTGCAGGTTGCTCCTACGGCAGCACGTGGGTTCAGGCACAGCTGGGTGTGTAGGGCAATAAAAGGAAGGGAAAGAGTTGGCACAGTGTGTGCCAGCTCCCTGAAGCTGGTTTTCAGTAGCAGTGGGTGTGCACTGCCGGAGAGGCCAGAGGTTCCCTGATACCAATGGTTGGGCTTGTGAGCAGGAGGTCAAAGACCAAATGGGCTTCTTTCCTGTGGGGCATAATGTGCCCCTGGACCCAAATGTTACTGGTGCAACCCAGCTTTCACTGAGTCCATTGCTGGTGGGAGTGTGAGCAGCTCCCTGCTGTTAATGATAATGCGGGTGTTTTCCCAGCTGTCCTGCCTGAGCTGGGCACTTCCAAACTCACATCCCCCTAAACCCTTGGCTTCGAGCAGCTGCTAACTAACCATCCATGACAGCAATATTTGGCTTTAATCTTTTTGACTGGGGCAGTGTGCTCTGGGGCAGGGAGTGCCTGTCAGCCATCTGTTTTGGTGGTGTTCAGTGGCACGTGGAGGCTGCGCTGCAGCTGCAGCCGCTGCCAGGCACCGGGAAACGCCGCCGGGCTCCGGCTGCACCCTGCTCACAGGGCACCCTTGGCGTATTTATGACTTGTGGCACTGACGGTGCACCTCTGCCTTTTGCAGTTTGATGATCACCTAATCAGCCCCAAGGAGTTTGTCCACCTGGCAGGCAAGTCGACCTTGAAGGATTGGAAGCGGGCGATCCGGATGAACGGGATCATGCTCCGGTTAGTCCCGTCCTTTGTATCTCTGGACACTTCGTTCTGGGGGATTGTGGTGGGGTGCAACAGAGCCTTGGGAATGGTTGTTTTACTGCTGAGGGAGCAAATGAACCACTAAACATTTGTCTTAATGACAGCCTGGCCCAAATGTGGTCTGTCCAATGGCTTTGTTCTGTCCTTGTGCCTAGGGAATAATTTGGGGCAAGAAATATTTCTTTGGTCTTTTCAGGACTTGAGCCACACTGAGTTTCCAGCTGGAGTAAGGACATTGGAAATTTTAATGGCCGTTGGTGGTTGGGCCATGCTATCTGTGGGTTCTCAGCGTGACCCACCAAATGAAATCAGTCTGGTCATCACTAATGCTCTGGTGGCAGCACTTCTGCTTGACATCACTTTTAAATAAGTCCTTGACAAAAAAAAAAGCTTCTTTATTGCTAGCATTTCTCTTCTCTAGTCTTAACTATGGTAATTCAATTCTTCTATGGTTTTCCTGAACACCAGCCTGAGACTGTGATTTAATTAAAGTCTGTCTCTGCCTTTGGGCAGGATAAAAAAGAATCACCTCTTTCCCCAGGAATTGTCAGTGGTTTTGTGCTCTTTTCACAGGGTGACATTGCCTTTGCCTGTATTCTTCTGCTTCAATGCAGACATCTCCCGTATTCCTTTTAAGCAGCTTTTGCTCCACGTAAATTTTGCATAATAGGCTTAGGCTTTGGCAAGGCAGGGCTTTGAAGGGGGGAAAAAACTCCAGGAGGAATGTGTGAAGGCAAGCCCAGCAGCCCATGGGAGCAATCTTGGGAAGCTCAGGTGGTTGTTGGCCAGCAAGGCCTGGGGATGCTTAGACTGGGAAAATCCCGTGTGCCAGTGTTGCTACCCCCTTTGCTTGAGATGAGAGACCTGATTTGAGTTTGTAAATAGGTTATGCCCTGTCTCTTTTTGAGACATAGAGTCAAAAAGGGAAGGAAGAGGGTCCCTGTGGTCTCTCCCTGAACTGAGACTCCAGCTGATGACCCTTCTGCTGGAAGCTGCAGCTTCAGAGGGGATGTCCTGTGGGACCATATAGGAACTCTCTTCCCCTTCCTCCCTCAACAAACGAGTTAATCAGTCCCAGTAAGGGCTCCTGTTGCCTGTGCCTGCTTTCCTGGCTTTTTGGGGCTCAGAGAAGTTTGGGGTGAAGGCTGCCAGGAGCTGCATCTTGGCTCTTGCTGATGTGCCTGTCCTTGTGCTTGTTCCCTCTCATTCAGGAAGATCATGGACTCAGGAGAGCTGGATTTCTACCAGCACACAAAGGTCTGTTCCAACACCTGCCGGAGCACCAAAATTGACCTGACTGGAGCCAGGGTGTCCCTGACCAGCCAGACATCGACAGAGTACATCCCTCTGACTCCGGCCTCTGCCGATGGTACGTCCAGCCATTCCTCACCCTGAGCAGGGGATTTGAGGCACCACAGCACATGAATGCCACGTAACCAAGGTCCCTGTGGCTGCCTCATCTCTGGAAGTGTTCAAGGCCAGGTTGGACAGCACTTGCAGCGATCTGGTCTAGTGGAAGGTGTCCCTGCCGATGGCAGGGAGTTGGAATGAGATGAGCTTTGAGTTCCCTTCCAACCCAAACCATTCTCTGATTTTATGAGTATGATCTAGAATGACAGGCAACTATTTTATTGGAAGGCTTTCTAATTTTGAAGTACTTGTATATTTATTAACTCCTTTTGTTTCTGAGCATTAAGAACAGCCCCCAAAGCGCCCCACACCCTGAGCTCCTGGTGGTGCCTGTGAGACAGGATAAGCCCCCTTGGCTTTGCAGAGCACCCATCCACCACATCCCGGTGTTGTGGTGGGGAAGCTGATGCCAATGCACAGCACAGCCCACTCCAAGCCCTCCTGTCAAACATGTACATGAGCTCACCAAAGGGAGACACTTCCCATGCTGCTGGGCTGTGCGGGAATAACCAGAGCCCCAAAAGCTGCAGAGTAAAGCAGCAGAAGGAGTGGATTTAATGGCAGGAACTGAGCATTCCAAATGCTCTGCACAGCTCTGTGGGGCTCTGGCCAGATTCCCATCCATCCCGCTCCTGCACACGGCATGAATGATGCCGGTTCCCCGAATCTCTGGTAACAAAACTGCTGAGATTTGGCAGAGCTGAAGGGAAGGAGGGATCCCCCTGCATCCCTGTGCTGTGGGGGGTTGCTATCCCCTTTGAGGCTTTAGAAACCCTCCAGACAAACGGTGGCCGGGTAAAAAGGGCTGCCCAAAAAAATCAGTCTCTAAATCTGTTTGACTTTTGCCCTGCGCAGAGCTGGTGTGTTTGCCAGGGGGAAGGGGAGGGAATGCTGCTCTCAAGCATGTGTTCTTGTGCTGCAAAGGTTGCAGGAGTAATCCCTGGGGAGTGCACTCCAATGTGGAAAAAATAAGTACAGCTGGCACAGCAGCCACTTGGGCGTCTCCGTTCAGCATCTAGAGATGCCTTTTAACAAATGTGATCCTGTGCAATAAAAAGGAGAAGTCACAGAAATGCAGCAGAGGAGTGCTTCCCTTGGAAACAGCCTGTGAAAATACAGGGAAAAATCAGGACCTGGGAATTTTTTTCTCTTCTTTTTTGCTATTGGTTGCAGTGAACGGATCCCCAGCTACAATAACCATAGAAACATGCGAGGACACCAGCGATTGGAGCACCAGCATCGGAGGTATGGCTTGGGATCCTGCCGGGCTCAGCCCAGCTGGGTGGAGGAGATGTGAGGAAAGAGGGAAGCAGCAGGGGTGAGGAGTAGGAAGGACTCTCTTACCAGAGCAGCCATGCACGAACCTCCACGGGGATTATTCCTTCGCTGCTTATGGAATAGCACTGCGTTATACCCACCGGAGTGCGGGCTGGCTGCAGCATCACCTTGGGAGGAAGTTGTTTCCAAGCACTAAGATGTCAAAGCCAGGGCCAAATGTGGCTCTAGGGGAAGAAAAAATTCTCTCAGAGGGGCCATAAAATCATTCTCCTTGGTGTGCTCCGAGCAATGGATTTTTCTGTAGCATCAGGTGTCCTGTTGGTGTGGGATGGGTGGGGAGAACGTGTCCTTCTCCTTTGGGCCATGCCCTGGGTGGGCTTTGCCCCAGCCCCCTGACCTTGGGAGTCTCCCAGTCTGGCAGGACTGCATTCCTGCAGGGGTACCCACAGGGGATCACCATTAAACCCCCACCAAGGATTTTGAGGTTCCCTTGCTTTCTCTTTCTCCAGATGACACCTTTGCTTTTTGGCAAGGTCTGAAGGACACTGGTCTCCTGGAAGAAGTGATCCATGAGTTCCACCAGGAGCTGGTGGAGACCATGAAGGGCTTGCAGCAGCGAGCACAGGATCCCCCACTGCAGCTTGGGGGTAAGGACCTAGACACGGGTGATCAGTCATCTTGGGAGAGGGGCTTGTGGATTTTTTTATCCTTAGGGGTGTCTGGATGGTACACTAGGGACATAGGTCCTCATAAAAAGTCCCATTTCTGGCTGCTCCCTGGGCAGGCTCTTGGCTACACTCAGGGATGCTTCAGGTGACCTCAGTTCTCCAGTTCCCTGTGCCTGGAGCTTCCTCTCTGCTGGCTCTGAGTCTGGACAAACACTTGGCTTGGGAACTGAGGTGGAATTTAGGCCATTGGAATAATGATGCAGCAAGCAGCTACTGTGCCAGCAGATTTCTTATCACCCCTGCTAGGCTGGAGAGGACTGTTGACAGCTTGTGACCTCTTGCCCTTTCTCATGGCTTCTGCCTTCTCCTCTTCCCCAGCCTCTTGTGTTACCCTCCCACAGATTTTGCCTGTCTCAGCTGGACATGTTTGTTGTCATGTGGCTTTTTCCAAGCCACAAATTATTTGCATGGGGAATTTTGCTTCCTCAAAGATTCTGTGTCTTGTTTTCAAGATGCTGTTTTACTCAACAACGTAGTCCAGAACTTCGGGATGCTGGATCTGGTCAAGAAGGTGCTGGCCAGCCACAAGTGCCAGATGGATCGCTCGAGGGAGCAGTACACACGGGATTTGGCAGGTATGCCCTGGGCACACCAGTGTTCCACTGGGCATTGCTGCCAGCGCCTTTTCTTTTGGGCTGAGAAAGTGCGGTTTGCTAAACCAGCCACATCAGGCTTTGCCACAGGCCCTGGGGAGCTTTTCCAGGATCCAGGCTGAGCCAAACCTCTTCTCTCTCCAGCTCTGGAGCAGCAGTGTGATGAGCACCGCAAGCGAGCGAAGGAGCTGAAGCACAAATCACAGCATCTCAACAACGTCCTGATGACCCTCACACCCGTCTCCGTTCCCACACCTCTGAAACGCCCCAGGCTGACCCGGGCCACCTCTGGACCAGCTGCCATCACCTCCCAAGTCCTGTCCCAGCCGGCACAGCTCGCTGTCACCCCTGGCGTGCCAGTCTCCCAGATTGCCAACCTCCCTCTTGGCAAAGTGGTCTCGGCCCTCCCGCCTTCGGTGCTGGGGAAGAGCCCAGCCCAGCCCCCCGCTGCCAGCTCCCCGGCCTCCCCACTGCTGGGGGGGTACACGGTGCTGGCCTCCGCCGGCTCCACCTTCCCCGGCACGGTGGAGATCCACCCGGACGCTTCCAACCTGACGGTGCTGAGCACGGCCGCAGTCCAGGACGGCAGCACAGTGGTGAAGGTGGTGAGCCCCTTCCAGCTCCTGACGCTGCCAGGACTTGGCACGACCATCCAGAATGTGACACAAATAGCTCCCAGTGGGAGCACGGTCGTGACTGTCCCATCCGGTGCCACTGAGGCCGCCGGGGACGAGCACGCTGCCGCCGCCATCGAGGTGACCGCAGTGGCGGATGAGGCGGAGCAGAAGTGAGAGGGAGGACTTGCCTGGAGGGACGCTGGCCGTGCCACTCTGGGGGGAACTGCCTCTTCTCTGGCTGCGCTGTGGGACGAGGAGCGGTGTCATGAGGGGCACGGGCTAACACGACTCAGAGCAGCTCGTGTCGGGAGCAAGGAGGTTCAGGTCAGAGGGAAAGAGGGGGGAGGAAGGATGCCCAGAGAAGGCAGCAATGCTCTGCCTTGTTTGGAGGAGAGGAAAAAAAAAGCTTATTTTTTTATAAAGCTTTCCTCCCCTGTTCTCTTGGAATAGTTTTACTGCTCTGGCTCGTCAGCTGTGCCTTGTTGGCAGGCACAGCTGGAGCAGTGTCCATTGGAGGAGTGGGCAGGAGCAGGGAGAAGGTGATAGCAAAAGGAAGAGCAGGTGAAACTGCCAAGGGGTCTGCTGTGAAGGGAGCTGGCTGCTCCCCATCCCTGGGAGCTGCAGGGGTGGAGAGGGATGCCAAGAGCAGGAATTCCGTGGATATGTACCATCATTGACACCAGGAAGGGCTCTGTGGCAGCGCAGGCACAGGCCCCAGGAGGTTGGATTTTGTGTGTGACACTGGCTTTGGGTGGCAGAAACAAGTGGGAGCTGTTGTCACAGTGGTTGCCCAGGTCTGCTGGGGGAAGGAGCGGGAAGAGAGAAACCCAGAGGGCTG
Organism: Atrichornis clamosus; assembly: GCA_013400975.1. Taxonomy (NCBI): domain Eukaryota; kingdom Metazoa; phylum Chordata; class Aves; order Passeriformes; family Menuridae; genus Atrichornis; species Atrichornis clamosus. Next base: position 60,897 of record WBMZ01011689.1, on the reverse strand, counting down.
GGAAGAGCTGCGACTTCTGAGGATTTATGATCTTTTTCTAGTCTTCTCAAGAAAAAAAAAGAAAATCCATTCTTTGGGATTTTTTTTTTTAAGCCAATGGTGATTTTTAAGCAAAGCCCTGGTTGGGAAGCTCATTCTGCATGGCAGAGCCGTGCTGCAGAACATGCAGAGCTGAGCCCAGCGGCCACGCCCCGAGGAGCTCACGCTTCCTCACGAGGGGGGACCCTGCTGTCCCCAGTCCCCAGCACCTGCCGGGAGCCGGACGCTGCCATTCCCTCCCTGCTGGGTTCAAGCAGCTGTTCTGTAACGGGGTGGTCCACCCCCCAGTACTCCTTCAGTCACCCCACTCGCTGCAGCTCCCACCAGGTCCCATCCCAGGGTCTCTGGGTGTCCTGTGGCCGCAGCACTGCTCCCGCTGTCTCCGGCTGGAAGGAGTCGGGTGCTTGGAGTGTTGGGGTTTCTCTAAACCTTATCTGGCAGCAGCAGCAATGACAGGTCACTTTATTGAGCTAATAAATATTTTTTTGAAAGAATGTTGCTCTTTTATTGTGTTTCTGTGTCTGGGTGTGACAGCTGGGGTTGCAAAGCAAGGCTAAGGCAGGACAGGAACACACTTTAATTAAATATAAATGTGTGTGTCCTCTGTGCTGCCTCTGGCTGTGGGCATGCAAGGAGCCTGAAATGTGGCTCCAAAGTCTGGTCGTCCATGGCACGGCTGGGACGGCCTGGCTGCACCCAGTGCTGATAACCACCAGTCCCCAGCCTCTGTTTAGAAGAGTTTTGACACGTAATCAGGAGGAAAAGTGATCTGTTCCTCTTAAGCATTAGATTTTGTTTCGTTTCAGCCGAGACTGAGCCAGGGCTGCAGTTGATGAGGAGGAGTCCTGCTTTATCAGAGGTTTTTCCCTCCCAGCTGCCTGCTGCTAAGATATCGCTGTCATATCTCTGTACTTGGGACAGCAGCAGCGTGTCAGACCGAGGGCATATAAAGGCTTGTGATCACCCTGAGCTGCCTTTTGCCTTTTCAGCATACTGAGCCACACTTGGAGTGTATTTCCAGCCCAAACTTCCCTGCTCCCGTGCTGCGATGGTGAGTGAAGGTCCCTCTGCACCATAGGCACCCAGCAGTGCCAGGGGTGGAAAGCTGTGGTGCCTTTGCCCAGCCCTGGAGAGCTGTGGGCTGAGCTTCCTGCTCAAGCCATCTCTGCTTTGGACAAACTCATCCAGCTTATCCAGGTGCTGCAAGAGAGGAAAAGACTAGGTGGATAGGGAACAGCTGGAGAAGACCTCCTGGCTGCTCTTTAGGAGTGCCTGAGAGGTGGCATCAGAGCGTGGAGTGGGACAGGATTTGTGTCAGCTTTCTGTTGGTGTGACCCAGCAGTGGGCAGTGAGTGCTGGAAGAGAGCAGAGCAGGCAGGAGGCAGCAGCTCTTCCCCTGCTCGGTGCACCTTTACCTGCCTGAGAGACTATAGATCACCTCACCCGCAAAGCATTCCCAGCGTGGGTGTACTTTGCCCTGCAAAGCAGAGCTTCCTCGGGATGTAAACAGCTCCCCAAGCAATAAAAGCGCTGCAGGCAGATTTGGGCTGGTGCAATCCTCCCCTCTCTCTGCAGCAGCTCTCGAAGAAGCCAGTCAGGGACGTGCTGGTGGGGCAGCCCTGTCTCCCTCAAGGGGCCAGCTGGGATGTTCAGGGGTGCCCCGGTGGCGTGCTTGACTCCTGGGATGACTGTGCTGCTCCTGAGTGTGCCGCGGTGCTTCCCCGCCCTGCCGAGGGCAGCTGGGGGCTTGCAGAGTCAGCAGCTCGTGGTAGGATGAGGGTTGAGAAGGAAAAGCAAAGGGAAGTTGTCTGCAGCATATGTCTGCATCTGTATACAGAGATTATCAGTTAGTGTCTGGGTGAACGGCCTTGGGCTGGATGCGGCCGTGGGAGATTGAGCAAGATGCCCTGGCCAGTGGGGACAGTCCCGTGTGACGGGGACAGTCCCATGTGAGGGTGGCAGTAGGTCCTGGTCCTGCTGCCCTGGTTTCAGCAGAGGTGGTAAAACATCCCCTGTGGAGTGCACAGCCCACCTGTGGATCAGCTCTCCCCATGGCACTGAGATCTGGGGCTCTGCAGGGCCCCCAAGCCCTCCCCAGGGGTGCTGCACTCGCCAGAGTGGGCTCCCGGGGCTGCAGTGGGTGCCGGGCACCCCACAACTGGAACATCACAGTGGATCCCAGTGGGTCAGCCTGCTGTGTGAGCCCGGGGTCCCTGGGCAGGGCTGGGGCTCTCAGCACTCACTCTACCAGCCTGGTGCTGCTGGCACTGCCTTCTTGGGGTCCTCTTGGGTGTTCAGCCGTGCTCCCCTTTCCTGCCGTGAGGAGCACAGGGCTGCTCCGCTCACAGCCGGGCGTGGAGGACTCGCATCCACACACAAATTACATAAGGGCTGCAGATGACTCATGCCAAGTCCCTGTTTTTCCCTGGATTGTGTGGTGATGGAGACTCAGCCGCTTGCATTTTCCCCTTCAGGTATCTACGGGAGCAGACTGCAGTATTTGGGGAAGAGCAGAGGCTCCCTCTTCCCAAGCATCCGACCGGCAGCGTCGGGAGCAGAGCCGTGCCACGGTTCTGCCTGGCAGCTGCCCACGGGGTGCCAGGGAGCAGGGGGCTGTGAGAAAACACCAGTTCCTCACTCGCTGCGTCTCTATGGGCTGATTGGGGCTGTTACCGGGACAGGAGATGCTCCAGCATCCTCCCGGGAAGGCTCTCCCAGCTTGTCCTCTGACAAGCGCTGTGTGTGCTGCACGCAAAGGGCAGCGTGCCTGGCGCTGAGGGGAGACAGCAGCGATGGCTTGCTGGGGAAACCGCTCCGTGACTGTCCGCAGCAATGGAAACCGAAACTCGGGGCTTTCGGCTCCGTGTTTGTTTGTCTAAAACCGGCAAATCCTGAGTTTCGATTCTCCCCCGCCCTAATGCTGTGGACGTGGTGACGCAGCTTTGCCTCCTCCCTGCTCCAACAGTGGCTTCCTGCTCTCCGCCGCCAGGATGGAGGGACAACAGAGCCGGCTGCTCTCCGGGCTGCTCCACTGCTTCTGGCCCCTTGTTATGTGTTGAGCAGGGCTGGAAACTTTATATAACAGAGTGAAAGCTGTTTGCTTCTAGAGTTGGAGGCAAAATATCCCACCTGTAAAATCAGTGAAACCTCCAGATACCCCACCTGTAAAACCAGAGTGAAGCCTCAGTGCCAAGGCTGCTCTGCCTGGGTGAGCTGGGCACTGCTCGTCCTGGCTCAGGCACCTCAGGGGAGTTGTTCCAGGTGTTTTGTTTGTTTTTTACTGCTGTCTGATGTTGTCACAGAGACTTTTGCTGTGGTTTAGAGTCAGGGTTGCAGAGAGGATGATTCCTGCGCGTAGGCACTGCCAAGTGGGGATGGACTCCATCACTATGGAACATCCTGATTCCAGGGCTGGGCCTCACTTGGCTCCAGGGCTGCATCCTCACAGGGGAAGGGATTCCTCCTTCCCAGGCAAGGATGGGGCCCTGGTGCTGCCCAAACCATAACAGTTCTCATGGCAGCTGCAGGGACAAGGCTGGGAAGCCCTTTCCTGAGTGGGAACACTGAGTGTGGGGGCTCCATGGGGTCAGCTCCTGCTGCAGGGCTGAGCCACCTGCTGCTCCTCGCTGGCAGAACACAGAGTGCAGTGGGGCCTGGCAGCCGTGGCCCTGTGCAGGCTGCCACGGGTCCAGCAGTGACCAGGGTGTTGTTGCACAGACCTGGTGGTTTTGCTGCCCGGGGATGCCCGGTTTCCACGGCTGCCCAGCGCTCTGGTGGAATCCATCCAGTGCCCTCCACTCCAGTGGGGTCCATTCAGCACCCAATGCTCCAGTGGAATCCATTCAGTATTCCCAGGCCTGGGATGCTGCACTCTCCTCCTTGGTGGGAAAACCCCTTTCCTGGCTCCCCAGGGTGCTGCTGGATGGAGCAGGGTGAGGGCTCCCTCTGAGGCACCCAATGGCTGCCACTGCACAAAGCACGAAGGTCAAAAACATCGTTTCTCTTCCTCCTTCCACTGGTGTTGACAAACGTGCCAGAAACTGATCTCTGCCCCTCCTTCCTCCCTGCTCCACTGCCGGCATGCCCCACAGGCTGGCTCTCTCAGGGTTTTGTCCTCCCACTTGCTTTGAGGAAAAAGTTTTCTTTTGTCACTGAGGCTGGCTTTGTGTTGAGGTGGCACCACCAAGCACGAGGTGCCCATCAATCGATGGAAGGATTGAACAGTGTCGGTGTCAGCAGGGAGACTTTAACTCTGGTGCCTGCGGCTTTTTACAGCCACTTGTAGCTGGAGGTGTGTTAGTTTCCCCTGGTTGTTTCCAGGGCTGGCAGCTGGCTTCTGGAATGAAGATAATTCCATTAAGTGGGAATGCTGGAGCCTGACTGCAGCGCTGGGCACAGCACCTGCTTTACAGGCTTTCTGAAGCCTTGTGTCCAGTCTGGTGAGATGGTGCTGTGATGGGTTCCTGGGCTAGGGAGGTTAAAACAACTTCCTGGCATTTTGCTTGGGTGCGTGTGATTTGGGGGAATCCTGGGCTGCAGGATTTGTTGGTTATGCGTGTACTACCTGTAAATTTGCAGCATCACCAGACCGGACAGGGAGAGGACACTGCCTCGTGCTGGGATGGATGAGGTGCTGAGCTCATGTGGTTTGATGAGGTGGGAAGGGGCTGAGAAGGGGCTCCACAGCCCGGGTGCTGAGGATCCCGCACTGCTCGTGTGCTGAGCATCAGGTGATGGTGCTTGTGTGGTGGCACCTGCCCACAAACTGGGGTGCGGGGTCTTGTCCCCCGGCTGTGGCTGCGGCACCACGAAACCCGATGCAAATGAGACTCCGCTGCTGCCGGGGGTGGATTTGGGGTTTGGGTTTGTTTTTGACTCGAGGCTGAGCTCTGCAGCGGCTGCACCGCGTCAGGAGGGGAAACGAAAGTGATGAACAGAAAGGAAGGCAGCGCTCTGCCCCCACCCCCGCCCCCCCGAGCCCCGTTAAAAAGGAGGTTGCCGGGGGGGCCGGACTACGGACCGGGGCTGCCGCTCAATATTCACATGTGACTCCGGTGCCGCCGCTCCCGGCTCTGGACCGAATCTGAGCGCGAGGAATCCCGACCCTCCGCGGGTGAGCAGCAGCCCCGGGGGTGGCCTCTCTGCACTATTGGCGGGGGGAGCAGGACCGGGGGACACCTGATCCCCGATGCACGGGGATGCGGGGTGGGACGGGACCGGGATGGAGACTGGAACCCCAGGAGCGCCCGTCCTGTTCGCTGCATGATGCTCGTGCTGCTGTCCTGTCGCTGCCGCTACCGGCACCGGTACCGGCTCCTGCTGCCCTGGATGCCGGTGCCCGCTCCCCTTGGTGCCCCTTCCCCCGGTGCCCGGTGCCGGCTCCTGCCACCCCGCTGCCGGCCCCTATTATCCGGTGCCGGCTGCCCCCGCCCGATGGCGGTCCCGGTGCTGGCTCCTGCTTTCCCCGGTGCCGGTATCGATTCCCCCCGCCAGGCGTCCGCCCGGTGCCGGTGCCCGCTCCTGCTTCCCCCAGTGCCGGCGGGCGGGGCGGGGCGGGGCCGCCGTGATGCAATTTCCGCGAAGTCCGGCCCCGGTTTGAATGCGGGGAGGCCCCAGAAGCGAAACTGCTGGCGGCGGCGAGTCCCCGGGTCCCCGCGGGTCCCCCCATCCCGGCGGCGGCGGCGGTGAGAGCAGCGGAGGGCGTTCCGGGGGTGGAGGAGCTCCGGGGATGGGGGGGTCAGCGAAGCGCCCCGGGGGGCTGCAGGACCGAGGGTGCCCCCGGTAGCCCCGCAGCGAGCCGTGGGGTGTTACAGGGCATGCAGGATGCTGCTGGGCGTACGGGGAGCGCATTCCGCTCATCCCCCGCCCCAGTTCGCAGCGTCCCTGCCCGGGCTGGGGCGCGTTCGGGAGAGGGGGATCATGGCCAGGGTGCAGGTCTTAGGGTGCAAAGCGCTGGTTGGAGGGTGGGGATAACCCCGGAGATGCACAGTGCTGCCTTCGGTGAGTGATCCCCGACAGCGATACCCTAACACTGCTGCCGCTTCTGAGCTCCGGGAATGGGATCTGGGACCTGCCGGTGAACTTCTTACAGTTGCATAAAGCAAATGCAGTATCTGGGGGTCCAGGTGTCTGGGGGCTCTGCACAAACTGGAGGGTCTGTGCCTGCACACACGCTCGGGCAGTGGTGTCACGACTGCCACTGCAGCAGCCAGGCTGGTGGAACGGTGCCGGCTCTTGGGTGGGATGTGGAGTGAGCCGTCTGATTGAAAAAGGCTGGGAAGAGAGGGCGCCGAAAACTTTGAAGGCTGTTTTTGCACTGGAGGGAGATTCCGGAGGGGTGTCGTTTTGGTACAGCCGGGAGGAGGACTGCAGCTGATGGGGTGGCACCAGCCAGCATCCGCTGGGCAGCTCCTCTTCCATCGTTTCCAAACTATTCTGGCCAGCCCAGCTGCTCCAATCACCCGTGGGGCGCTGGGGATGCTGGGATGGTCTCGCACTGCTACTCTGAGAGCTTGTAGTTGAGGGAAAACTTCCAAGGGCCAGTGCTCAGCTGTGCCAGATAACTGGGGTGTGGGGCTTCAGGCCCCCGAGGCACATGGTCCCCTATCCCCATTCCCCAAAAGGGCTCTCCCAACACTGATTCAGGTCACTTGCTCTGATCGAGGGGCACTTGGCTTACTCCAGCGTAGCGTGTTGCCTAATATTCTGTCAATAATTAACTAAGCCAAGAGCTCGGAGAAGGGCCACCTTCCTCCTGGTGGGATAGGATGGGTGTGGAGCATCAGGACGCAGGGATGCGATGAGCATTTCTCTGCCACAGCTGTGCTTCCAGTCACCATTTCCAGGGAAATGTGATTATCTCTGGCCTCAGCACTGCCCCGCGAAGCGCTGGCCAGGGAGGATGCTCGGACACAGCGTGGCCCAGCCCTGACCCGAAGCATCTTCCTGAGCACGGAGGAAATGCCGTCAGCGAGGCCATGGTGTGGTCTGGTTTGGTTTGGTTTGTGGTGAGGCTGGACCAGTGCTGGGCAGAGGGTGCTTGGGGCTGTGTTGGTGCCTGGGGAGGGTCTGTGCAGTTGGGAGAGAGGCAGATTCTTGTCCCGATGGGGCCTTGGGGCTCTGTGAGCAGGTGCAGAGCTGGGGGTACAATAAACCAGCCTCTGTCTGTCAGGGTGAGTTGTCACCCATCACTGGGATGTGAGTGGCTTTAAATGCCAGGCTGAGCTTTACAGGACCAGTGTAAAGAAGGTTGTTTTTCTTAAAAGTTATAAAATTCAGCTTGTAAATCTTGGTAAATACTGCTTCCCCATCAGCTCTTACCTTCCTTGAGGGATTTGCATTTTGCCCTGTTGACATCAGTTTTATTTCCAGTGGAACAGCTGTCTTGGGGCACACCTCCCCGAGCTTCCTCATGCCTTGCGTCTTCCCTCCACCCCAGCTTGGATTGCAAAAGTTCACTTTTTCTTTTTTTTTTTTTTTGCTTTCTTTTTTCGGTTTTTTGTTGTTGGAGTTGTTTTATTTTTTCTGGTAGAGAGAAAAAAGCTTTAATTTGGCATCAGCACCGGTGCTGTGCAGAGAGTTTGAGCGGGGTTTGCACTTCCCCTTCCTCTTCCCTCCCACCTCCAGACCCGGAGCATGTTCTGGCAGTTTGCTCAAAATCAAACACTTTCTTAAAAAAATAAACAGCAAGGGAATTGACCCCTTTAAAGGTGGAATATTCCCTCTTAGCTTTTTCCTGCTGGGGTGCCCTGCCTGGGCATGAATTCCAGTAGCACCCTGGCTGTCCTGCACGGTCTTTATGGGCAGTTCCTAAGCGTTTAACCGGGTGAGTCAGTGCCGTCGGTGCTGCAGAACCGCCTCTCCCATGAGCTCTGCGGCTGTGGACGTGCGGGGACCGGGAAGCTCTGCTCCCTCTCCACGGAGCCGAGTGCCAGCGATCAGGTTTCTTCCTCTCCCGTGTGTATAACTGAGGTATTTCGGAGTTTTCACCAGTTACAGTGTTGCACAGATGTTGCACAAACCCTGAGTTTGAGTGCCTTTCCCAGGAGGGCTCGGCCGGAGGAGGAGACTTCCAGAGGAAGGAAGGTGGAACTGCTATCGGAGGGATACCAAAGCGTTCCCGAAACTGCAGATGTCAGTTCCACTGGGAACGTGCTGCCCTCGCCAGCTTCAAAGGAGCTGAAAGGCTCTTGGCGGCTGAGCGTGACCCGGGTCCCGCTCCGGGCGTTCCCGCTGTGGAGACTCGGGAACAGCCTGGCCCCCCCGGCCCGGCGCTGCCACCGTCTCCCTCCATGTCCCTCCTGCCCTGTGCCAAGGTCCCGGGGCAAGCTGAACCTGCGGCCACGAGGGTCCCTCCCTCTGCCCTGGGGTCCCGATTAGCTCCAGTCCATCCCTGACCTCCCGGAGAAAGCTGAGTGGAAATGCTCCTTCTTAGCAAACAGTCTCCACAGGAGGGATTTTGACCCTCAAAAGGTGGAGGGTTTTTCCTTCCCACAGCCCAGCACTTGGAGCAGACCATGTCTCCCCAGACCTCTGCCTGGGTTCCCAGTGTCCAGTGTTTTTCCAGGTACCTGGAGAAGTTTGATGGGAGCAGCTCCAGAGGATCTGCAGCCTCCACCAGCATGGTTCTTGCTGCCTTTGCTGTTTTTCTGGGAATCAGAGGAGTATCCCTTGATGCCCATGGGTAGGAGATGGATTGTTCCACTTCCCCTCCTCTCTTTATAGGTGCTTTCCTATATTCTTAATTTATTTCAGTGCAAGGCATTTTCTCTGCATCAGTCAGCAATCCGGCAGCACCAGAACCTCTGCTGTCGCTCCAGCCTTTCTTTTTTGGTGATAGAACCAGAGCACACAAAGAGCTTCTGACCCCTGAACTGCAGAAAGTTTTATTCCAATGACCATGACCTTGTTACAGCCAGGGAACACCCTGGCCCCAGCCAGCTCTGGGTCCTGCTCTTCTTTCACTGCCAGTCTGTAGTAAGTGCTGCAGGTAAAGGTTTGGAAGTGAAGGTGCAGAGATGAGTCGGGTGAGTGGCACAGTGACCCCAGTTGAGCCAGCGCTGCCGTGGGAGTCTGCCACGGAATCCCACAGCTTTCCGAAACGGAAAGCTGCAGCTCTGCCCAGCGCCAGGCTCGCTGCCAGGCCTTGAGAGATAAACCGAGCTGGTGTTTATCCTCCGAGCACGTGTCTGACCTGATGCACACAGAGAAGTAGGATTAGATGATTCCTTCATGGCTCGGCAGTGGATGGGTGCTGTGACACTGGGATGGAAGGTGAGGAGCTCTCTAAGGGTGAGCTGGGAGGGTGGGTGATGCTTTGACCACTTCCAGTTCAGTGCTTGCTGCCTGGAGCTCCAGCCAGAGCAGCAGCTTCAGCACCCGCAGCCGACCTTGCCCAGCACTCTTGCCTTTATTCCAGAGGAGAGGAAAGAGTTTTTAATTAAAAGTGCAGAAACAATGCAAGATTTGCTTCCCTACTCCATTGTCCACTGGACCTCAGCCATAATTCCCCCTCTTCCCTGGTATTGCCAGAGAGCCAGTCCATGGTGGCTGCTGGTCAGGAGCCTGAGGTGGATGCTCGGCATGAGGCTGGTGGCTTTGCTTGGAAACACATGCTACCCATGGATGTGCCCCGATGTGTTCCCTTCACCCTGACCATATGGCTCAGCCACCAAACCCTGCAGCATCATTCCCAGGGATGTTCCTGGCCTCTGGTTACCCAGGAAACTGATGGCTAAGGCCAGAGCTGGTGGCTGGAGAGGGCAGTGAGCCATCAGTTGCCTTCCTCGCCGCCAGGGCCGAGCTCTCCCAGCCGGATGTTTACCGAGCTGTCAGCTGGACAGATGCCGGCAGGCCCCTGTTCCAGCATGCCCATTTCCTGGCCTTGGATGCTGCATCCAAGGAGCAAAGAAGGTGGCTGCTCCATTAATTAATTGGTGCCATGGAGCAGATGGGCTGAGGAGCTGGAGCTGGGTTCCTCCTGCTCGGCGTGGGGCTGCCTGGCCAACCCGGGGAAGAGAACAGGATAAAGAAAAAGTTGGCAGAAGGGACTTGAGGTGTGGGAGGTGCTGGCAGCAGGAAGAGGAACCTGGATCATGTGTCTGTGGTGGTCCAGGGGGAGCTCAGTGGCCGCTGTGGAGGCTGTGCTGGGCCCTCTCGAGCAGCCTCCACTGCTTTGCCACGTTGGATGGTAAATGCTGGGTGGTCTATGGGGACAGTGGGGACCAGGCTGAGTCCTGCGGGGAGCCAGCACCACTCAGCAGCCTGATCCCTGTGGGACACGGTTCCCTGGGACCCAGGCTGGTGGGGGAACAGAGCTGAGTGAGAGGGTGGGGGCAGGCCCTGGGCACTTGGGTGCCGGGGTGAGGTTCCTGGCTGTGCTGCCTGGCTGTGCTTGTGCCTTTGTGTGTGCCCAGCCAGGGACCATCTGATGTTTCCTGCTAAGTCGCTTGTTCCTTGTTCCTTTTCCAGGCTTCATGAGCTCACACCAATGGCCAGCAGGTATGCAGTGAGCTAGGACAAGGCCACTCTCTCCATGGCACTTCCTCCCCACCACATCGCCTTGTAGGATCTTCCCGCCATTAATTTTGCTCCGCTCAAGCCGCCACCAAAGATGCCGACAGCCAACGGCCCAAAGGTGCCACTGGGCAGCCTCCAGCAGCAGCTGGAGCTGCTCCTGGTCTGCTCCAAGTGCAGTGTGAAGGAGAATGACATCACCTACCACCTGCGGGAGGTGGAGCACAAGTGCATGTACGAGATCCTGCTGGCCCGCTGCCGCAGCCGCCAGAGCACAGCCTGGAGGAAGGTGTCCCGGCGGCCCGGCTTCCCCAACCCAGCGCGCTACGCCGTGTGCAGGTACTACGTGATGGGGCTGGGCTGCAGCAGGCACAAGAACCAGTGCACGTTCGCCTGGAGCCCGGAGGAGGCCATGGTCTGGAACTTCGAGAGGGAACACCAGCTGGAGCGGCGCTGGCTGAAGGCGGCAGTGCTGCAGGCGCAGCTGGGGGGCCACCCCACCACCAGTCCCCACCCCACTGCCAGTGCTGCCAGTGAGATCACCATCGAGTTTGGGGGGCAATTCCAGGAGATCTGCAAGCGTTGTTTTTTTGGCTGCCCCCAGCGCATCTCTGTGGGTGGCCGCGGGCAGCTCTGCGAGTCCCACCGCACCTGGGACCCGCTCCTGGTGCACGTGGTGTTGGACAGCCAGAAGAAGCAGCAGTACACGGCCATCCGGCCCTGCCCCGAGTTCATCTCAACCCTCAGCTACTGCCGCTTCGTCTCCCGGGGCCAGCCCTGCAGGCACGGCCCGCAGCGCTGCCAGTACGCCCACAGTGACGTGGAGATGGCCGTCTGGGAGGCCGAGAGGGAGCACGGATTGCTGCGCTCCGACCTCCTGCCACCCGTGGGCACCTGCAGCACCAAGAGCAAGCCAGCGGCACCTGCACCGGTGCACTTCTACTGCCGGATCTGCCTGGTGACCTTCAGCTCGCAGGAGAGCTTTGAGAACCACTGCTCCTCCATCGAGCACGTGCAGATGCTCTCGGCCGACAGCTCCATGCAGTGGGTCCACCGCGCGCCGCCGCTCGGGCTGACCAAGTTCTCGCTGTGTCGCAGGTAAGGCATCCACCAGGGAAGAGGGAAGGGGCAGCCGGGAGCTGTCGGCTCCCTCAGGACCCCCATGCCACTGGACACGGGTGGCACATGGGACACCTCTCTCCTGACAGAGCGGACGTGTGTGAAATGGGGAACAGCTGCACCAAGGCTCATTCCAAAGAGGAGCTGCAGGAGTGGATCCAGAGGGTGAAGGTTTCCATGAAGAAAAAGAAGCAAGCACTGAAGGACGGGCTCTTGTCCTACCAGGACCGGCTCATTGCCGAGTATCGGACGTGCTCCAACGAGGTGTTGATTGTGAGTGGCAGGCACAGGGTGGGAGCGCTGGTCCAGCGCATCACAGGAATCCTCTGGTGTGAGAGCTTGGGAACGGAGCCCACTGCTCACCTTCCTAATAGGGATGCAGAAAGGGATGTGGTGTCCCCCTTCCTTCACCTCTTTGGAGATGGCAACCTGAGAGCCTGCTCGGGGTACCCGAGCTGTGCCGTGGGTCCTCTCGCTTCCCAAGGCTGCTGCTCGGGGATCTGGAGCAGCAGTGGGTGAGGATGGAATATAAGGATGTACTCTTGATCCCTCTTGGGAGGATGTAGCATAAAGGCAAAAATGAAGATGACACCATGGAGAGCTCTGTGGTGTGACCCTGGGGTACTGCCTTCAGTCCCTCTCCTCTCGTGCCTCCCCACAGATGGCTGAACACGTTGAGGGCGTCCAAGTTGTATGTGAGCAACCTCTGCACGTGCAGCTGGAGGACAGGAAGGTGAAATACCAGTGGAGGTTCAAGGTCCACTCTCAGGTAAGCCCAGTCCTTTGGAGGGTTTTGTTTGGTTGGGGGTTTTTTTAATTATTTCTGCAAGGGGCAGAAGGATGGGGATTTGGGCATGTCCTAGTGAGGACGTGTGTTGGGTATTCAAGAGCTGCTTAGGTGGTGCCTGCACTGGGTCTGTGTGCAGCGGGTGTGTCCTGTGTCTCCTGTTTTGTGCAGTGGGGCTGGGGCAGACCAGGGTGCTCTCAACACCTCCCATGTATCACCACAAATAACAACACTCAGCTGCTTTCCTGCCCAGGATTTTGTGGGTGTTGGGGGCAAAAACCTGTCCTCTCCAATGCAGATTTTGTGTTTACTGCACACTGTCTCTGTTGATATTAAACTGAAACCTGAGGTTCTCTGAGACCTTGAAGTAGTTGCTGTGGGGTTGCATGAGGAATAAGCTACAGTGGGACTAACAAGGCCTTTGGTTCCTGCAGCAGCTTTCTCTAGGAAAGGCTGCTGGAGCACCTCACCAGCTGCTGGGCTCTTCCCGTGGGCTGCCCTCACTCTGTCCATGTCTTCTCCTCAATGGCAGATGCATCTGCAGCACGTGGCCCTGCTGAAGCGGGAGCCTGGAGTCAACTTCTACTTCTCGGGGAATGGCCTTTCCCGGGGCCTCCAGTACATTCGTGGGGACCACGTGGCCACCGTGTCCTCCTCGCCCCGCACCGTGCTGGTGGAGGTCAGCATGGAGTGCTGCACGCTGGGCGTCTTCGAGCAGTGGGTGGTCTTTGACTTCGGCAAACGCCCCGTCCTCATGCAGAAGATCAGGGTGAAGGTGGGACGGCGGGAGACCCCCCAGCACGTCCCCAGCAACAGGGAGAGCAGCCGCCCCGTCAACTTTGTGCGATGGGATAGAGGTAACCGGATCATCGTGCCCAGCATGCCAAAGACTGGTGAAGACGTGGATCTGCTCGCGAAGTACAAACCTCCTGCTCTTGCACTGGATTACCAAAGTGAGAGTGGTGCCGTCGTTCCCATCACCCGGCTCAACTATCGGAAGAGGATGCACAGCTTCCTCTTCCATGAGGAAGAAGCTGAGCAGGCTCTGATTGCCAAGTAAGTGCCAGGTGTGAACTCCTCTGGGGTTTCCCCTCACTGGAGACCACGAGCTAACCCTTGGGGCCATGCTGCTCCTGGGGTCTCTGTCCATTCTGGGTTGGGTTTTGGGGTGCCTTCCCAGGAAAATGGAAACCTGCCAAGAAGGATGGCTTGCTAGGTGGTGATAGGAGGGGAAGAGCTGGGTCTCATGCTGCAGCTGTGGATTAGCTAGAAGCATGGTTTCTGTCTGCATGTGCTCAGGAGGCTGGCAGACCCTCTCTAGGTGTAGGTGTCAATCCCCCTCTCTGCTGGGGACATCTCAGGAACCGACAGGTCCGTTCTCTGCTCTTCATTTGGGTGTTTCTTCCTTTCAGACTCAACCTGCGGGTCCCCATCTCGCTGACCCCCATGCTGCAGAGCCTTTCCATGGGGATGAAGTTTGCTGTCTCTGGGGAGCTGTTTGCTGAAGTGCCTACCCCTTACAACCTCTCGCCGGACACGGACGAGGGGTACCTGCTGAGCAGGTCTGTGCCCACCGCTTTCCTGGCGCTCGACCCACCTGTGGACAATCGGGTTTATGAAGTTATTGTGGAGCATAAAGCCACCACAGAGAACACCATCTGGCTGCAGATACCAAACAGATGCTGCTCGGAGCTGAACTTCAAGGCAAACACCTCCCACAACGTGGAGATCCAGTTCCAAATTGACCAGCTGCTGTTCCGGCAGTGGCACCAGGCTGTGGACTGCCTGTTGGACGAGAAGCTGGTCCTGCCAGATGTTGCCAGTTGCTCCATCCCTTACTCTCTTGGGTCCCCACAGAGAGGGAATAGCAAGCAGAAGCAAGCCATCTCCTTCATCACGGGCCAGCCAGTCACCAGCCGGCAGGTCCCCCCTCTGCTCATCTACGGGCCTTTCGGCACTGGGAAGACGTTCACCTTGGCCATGGCCACCCTGGAGATCCTCAGGCAGCCCAACACACGGGTGCTGATCTGCACTCACACAAACAGGTTAGCAGGGAAGAGGCAACCAGAGCTGTGGGTGAGCTGGTCCACTGCTCACTGTGGGAATGGGGCAGAGTCAGGATGCACGAGCCAGAACCAAGCCATCCTTTCCTCAGTGTGCACTTCAACTTCTTGTTTAAATAAATTAGGTTTTTTGAATATGTCTTAAACTGCTCTAGCAGTTCCTGCTAAGAAGAAGCCTGGCATGGGTGGAAGTCTTTGTGGAAGAGTCAACAGAGAATCATAGAATCCCATAATGGTTTGGGTTGGAAGGGACCTTACAGCTCAGCTTGTTCCAAACCCTCTGCCATGGACAGGGACACCTTCCACTAGACCAGGTTGCTCCAAGCCCTGTCCGACCTGGCCTTGAACACTTAACATATTCCTGCCTCATTATAAAATGGGAATGGGGCTGGAGAGACAGTTCTCTCCAGCTATTACTCTGTACTACAAGAAGTAGAAAGTCATTGCCTGACCATGCTGGGATAATACTGTGCTCTAGTTTCCCTTGAAGACTGTTGTGCTTGGTGCACATGCCAATTTATCGACTTTTTCAGGGAGAGTTTGGGGAAGAGAAAATGCAGATCTGGTCTTAATGCCACTGAATCTGCCTTCAGAGAAACCAGGCCAAGACTGTTAAAATTAGAGCAGTTACTCTGAAAAGAGTGTCCACATCTGATCCTGCAGGCTGCTACTGCCTCAGTTTTTAATGCATAATAGATGGTGACTGCTAATCTTAGCCTGTTCCAGGCTGTTTGCTTGCACAGAAGCTTCTCCTGCAGGCCTTGTCTCACCGAGGGATGGGGATGCTCTGCTGTCAGCTCCTTGTCACTTGGCCCTGGACAGCAGCAGGGCCACAGGTTTTGATGGGCACATCACATTTTTCCATATGAGCGTCAAGAGATATTCTAGTCTTGAGTATCAACTCTTATTTTAAGCCATACTCTTGAAAGAGGCTGGGAAGTGGTGGCTGTGTCGACACCGGTTTCTTTGTGCGGTGGTGAATGTCTGCTGTGACAAGTGTGGTGTCACCAGAGCCGGGGGAGTTTGGATGTGTGTTGGGGAATGATCAGAGAGCGCTTCAGCTCACAGAATTTAGGAACAGCACCTACAATTCCTCGATGCTTTTCCCTTTTGTTCCCCCTCCAGCGCTGCTGACATTTACATCCGGGAGTATTTTCACAACTACGTGACCATGGGGCACCCGTGGGCTGTTCCCCTGCGGATCATATCCACTGACCGGCCCATCAACCTGACGGACCCCATCACCCAGATGTACTGCTGCCTCTCGCCAGACCAGCGCTCCTTCCGCCACCCCACGCAGGCCGAGATCGACAAGCACCACATCATTATCACCACCTCCATGCTATCCAAGAACCTGAAGGTCCCCCCAGGCTACTTCACCCACATCATGATCGACGAGGCTGCACAGATGCTGGAGTGTGAAGCTTTGGTTCCGCTCTCCTACGCCACTTTTGAGACGCGGATTGTCCTGGCCGGGGATCACATGCAGATAACCCCAAAGCTGTTCTCTGTCGGGGGTGGGCAATCTGCTGATCACACCCTCTTGAACAGGCTCTTTCAGTTCTACCAGAGGGAGAGGCATGAGGTGGCCATGAAGAGCAGGATCATCTTCAATGAGAATTACCGTTCCACTGCAGGCATCATTGAGTTTGTCTCCAAGCACTTCTACATTGGCAAGGGCAATGCCATCCAAGCCAGTGGGAACATCCCACCCCATCCCGAAGTCTACCCGCTCATGTTCTGCCACGTGTCTGGCATGGCTGAAAGGGATATCTCCATGATTTCTTGGCACAACGCCTCCGAGATAATACAAGTGATTGAGAAAGTGAAGGAGATCTATCAGAGGTGGCCAGATGAGTGGGGTGTCCGGGATCTGAAGAGGATCTGTGTGGTCTCCCATGGGATGCAGGTGTGTAGGAGAATCCTGTGTTCCCCACCTGAGGCATCTATGCCTGCACTGCTGACTAAACACTCCCTAATAAATGCTTTTTAATCTATTTATGATAAACCTGTCTCTTGCGCTAGTAAAAATAGGGAATCTGGAGTCTTGAGTGCCATCCACGTTTTTTTGAGGCACTGTCCATTTAGGTAGCATGTCCTGGGTGGTCAGAGCAGAGATGGTGGGATGGCTTAGTTAAACACTTCAGTTAGCATCTTCTAGGCAGGTTAATGACAGGGCAGTGGGAACTCTGACTGAAGTCAGCCCAGGACATGTAGCTGCTGTTTAGTAACTTGGGGAACCTGCAGCTGGGCAGGGTGAGGGACCCTGGTGTTGGGTGGGGAGCATTTCTGAGCTGAGTTCAGTGGTGCCTCTTTCTTTCTTACCAGGTTTCTGCAATGAGACAAGAGCTGAGAAAAAAGCAGCTACAAGATGTGGTGGTGGAAAACTACGAAAACTTGCCAGGTTTGTGTCTTGTACAACAGTCACTCATGCCTGGCTGTGTTTTGGGGTATTCTGTGTGTGTCATACACAGCTTTTGCAGTCATGCTGGTGGACAGGAGGGTCCATAGCAACTACAGCCACTATGTAACAGGCAGGGGGAAGTCACACTGGGGTGTTAGCAAAGGAGTTTCCAACATCTTTTCATTTTTCTCCTTGTTAAAATGCAAAATATTGGCTGTTCTCATGGAAAAATACCTCTCTGGGAGGTGCTGCCAAGCAGAGTTCCCCTGCCCTCTCCATATCTCTGCCACTGTCGCAGTCCACATAACACCGATTAGGAGGGAGTGCCTGGAAGTTCTGTGGCTGATTTCCATCCCCTTCTGGTTGGTAATTCTTTGTCTTTTCCTTAGTGAATAAAATTTCACACTGAATTAAATCTGCACCCAACTGTCAACGCTTTTCAAATATATGGACGTTGCTTTGTAGGCGGGTAAAAACCCTGTAAGTGCCATCCCAGAGACTTGAGTACGTGTGAATCCTGTGAAACCCTAAGTACCAGCGAGGGAGGGGAGTGACAGAAGGGAATTGAAACCAGGATGGCCTGTGGGTACCAATCACAGAGCAGCTCACTAGAGGAGGAGTCTTCTGCTCTGGATGACAAGAGAGTGATAAGGCTGTACTTAAGGACTTAGTCTATGACTCATCCCTGGTTTTATTATTCTTATCTTTTTTTTTTTATTGTGCAGCTGGGACTCCTCGTGGTGAGAAATACTGACCCCAGGGGGTGTTTCTGATCTCTACACACTTTCTTTGCAGTCTGTTCCCAGTTCTTACGTCACCAGGATGCCTCTTGTTGGTTGTTAACTGTTGTGTGATCAGCAGATCTCTCCTTGAGGGGAGAGGGATCCTTGCAAATGGTCACTGCTCTTGTTCCTGCAAGACCCTTGGTTCCTCAGGGAATTTCGGATTCACAGCAAACTCTACCTGTGTTTGCAAGGAGAGTCTGGCAGGGCTGCTGGTGGCACTGGGCATGCCAGGCTACTCCATGGGTGCTCATGGCTGCACTGCTCCAGTGCTCTCTGCCTTTCTCCCATCTCCACACCGCCCTTCCCTCCTTGGTGTGTGGGTGGTGGTACCTGGTGATGTCCATCCTGGTTCATGCCTGGATCTCATGATCCCCAAGAACTGCTTTACTCACATCAGGTGACTCCCATGTTTCAGCCAAGTGAGGTTACATCGGTTCACGGTCACGTAACACAGCGTACACGGGTGGCAGCCAGGGAGAGCCTTCCCTGGAGTTGGGTTCTTGTGAGTGACTTCTCCCTTGTCCTCTCTGGTGCAGGGCGGGAGTTTCGGGTCATCATCATCAGCACGGTCCACACCAGCGAGAGCCTGCGTGTCTCAGCCTCCCACCACCTGGAGTTCTTCAACGAGGCCAGAGTGCTCAACACCATCATGACCCGGGCTCAGTCGCTGGTGATTGCGGTGGGGGATGCCGTGGCCTTGTGTTCCCATGGCCAGTGCAGCAAGGTGTGGAAGCGTTTCATCCAGCAGTGCATCGACAAGGGGAGCATCTTCCCAGAGAACCTGACAATGGCCCAGATCAAACAGGCTGCGTGTGACAAGGAGAGCTGGAGCAGGAGCCCGGAGCGGGATGAGGAGGACAGTGACACAGATTCCTCGAGCTCCGAGGGTGAGAATCCTGATGATCCCATTCTCCAGGAGCTCTTAGATGAGAGCAAGAATGTGCTGGTGACAGTGTCCGAAGAAGGGCTGCTGAATGTGAAGTCTGAGGCTTCAAACCTGTGGAAAGACAAGCGGGAATATGTCAGCTTCTCTTCTCAGATGATGCAGCAGTATCTGCATATGCACCCCAAAATGTACAAGAGATGCGAGCTGGTCAAAGAGGGATTCGACAGAGCTTCTGCCTTCACCCTCAATGACTCCCCTGCCATGAACATTCAGATCAAAGGCAGGGTTCACTGTGGCACAGCTTTCACTGGGGACGAGGTGCTGGTGGAAGTCCTGCAGAACAGCGCAGGAGACAGTGGCAGCCACCGCCCCCAGGGGAAGGTGGTGGGCATCCTAAAGCGTGCTGAGAGAGAGCGGACCTTCATCTGCATGATGGATGAATTTGATCCCCGTGTGATGATACCCATCGATCCCACTGTCACCAAAATATTCGTCCCAGGGCTGAAGGAGAAACCCAACGTCATTCCCATCCGCAGGCTTGTCAATGGGAAGTACAGAGTGGTCAGCTGTGAGAAGATCAACCAGGAGACGAGGAGGTGCCAGTTCTTCTGCGTCCAGGTCATCTCCTGGCGGGAGGGGTTTTACTACCCTTTGGGAATAATAACGGAGATCCTGCAGGCAGCATCGACTTTGGAAGAAGGCTTAAAGATCCTTGCCTTGGAGTATGGTTTGGAGAATAAATACCCAGCTGCTGTCACCAGAGAGTCAGCCAAATACACCTCCAACAGCAACCTAAATCTCACTAAGGAAACTCGAAAGGACTGTCGGAGTTACACGACCTTCACTATTGACCCCCAAGGTGCCAGGGATTTGGACGATGCTATCAGCGTCAGGGATCTTGGGCGTCATTATGAGATTGGGATCCACATTGCAGATGTGGCTGGCATCATTCCCAAAGGCAGTGCCTTGGACCTGGAAGCAAAGAAGCGGGGTGTCACCTACTATGCTCCCAAGCAGGAGCCTCTGTGCATGTTCCCACCCCACATTAGCCAAGAAGTCTGCAGCCTCCTGCCACAGAAAGATCGACGGGTGATCTCCTTGTTTGTCACTGTAGAAAAGGAGACTGATCAGATGTTAAAGGGGATCTTCACCCTCTCCGTGATCCGCTCGGACAGGCAGCTGTCCTATGAAGAGGCAGAGCTCTGCATTAAGAACTGCTACAGGGGAGCAGCAAAGGCTCTTCGTTTTGACACCCTGGAGGACTGCATAGCTGTGGCCTATCACTTCTCCAGGATCCATCGGAAGTTTCGGCTGCAGGAGGACTGTTTCTATGACCGGCTGGATGAGGAAAGTTCCCCAGGTAACAGGGGGTCCCATCAGATGATAGAGGAGTTAATGATCATGTTCAATAGTTTTGTGGCTGAGTTCCTCACCAACCAGGAGGTAACCAGAAATGTCACTCCTCTCCGGTGTCAGTGTGAGCCAAGTCTTACACAGCTATCACAGATGAGAAACAAGTACAGCCACATCATTCCTTTGTCCATCCATCTCTTGCATCACCTGGGAGAGATGCCTCCTGCACAAGACTCCCCTAAAAATGTGGAGTTCAGTCTTCTGGGCCCCATCTGGGAGCACCTGCAGTCAGCTGCTAATGCCTGTGACGTCCAGAAGATGCTAGACCTTGTTGTCACTGATGACATCCACCCGAAGCTGGCCCCCGTGACCCTGGAGTTCAGGAGGCTGCTCAGCCGCTCCTATTTCTGTTGTTCCAACTCCACTGTCCAGTCAAAAGCAGGCCATTATTCCCTGCATGTTGACTCCTACACCTGGGCTTCCTCTCCCATCCGCCGGTACCTGGATGTCGTGGTCCAGCGGCACCTTCATTCCGTGCTCCGCAAGAAGCCCCTCATCTATTCTGTGGATGACATTGAGTTTCTCTGTCATGACTTCAACAGGAAGAATTCCCAGGCGATGACATACGAGAAGAGAGCCCACTCCCTGCAGATGGCCTCCCAGCTGAAGGGCCAAGTCCTGCAGAAGATTGCCTTTGTGGTGGATATTGAAGAGATGAGCAGGTTTTTCAAAGCCCTGTTTCCCCTGAACAATGAGAGTCTTCCGGATCCACAGAGAATTAGCTACAGGTCCCTTCAGCTGATAGAGCAGCCCGTGTTCATCCAGCAGCAGAGCAGCATCAGGCTGACCTGGAAGAGGAGGATGTACTCTGCGGAGACGAAGGAGCAGAGCCTGCGGGAAGGACCCCTCCGCGACCAGAGTGTCACCCTCTTCCGCACCCAGACGTGGCAGGACGTGCTCACAGCCATCAGGAACGAGGACTTTGATGCGGCCGTGTCCCTCCTGCAGCAGAGCAAGGAGCTGTACCGGCGGCGCATAGGCTGGGTGCGCAGGAGCCCCTGCTCACACTACATGGAGCTGTCCCTGGAGCTGAGCGCCGGTGACGCGCTGCGGTTCCAGCTCACCACCGACGTCTGCCGGGGCTTTCTGGTGCCTTTTGTGCAGCTGTGGTGCGTGACACCGGGTTTTGAGGTCTGCCTGCAGCACACGGAGAAGCCGATCGACTGCTTCTCGGCCTACGCCACGCTGCAGTCCAAAGACAGGTACAAGAACACGACGGACTACAACAAAGTGTGGGCGCCCATGAGTGCTATGGAGTCTGCGTCGTGTGCTGTGGCCGAGAACGACTCGATTGTCCTCCATGATATTAAAATAAAGTGGGCAAAGCAAAGGACAAGCAAGGGACAGCTGCAAGGGAGCTTTGTGCTGAACAAGAAGTGGTTGGAGGAATGCTCCATTGAAGTGGACTTCTGCCACTGTTACCTGTGCATTCGCTTAGGTGGGCTGAAGCTTCCCAAGAGCCTCCAAAGTGATGAGGAATGCCTTAGCCATGGCCTCCAGAACCTCTCTTTGCTTGACAAGGGCAAGTCAGAGAACAAACTCGTGGTTGATCCTGATACCTACATCTGGGTGGCTCACGGGATCACGGAGGAGTTCGATGACAATGAGAAGTCAGACAGGTCTGGTCAGCAGACTTTGAACTTTTACATCCACTATATGTCTATGGAGAACATCCCTGTGGAGATCTCCCAGGCCTCTTCCAGGTTCACGGTGGAGCTCATTCCAAAGATGCTGCCAGACATGTAAGTGGGCTCAGCAGTGTGCTCTGGTTAACCTGGCTTCCCACAGGACCCCTCTGCTGCACCCCCACAGGATCCCTCTGCTGTACCGCCATACCCCCATGGGCTTTCCTTGCTCCTGTGGCTGATCCCCTGAAAATCCTGCCCTTACCCAGCTCTGACTGGCCATACTGTTGGGCTGTGGGTCTTTGGGGAGTATGGCAGCACCCCTCAGTTCTGTTCTCCAGAGGGCTTCGTGCTCTTCTCATTGTCCCTGAGAATGGGGAGATAGGGGAAGGTGCTGAAATTTCCCTGAGCATCTGTTTCTTATGTCACTGGGTTGCTGCAATTTGTGTTACAAAAGGCTGTGTGAAGCCTTGGAGTGGGGTTTGCTTAACAGAAGTGCTCCCTGATTTCCAAATTGTTTCCCTTTATTGCTGCAAAGCAAGATATGCTCTTATTAAATCAGAGCTGATGTCTAGTTTACCCTTCCTTGTACACAGCACGGGCTGCTATGAACCCATGATGCTGTAGCTTTCTCAGGGCAGAATGTGCTTCCTTTTGCATCATCAATTTAGGAAAAATTGGAAGCTAATCCAGTAAAAGGGGGTGGACCATAATAAAACAGAGTTGGGACAGGAGCTGTGCTGTTTGCTCTCAGCATCCTTTAAAGAGCAGGCACAGCTCTTCAGTCAGTGGAGAAGTTGTCCCAGATGCAGAGGAGCAGAATCACTTCAAGTTATTTGTGGTTTAAGCTCTTTGTGGAAGGAGTTAATGCAACACCAAAGCAGAGAGAAAGAATAAACAAGGCAGTTGTGCAAAGCTGTATTACAACTTTTGCTGTTTTATGCTACATTCCATTCATTCTTATTTTTCCTTGTCTGTCAGACGGAAAGAGAAAGCACTTTGGAGGCTCAAGAATGCCTCTGACCTTGCTAGAAGCATCGCCCTTGGCCATGAACCTCCCCAAAAAGGTAAGTGCAAATATTAATTTTCTTACCTTGTAGCTACTTCTGGCTAGGCAGGTGCCCTGGCAGCTTCTGTGGGCCCTTGCCATAGGGATGGTGCTCCCACACTGGGAGGTTCCCCTGACACGGGGAGGAGAGGAGCTGCTATGTAATTTGGGACGCCCTGCTGGTGGCTGGTACGGGTGAGGATGTAATCCCCAGGAGTCACAGAGAAGGTTCATGGGCAGATTATCTTGGCATGGAACAAGGATTACTTTTAGGTGGTCTTGAAATGGACCACCATCACTCAGCACCTGCTGCACCCTCCTGCTGAATCACTTCTGTGATGCCCTCAGTAACCTTCTTTAAATTTGTTTTCTTGGCTCTTTGCTGTAACAGTGACAACATCCAGAGTCCTGCAGCAAAAATCCTTTGATCTCCCCGGCAGCAACAGGAAACTTAACCAGAGTCAGAACCAGGCTATTCTGGATGCTCTGACACAATCCTTCACGCTCATCCAAGGCCCACCAGGTAAGGGGGGACAACAGGAGAACACAGCTGCTTTGGTATGAACTGCAGGTGAGAGCTGATCTGCTTTCCAAAGGACCCTCAGGGAACCATGGGAGGGGAGTGTGGGTTGGCATTGTTGCCTTTTTCCACTCCCACCTCCCCTTTTGAGTGACAAAACAGAACCTGGAGGCAGATTTTAATAGGTAGAGAAAAGGTAGAGAAAAAGCAAAAACTTTATTTCGGAAGCTTTTCTGAAATACAAACGGGGGAAGGGCAGTCCCTCCCCCAAAGGCCCAGTATACAAAAGGTTTGGGTAAGGGTAGGGTGTGGGTAAGGAAAAGATCCAAAGATGAAGAGAATAAAAAAGATGGCCTCTCTCTATCCCATAGCTCTATATATATGCTAACAAAAAACATAGTTTAAAAAGATTCTCTAATTAAGGCACAGAATTAAACGTTCATCTTTCGGTCGTCACTCTGCAATAGCATGTTCTCAGCCCCAGAAAGTTGTAGAGATAGATGGCTCTATTTTGTCTAGAATATAGGATATTATTAATCTGACACAGCTCAGGAATGCTAGCATGGGCTAGGCAAAAAAGCAAAAGCAAAAAGCCCCTCGGCATCAGCATCACTCACAGCTGTGCAAGGCAGTCCCCTCCATTCTTAATTTTATTTCATGGCTGATCAGCTGGATGTTGATCCAGAGCACGAGTGTTGTGATAAAGTGTTCTAAGCATGATCCTTTTTTTTCTAGGCACAGGGAAGACTGTTGTTGGAACTCACATTGTGCACTGGTTGCACAAACTGAATGAGGAGAGTGTTGAGAAGGAGAAAACACCATGCTTGGAAGATGAAAAGCAGATGAGAAAGTGCATCTTGTATTGCGGCCCATCCAACAAGTCTGTTGATGTTGTTGCTGGTAAGTATCGTTCTTGAAGCCCCTGAAGTGGCTTGTACTGGTGGGAGGGAGAACACGTGGTGTGGAGGGGCGGAAAGTGGAGCTGGTCCTTACAGAAGATCCTGCGCTGCAGGGCGAGGACCGGCGGAGGTGGGATGATGAGTGAGGGGCAGGCAGAGACAGGCCTGAGCATCACCAGTGCCTGGTGCTGTCTGAGCAGACCTGCCCTCCTTCCCCAGAGATGCTGCTGAAGAGGAAGGATCTGAAACCACTGAGGGTTTACGGGGAGGCCATCGAGACGATGGAATTCCCATACCCGGGGAGCAACCGGCACATCTCCCGCAAATCCCTGCGGGATGCAAAGCCAAAGCGTGAGCTCAGGTAGGACGGCATGGCCCCACAGGCTCCGAGGGTGCTGGGGACAGGTGGCTTCTGCACCAGTAACCCTGAACAAGCCAGAGCAAATGGAGTTCCACTCCACCACTGCGGAGCAGCACTATTAATCTGCTTTGTAATTAATTTGTAATTAATTTTTTCAAGTGAAGGTTTATAGCCTAATGTACCACCTAGTCAGGAAATCCAGGTTGTTGAAAAGTCCCTAGATGTTTTCCTCTCTTTTTGAAATAGCTCTGAATGTCTCTGACTTCATTCCTACTTGTAGCTGCTAAAGGGAAGTGGTTGTATTTTTTGTTCTCGAGGTTGAATTGTTGGGTCTACAAAGACAGGAAAGTTTGGCTGTGAGGTTTTTAGCTAATGGAGTTTCTCCACATAGACAGGTGGTGTGGTCTGCTTCACTGTAGAAGAAACCACTCAGGTCTGTGTTGAGGGAAAATATTTATATATTGACTCTTTATTCAGTGAAATAATCCTGCATCATCGCATCCGGCGGGCACCCAGCCCTTTCTGGCAGGAGATCTGTCACTTTGATGCTCGGATGAGGAATGGAGAGGAGATCACAGAAGCAGAAACAAAAGCGTGAGTAGGAAGAGACCCTGGTGAGAAACGGCTGACTTTGGCTGTGTGCCACCGCTGAAGCACAGATTAATAAAATGTGTATTCAGAGTAATGATAAAAAGGGATGAGCTCAAGGTTAGTGGTACAGCATGGATCTTCAGCATCGCTTCTGCACTGGTGCTGTTGTCCATCTGCACCAAAATTCCTATCACGCCTGTGTGACCCTTGAATCCTCCACCGAGACCCCTGCCCTGTTGAATTCAGGACAAAGTACATTTCAAACAGTGTCCATCCAAAGCCCTTTTCCGGGAACACCAGCTCTTCCTGGGGAAGGAGGTGAAGCCATAATAATTTGGGAAAGCACAGGTTCTACCTGGTTCCTGCATGAGGAATCTGGAGATGTTTCCCTTATGCATAACGTGGTGTCTTCTGCATCAACACCAGGTACAAAGATTGGTTGTCGCAAGGTCGTGCGTATCAGCTGGCGTGTCACGATGTCATCCTGTGCACGTGCTCTCTCGCCTCTGCCAGCGCCCTGGAGCAGCTGAACGTCAGGCAAATAATCATCGACGAGTGTGCCATGTCCACGGAGCCTGAGACCCTCATCCCCTTGGTCTGCCACCGCCGTGCTGAGAAGGTATGTCCCTGCCAAAGATGTGTCTCTGGGACAGCTGCTCAGGGCTCTCGAACCTCTTCCATCCTTCACCATGCTGCTCTTCCAAGATCTGTTAGGTTTTAAGGTTTGTGCTTCTTTATGGGGTGGGTATCGCTGCCACCAAAAAAATGTTCTGGCCCTGGTGCAAAGCATTAATATGACAAGAAACATAGAGACAGTTGGGGTAGCTCAACCTGAAGAAGAGAAGGGCCCAGGAAGACCTTAGAGCCCCTTTCAGTGCCTAAAGGGGCTCCAAGAGCACAGGAGTGGGACTTTGGATAAGGGCATGGAGTGACAGAACAAGGAGGAATGGTTTCACACTGCCTGAGGGCAGAGTTAGATTGTATATTAGGAAGAAATTCTTCCCTGTGAGAGTGGTGAGGCTGTGGCACAGGTTGTCCAGAGAAGTTGTGGCTGCCTCATCCCTGGAAACATTCAAGGCCAGGTTGGATGGGGCTTGGGGAAACCTGGTCTAGTGGAAGGTGTCCCTGCCCATGGCAGAACATTGGAATGGCATGAGCTTTAAGGTTCCTTCAACCCAAACCATTCCGTGATTCTAGAATTCCATGATTCTTTGTTTTCCTCTCATCAGATGGAAACACCTTATCTAGGACAGGATCTTTATATCATGTACCAGGTGGTCTCTGACTGAGGTTGCTGTAACTGTAACAGAAATAAGTAGCACCAAATGTCTGTGTACAAACAGCCTTGCAAAGAGCTGATGGCCTTTGCCAGTGCCTCCACCTCTCAGCTGAGGAGTTTGCTCTTCCTTCCAGGTTGTTTTGCTGGGGGATCACAAACAGCTGCGGCCAGTGGTTAACAACGATGTCTGCAAGAGTCTTGGCATGGAGACGTCTCTCTTTGAGCGCTACCAGAGACAGGCGCGGATGCTGGACACGCAGTACCGCATGGTGAGGCCCTTGAGTGGATTGTCTTCTCTCCATCACACAAATGCTGCTATCAGGGCTTGCCTCAAGCATCAGATACTCTCCATTAGTGCTTCCCCTTCCTAGACATAGGATTATATCTAGGAATATACCAATGCCAGCTCCAGTACAATGGAATTGTGGGTGAAGCCTGCCCGGAAAGATGCTGCAGGCTGAGAAGTTCCTTGGGTTTTGTTCATCTCTGCTTTTCCCCTTTCCTCTGCCAGCACAAAGGCATTTGTGAATTCCCGTCCCAGGAGTTCTATGCAGCACGGTTGAAAACGTGGTCTCAGCTTGTTCGGAAACCCAGTGTGCTCTACCACAGAGATAACAACTGCTGCCCCATCATCTTCGGGCACGTGGAAGGGAAGGAGCACTCCCTCATGATTTCTACTGAGGAAGGAAACGAGAACTCCAAAGCTAACCTGGAGGAAGTGGCACAGGCGGTGAGGAGGGCCCTAGGGAATTGCTGGAGATGCAGAAGGGAGGGTGTTGTGCTGTGTCCCTGTGGACAAAGATAAAGATATAAAGGTAAAACATCAGCAGGGTGCAGTGTCTGCCTGGTGCCTCCCGTGTCTGGAGCACACCAGGATGCCCCTGGGCAGAGGCAGGTGTAGGGCAGTGTGACCCCAAGGCAGGCGCTGCCCTGGGGAGAGGGTGCTGGGGGGCCGTTCCCTCTGGCCCTGCTCCCAGGTGAGCAGGACGCTGGTCTCTCCAGGTGAGGATAGCCAAGCAGCTGGCACTAGATGGCACCATCCGGCCAGAGAGCATCGCCATCCTGAGCCCCTACAACGCCCAGGTGTCCGAGATCAGCAAGAGCCTCCTGAGGGAGGGCATCCGTGGGGTGACCGTCTGCACCATCATGAAGAGTCAAGGTGAGGGGGCAGGAGAGGGGAGGGGTGGGTCTGTCCCCTCCTGCCTTCCTGAGGAGCTGCTCACAGATACAGTCTTTGAGCAAACTCTACCCCAGGGTCATTTCGGCCATGGAAGACCAGATTTCTGGGTGCTTTGAGATTATAATAAATCCTTTGGAAGCATCTGGACTGCTTGGGTAGGGGGAGGCTGCTGGAGGTAGGAAAGTGGAGGATCTCTAGATTTTTAGTGAATCCATGGCAGGGGGGTTGGAACTAGATGGTCTTTAAGGTCCCTTCCAACGCAAACCATTCTGTGATTCTGTCATTCTATGTCTGGTGGGGGTGTTAGAGATCTGCCAAAATATGTTCTCTTTGAAGAGCAACAACCAGGAATCCAAAGGCCTCTGAAGCTGGAGAAATCCAGAGGGTGGCAGTAGACAAATGGGTGTCCTGTGGGATGGAGGGATGGCCAGATGCTTCCTTCTAAAAAATTCTGGTTCGATTCCACTTTCTAGGAAGTGAGTGGAAATATGTGATCCTCTCAACTGTACGCTCCTGCCCTCAGTCTGACATCGACAGGAAGCCCACGAAGAGCTGGCAGAAGAAATACCTGGGGTTTGTTACTGACCCAAACCAGGTCAATGTTGGCATCACACGAGCTCAGGAAGGACTCTGCATCATAGGTGGGTATCCTCGGACCATGCACAGGCCTGCAGGGGAATGGGATGCTTGGATAAAGGGGTGGTGGTCCAAACTAGTACAACCAATTGTCTTGCTTTATTCTTCTGCCCTTTAGTCTGTGGTTTTGAAACTGGTCTGTGTGGGCAGAGCAGGGCCCATGCACTGCTTGTATTCAGCAAGTATAGTAAGTTTTTCTCACCCATTGTTTTGGACCATGTTGTTTCTGTTGCTTACATGCTAGAGCTCTCTCCTAACAAAAACCTGGCTGCTCATTTTTCTCCTAAGGGTGCAGGTGTAGGCTGTGGTGTATAGGGAAGCTGCTTGCAGATATGACAGCATGGAAAAGGGAGGTGGGATTTCACAGATATGTCCCTGCAAGTGACCCAGCCCCATTAGCTAGAGGTTATGGACAAACGTTTCTGTGTGATGATATCAGCTGAGCCTCTTCTGGCCACTAACTCGCTGTCCCCATCCCTGTGCCCACAGGGAACCGGTACCTCCTGGAGTGCAACCCTTTGTGGAGGAGACTGGTCCAGCATTACTACCAGCACAACTGCTGCACTGCAGCACAGGAGATTCGTGTCAGGAGGGCCTCAGCCCTCCGCCGATGAGGATGGGCCCTCTCTGCCTGAACTGTGTTATGTGTGCCTTGGGAAGGACCAAATCTTTCCATTATTTAATGACCTACGGAGCCAAATGCAGCGGGGGATCTGGGAGCTTCCTGCAACATGACAACCCAGCTTCAGCGTCTGCTTCAGCATTTTGGGGTGTTTTTAATCAGTGCAACCTTGGGCAGGAACTTTCAGCTCTAGCAAACCAAAAAGCATTGGAGATGGATGACGGGCGTGTGACTTTATTGATGATGATACTATTTTTGTAACTTGTAAGTTGCTCAGCAGAACCCTCATCCTACCTGCCACTGCAGCTGCAGTTTGGGGGGACCAAATATTTAGTCCAGCTGTCAGGGTTGTGCTTTGGGGATCAAATGCTCTGTCCAGTTGTCGGGATGGAAGGACTGCACGCACCGGAGTGGCGCAGAAAGCTGCCGTTTACTGTGGAGGACCAAAGCTTCTGAGAACTGCCTCTCATTTTAAATCCAAGGCTGGGGGATTTTTAAGACATTTTTCACTTTTTCTTTTTTTTAAGTGAATGAGGAAAGCAAAGAGAGACGCATGTACCACTCTTTGTCTAGCCAAAAAGTTGTTCTCTGAGCATGTAAATATTGCATCGCCAAGGCCAATGTGATTTTGTAAATAGGTTTACGTGTTCTTTGTACAAAGGAGGTTGTCCTCACCAGCACAAAGGTAATGAAAGCGGGGACCACTCCTACCAGGAAACTTTGGGATCTGTCAGCCTATTTTAAACTGTTCAGAATTTTATTTGAAATCTCCTGTTGAGCCCCCCTTTCCTACCCCACATTTTTTTAAAGCTGCTTCTAATTTATTAACTTTTAACTCTGTGAATTTGTTTCACAGCCTTATGGCCTGAGTTTTTAAGAGCAGTGAAGGAGGTTTGATAAGTGCACCATATGTGTATAATGTATTTTTGTACTTTCTGTAGCCAAACTGCTGTGAGCTGGAAGCTGTGGTTCACTAGAGAGGCTGCTTTCACCCACTGACATGTGACTGGTAGCAATGTATCACGGTGAAGTGGTGCCCTCTGAGAATCGTGGAGCTGCTTCCTGAAGCATGATAGTTTTGAGGGAGGGTGTCTTTTATCTCATTTCAGTTCTGAATGTACGAAGTGCCTGCCTCGGCTCTCCCCAAACCGCATGCTTGGCTGTCCTTAGGTGTTCATGTGGGATGGAGCTGAGATGCAATCACAGCGTTGTACCAAGTCCGTGCTGTGCTGGGACACAAGTTTTCCTTGGCGTGGATCCCTGTGATTTCACAGCACTATGGCAGGAGGAATTTTGTCCTGTTTGCAACCGAAATGCAGCATGGCTCTTTCCAGTGTGCAGGAATGTGCAGTAAGAAAGTATTGTGTCTGGAAAAGTCTGTATTTAACGCTGTGTTTCTTCTCATTACTCTGTGTTAGGCTTGACTCAAGAACCTATGGAAAAGGTTTGTTGTTTCTTCCTAGTTTTAAACTACCTTCCTGCACTTCTGCCTTTGGGGTGTTTGAGCTGTACTCCAAAGACCACCCAGGCTTGCTCTTGTGCTGTTGAAGCATAATAATGGGCATATGGCTGGAAATTCCATGAGGGATAAAAACCCATAGGAAGTACCTCCTGCTGGTTCTAAAGATGCCTGATAAAAGCTGGTAAGGTGTAAAATTCATTGTTCCTCTTTGAAGTCATCCCGGGTAGGATCTTAAAAGATTCTGCACCAGCCTGATTAGCAAATATTATTGCAATTCCGAAATAAAATTGTCTGGGGATCATTCTGTGGACTACTGAAATGCAATCATCTAGCTCCAAGATGCTACGGAGAGTTGCAGAAATTTCTGGAATTGTTGGGATAAATACTTTAGCATAATGCCAGCTTCATTCTAACAAAGCCACCTTGGTCCCTTTAGAACCAGTGGGTCTCATTTTCATGATCTCCTGTAAATGAAGAGTTTCTCCCCTGGGTCTTGTGCTGGTTATTTCATACATGTAGTGGTTTAGTCAGTGCTCTTGGAGGGGGTTTGGCCAAGAGAGACACCTCACAAGGCAACTCCCTTTGTCCTCAGTGGGAAAAAAGTGTTTATTCGTACTCCATGGAGGTAAAGCCTAGACTGAAATACTTTGCTTTGTCACCTCTGTGTTGCAAGGCAATATACATGTTATTTTTTTTCCTCTGAAGACGTATTTTGTAACTGGTGATTAGGAAATGCACCCAAGCAGCAGTTACAGCCAGGCTGGACCCTTGGGCTGCTGGCACTGTGAGCAGGTTCCTGGAGAGTCGGTCATGCAATAGTCAGGGATAGTAGAAAGTGCAATTAAACTTTTTATAGACTGTAGTGACAGCTGAGTATCATGTTCTTGTCCTTATGCCCATGGAAAGAATCATAGAAATCAATAGAGGAAAAAAAGTTCAAATTAGCTTGGTTTCATTTGCACGCAGAGTTTTGAATTTACTTTTGAAAGAATTTTACATTCAAGCACATATTCTTAAAATACCAAACTTTTGGTAATCCCAGAAGGTACACCCTGGCAGTGTGGTGCCCAGAGCATCTGTCCAGTCACAGACAAATGCACGTGGTTGCATGACACAAATGTCAGTTCATCCAGCAGGATTAACTTAATTTCCTCAGCACTAGCTAGAGGTTGAGCACAAATGGAACAAGGAGAACCTGTGCAGGCAGCCAGTGGTGTGCCCAGCATCAGCCTGGGATGAGCCGTGTGTTCCCAGGAAGCCTCTCCTTGGCCAGCTGGACTGTTTTTGAGGATTTGGACAGATCTGTGTAGGACAATCAACTTACTGCAATAAATTGTTGGGTTTTTTAAAAATAGAAATGAGATGTCAAGTGTCATGAAGTGTGAATTAAGGAACTTGAAATGTGGCAGGTTTTTATCTTTTGTATGTCTGTGACTCACAGCAAACCTCAAATGACCTTTTGGATACAAATATTTTTACCTGCTTTGACTGTTTAAAAGAATGAACCTCAACATTCCTTTTTTGATATTTAAGCCATAATTGTAAAAATGATTTGAATTTATTTAAATAATAAATTTTATTACTAAAAGGACTGTTTATGTGATGGTTTGACTAGAATCTCTGTGGGGACAGCTCTGTTTGGATGGAACCAAATGGTAAAAAAGAAAATTAACTGCAGCTTGTGGCAGAAATGATAATTTTCTACATATTAGTCAGGTGGATGTATTACCCTTCCCTGTTTGTTGGGAGGCTTGAGGGTTATTTATTTTTGGGGTTTAGTTGAGTTTTTTTAATTAGAGTGATCTTTTCATGCACTATAGAGGGGTGAGCATGAAGTCATGCTTAGGTACCTATAAGGCACAGGATGTAGAGGGTGAGATGAACCAGTGATAGGAGATAAGTTTGGGTGGGTGATTTGAAGAGTTTAGGGCTCACTTCAGGTATTTTGGAGGAAGGACAATAACCTGGGGTAAAAAACCCAAAACATCATTGGAAGAACCTGACACCGAGCATCCTTCAGTGGAGGGAAAGTGCTGGGATGGTGGAGATACTTCTGTTTCCTGTGCCCTGCATCAGAGATGTCCTGCAAGACTTCCTGCTTCTGGCTGCTCCCACCTGTCAGCTCTGGCAGCGGGACACAAGTGTTGAGTCCCAAATGCTGCCTAAGGATGTTATTTTGTGTGAGAAATTTTGAATGGGTTACTGTTAACCTGGAAAGATTTTAGGAAGGCGCTTCTAAAATTGCTGTCGAAAACAGAACGAGTTTGATTTTATGTGAAATGTTGAAACTATTTATTTTTAATTATTCATTTTTTCATCAAATCATTAAAGTGAGGGAGTTTTTCTTGTGAGCCGCCTCATCAAGCTGCGGTTGCTGGTGTCCTTGGTGTCTTCAACAGGGTTGGTTTTTGTCTTCAATATGATGCTGTCGTGCCACTGCGAGTAGACGAGCGTGTGAGTGTCGGATCTCTTAACTTTGAACTCGTACAATCTGCCAGGTTGCAGGTGGTTGATTACACACGGGTTGGAGATGACTTCCTGGATCCGACCGTATCCTGGTTCCGTCTGACTGTCATCTGTAACCAACTTAATCTCCAGCTGCCATCGTTCGAGGTGTGATTCTTGATTTTCAGTAAACCACTTGAGCTGGGCCCAGGTCTGGCATGCAAATGACTCTATGCGATCAAAAATTGGTGGCTTCTTTGTATAGAGAGAAAGACTAATGTGAGGGTGCAGAGCACCTCCAAGATGTATCTGTGACACCAAACTGTGCTTGACGTGAAGCCTTCTTGGTTCTTCCAAGGAAATGAGTTTATTGAAAAGCATGGAGAGTCTTATCACTCTCTTTAAATTCAAGTCCCACTGGGAGAGGAAAGTTTCTACATCACAGATCTCTACATAATGGCTCAGCTCCTCCCGACCTCGTTCCAACTGTTCCAACAGCTCAGTTAAAAGTGCCAGCTGGATTTCAGTTTGTTTTCTTCCCATCTTCTGGATCTTCTGGAGTTGGCAGGGGTTTGCTATTTGCAAGATGTCAGTGAAAATCATTGTATTGTTCTGGTCTCTCACGCACACGTGTCTGGGCTCAAACTTCAAGTAGAAGTAACACTTCTTTAGAAGGTGGACTTTGTTCCAGTGGTACTGGAGGTGGTGGGGGTTCAGGTCGGAGCGCAGGAAATCCAGAACAAGGTTTTTGTTTCTCAGGTACTGCTCCATGCTGGCATTGTCTCTCTGTTCTTCTATGGGTGCAGTATTGTCCGAACTGGTTTCAGTCTCATGCAAAACCTTAGCCATGCTTCCAAAGCTCGAGTGCTGTGTAGGAAAGCAGCAATAATAACATTAAGAACCAAAGGAAAAGCAGCTGTGAGGGAGTACAATCATGGCTGTGACTCTACTCTCTTAAAGCTTAGCTTATGTAGATGGGAAAGAACTGCCAGACTAGATGTAGTTCCAGAGGAATTTAACTTTATCGTTGTATGGTTTCTAATGTTTTGTATCATCTACTTATATGTATTCCAATTGGTCTCCTTCTGCCCGCCCTTGAGAGGTTCTATCTCCACTTAATAGATTCACTGACAGGAACTATTCTCTGATACACTCTGCCAAAATTTCTCCCTATCTTATTATCTTGTTTCATTCTAATTAGCTGCCTTTGTACTCCTGTAAGCAATTTCTTTCCATTCTTCTGCCTCTCTGGAGATGTCTATTTTTCTCTCTTTGTAATCTGCCAGGCTGTTGAGGTTTGAGACCCATCTTCTCAGCCAGTTCCTACATAATCACCTTGGTGATTCAAATTAGCCCTCTGCCCCCACGCGAGCTGGAATGCAGCAGGCAGAACAACGGGTGCACCCAGTGCCACCTCACGACAGCTTCCAAGAGGAATGAGAGTGTTTCCCTTGCACCTCTGCCTTCACCAGTAGATTGACAGTCACAACCTAACAATGTTTTCAGCAATGTGATACTTTCCCTTTCTTTGGTTTTAGTTTGCATCATCTCAGACCATGAGGTCTACTTGCTTTCTCGCTTTTCTGCAATGTACAGTAAGAGAATGAAACACATGTAAAGCACCTGCGAGCAGGTAACAGTTTGCCGTTGGGGTGTTCAGGCAGTGGTTCTTGCAGCACCATTTCTGCTGGCTTAATCTTAGCTGTTTACAAGGGCCTGGAGTGACAGGACAAGGGGGAATGGCTTCAACCTGACAGAGGGGAGGGTTAGATAGGATATTNCTGCTGGCTTAATCTTAGCTGTTTACAAGGGCCTGGAGTGACAGGACAAGGGGGAATGGCTTCAACCTGACAGAGGGGAGGGTTAGATAGGATATTAGGAAGAAATTCTTCCCTGTAAGGGTGGTGAGACACTGGCACAGGTTGCCCAGAGAAGCTGTGGCTGCCCCATGTATGGAAGTGTTCAAGCCCAGATTAGATGGGGCTTGGAGCAACCTGGTCTAGTGGAAGGTGTTTCTGCCCTAGAGGTTGTTGAAATGACATGAGCATTAAGGCCCCTTCCAACTCAAACCATTCTGGGATGATTTTATACTTCATTTACTGGCAAAGATGTGCCCCGGCTGGCAGTGCCATCTGAGCCAAGGTGGAAGGTGTTTCTCTGTTGTGTTTTAGCTGAAGTGCCTGTGGCTCATGCAGCTTGTGTACCATAAACAGCAATTAGCTAAATAAATGCCTGTGTCTCTGTTGTCAGTGATACCGTAATGAGAACCCAGCTGGACGTTGAGGTTGCTTTCACATGCAGAACATGCTTGATTTGAAAACAAAATAAGTACAGAATTCTGAAACTAGGATCTAACTGGGATATTTTAATTCTTACATGCCCGGTAGAAGCTAGATGGTGATATGTACTTGACAAAGCCATTTTTCTTGGCCTCATTTTCCCTACATTCATAACAGAGCTAATAACACTTCCTCATAGGAATTCCAAACGTTTGTAAACCTTTCAGCTGTCTGGCCCTGAGCTGTAGCACAGTTTATACTAAGTCACTCATTTGCAACTTTATCTTCCAAGAGAGCTGTCAACTAAAAGAAAAACAAGCTGTATTTCCTTTTCACTTTTTTCTTTCCACAAAAAACCCACCTAAACCAAAGCAGTGCCAGCTCCCGGCATCCCGTATGGAGCAGCAGGGCCAGCACACGCGCTGGGTGACATTCGCTACTCTTGGAGGGATTTGGCTCTGCTGAGCAGTTTGTTTGCCCACAGACCGAGCTGTCATTGTGCTTATATTCCCTTGCTGTTTTTACTTTTTTTTTTCTTTTTTTTTTTTTTTTTTTTCGCCAGGGAGGGCTGGATATATTCCCCGCACGGCTGCTCTGTTTGCAGCCGGGGCGGGGGGCTGCGGTCACCAAGGAGAGGGCTCTGTGTTTACCCAGGCCGGGGTTTGGAGGGGTCGCAGGGGCACCCAGGGGCTGCCCCCTCGAGCCCCGACCCACCTCGTCAGGCCCTGGGAGTGTGTCCAGGCGCTCCTCAGGCCCCGGGAGCTGCGTGCAGGCGCTGCGGTCCCGGCGCGGCCCAGCCGGATCCACCCGCGGCCCGGCCCGGCCGGGCCCCGCAGGGCGCTGCCGTTGCCACGGCGACCCCCGGGCCCCGGGAGCTGCGGCCGAACCAGGGCAACCCCCAGAGCGCTTCGTCCCCTCCCCTCCGTAATTCACAGAATCGTTTTGTTTGGAAGGACATTAAAGCTCATCCCGTTCCACGCCCCAGCCATGGGTAACGATGGCAATAAATCCCAGTAATCTTCCCATCCCTCTCCCCCTGCCCCCGCCCCGGTCCCTGGTACCTTCGGAGGCTTCAGGCTCGGTGACACCGGGCGTCGTGGGGAGAGCACGTCTGCTCTGCCTGCACAACAAGACGTGTCTGCTGCGTCTGAGAAAGCGATGACATGCCGGTCAACACCACGGCACCCGGTGGCCGCTGCTGTGTCACAATGGATGGCGGAACCAGGGAAGCTGGAATACAGAATGATGGAACCATGGAATCATAGATTCACAGAATGGCTTGGGTTGGAAGGGACCTTAAAGCTCATCTTGTTCCAATCCCCTGCCTTGCGCAGGGACACCTTCCCCTAGACCAGGTTTCTCCAAGCCCTGTCCAACCTGGCCTTGCCCACTTCCAGGGATGGGGCAGCCACAGCTTCCCTGGGCAACCTGTGCCAGGGCCTCACCACCCTCACAGGGAATAATTTCTTCCTAATGTCTAATCTAAATCTCAGATTCTGGTGTACGAATGGGACCCGCTGGGCTTTATGGCATTGCTGTGAGTGAGGACTTACTTGCTTTTTGGGGGAGAATCTTGCAGAGTCCATCTGAGGTCAGACACCCGTGCTTTGCTCTCCACAGTGAGACTGCAACTGTTCCACAGTGTCAGGAGTTTTGTTAAACACATAATCCTTATGAAAGAGCTGTGTTGAAATAGGATATAAAATGATCCATTAAGTGCAGCAAACTTCCTTCTGGGGACGAAGGGATTTTCCTGCTCTGTTTTCCTATGGGACCTGGCTGCCCAGTGTGCTCTGTTACTGTGGAGAAGAGAGTGTCTTGTCTGGTTCACAGTGGCAAACTCCATAGCACCGCTGGTGAGCTCATCAGCAAACTGGACAAGCGTCCTGGGCTGAAGGTGCCTTCATACTCCCTGCTATTAAATCTTTGGGTCAGGGCTTAGCCTTAATGCTGTCTGGTGTGCTCAGCTGGTGCATCTCTGCTAAGCTTTTTTAATTGAATGACAGGCAGGATCCGTAACACCAGCCCTGAGCTCCTGCTTGAACATCAAGGGAGGAGGCGATCTGTCATTTTAAGAAATCAATGCATCAAGGCAGCTGGAGCTTACCATTCCATTTCACAGCTGCCAAGAGATTAACTATACAATTGTCAGGTGTGATTCTCGAACAGACAAGGGAGATAACAAATATGAGTGAAAGCAGGTTGATAGCCTTGTCTGGGGAGGAGGGCCAGCAGAGATTAGTACTTGGTAACTATGCAAAGTTTCTGTGGGAAATGAATGTTCATGCTCATGTCATGGGTCTCGATCCTGTTGTTTAGACTGTGTGTGCTGGGAAGTGGAGTTGTCCTTTTCCCTCAGTCCTGGTGGTCTGAGGGTATGAGAAGTGTCCTGTGGAGGTCCAGCTTACCTTGCCTCCTGTTCCAGCTAGGGCCTGTGCCAGATGCCCAAGGAGGAATCACAGAATCACAGGATGGCTTAGTCTGGAAGGGACCTTAACACTCATCCCCTCCCACCCTCCTGATATGGGCAGGGACACCTTCCACTATCCCAGGTTGCTCCAAGCCCCATCCAACCCGGCCTTGAACACTTCCAGGGATGGGGCAGCCACAGCTTCTCTGGGCAACCTGTGCCAGGGCCTCCCCACAGTCACAGGGAACAATTTCTTCACAATATCCCATCTAACCCTGCCCTCTGTCAATGTGAAGCCATTCCCCCTTGTCCTGTCACTCCAGGCCCTTGTCCAAAATCCCTCCCCAGCTCTCTTTGAGCGTCTTTAGGCACTGGAAGGGGCTCTAAGATCTCCCTGGAGTCTTCTCCAGGCTGACAGCCCCAGCTCTCAGCCTGTGTCCACAGCAGAGCTGCTCCAACCCTGAGAGAATCTTCATGAGGAGTTCAAATTTTAGTGTTTTCCATCACATTGCATCAGGGATCAATTTGACTATAGGACTTTATAACATTCTATGAATCTCTTTAAATTAAAACACATACAAATGTGTTTGAAGCATTCAACACCACATACCCCTTTGCCCCCCTCATCAGCTGAGCTGTCTCTGTGGCAGAGCTGACAGCCACTGTCACTCTGTTTGTCACTCTGCCCATTCTGTTCCCAGAATCAAAATAAAGAACTTGTTAGTCCTGTCTGAGATCAAGATATAAACAGACAATTGATTTTCCTTCTTCTTCTCATTAGTGAGCTCTGACACTTAATAAAACATATATTTCCACACTCAGGGCAAGCAAAACACCCAGATAGTGCCTGTCAGAGAGGGCTGGGAGGAGGGATTAATCTTTATGGAAAATCAATAGCTGGAACAGAAAAATTGGCAGAATCCAAATTAAAAGTCGCTGGCAATTTCTGTTGTCATATTTCACATCTTCTGCATTTCTGAAACAGTGATTTGCTTCAAAGGCAACCACCACAGAGGCTGGGAGGAGGGTGGACTTTGTGCCTGGTTCCTCTTCTGCTGCTTCCAGGTGGTACCTGGTGGGTGGAGGTGACTGCCAGGTTTGGAGCAGCTCTTTGGGCAGCACCTGGTTCAGGGTGATCCCTGTCCCAGGACAGGGGGCTGTGCAACGCTGACGTTTCTGCAAGAGGTTGTGTCCCAACGGCAGCACTGTCATTAAAATTTCTCAGTATCACCACCTCTTCCAGGGTCCCTGATTTGTCCCTGAAGCCCCAAAGAGTACCCATCCCTTGTCGTGTTCAACTGGCCCCATGGAAGCAGGATTTTCAGACCAACATAAAGGTTGCAGCCCCCATCATCACAAGGGTATGACTGATTTACTCACTGCTTGCTCCCAGTTTCACTGGTGCCTCAGATACCTGAAATAAATTATGCATTCCAAATATATTACAACTCTAAATCACCACCACACATCAGTGAACTCGTGGTGTTTGTCAGGCTCTGATTCAGATGCTCACTTGGAGAAGGAAGAGGAATGGAAGTTTTCTAAGGAACCCGGGGGGAAGGAGGGAGGGAATTGCTCTCCTGGGATGAAAAAGCCCCAGCTGGACCAGGGCAGGAAGGAGTTAATTGTGTCCCCGAGGCAGTAATTATCTCCAGCTCATTACATCCACTAATGGCACCTGAGGAGACAGCCCCAAAGCCCGAACCTGCCAGAGTTTGTGGTGACTCTTTGCATAGAGCAGGTCAATAAATGTGGGAGTTTGGGGGCTGGTTTGGGACAAAAATCTTCCTTAGTCTGAGCCCAGCCCTACAATCTGCTACATGTAGAGCTGAGCGCTTTGGATTTCCTCCGGAGCAGTTGCCTGTTAGGCTCTCCTTTCCTACCCTGCTGATGGATGGACAGCCCAGACAGGTCTTGGCACCAAAGGGGGCCCCTGCAGTGGACAGACCCTCCTTCTCCAGCAGTGACATTAATTTAAGCACCCGACTCGTGTGGACATGAGAGTTGAGAGCCCATCTGAGCCGCGGGCTGCAGCAATGCTGGTTTATTGATGATCTCGCTCAGGGAGATGGAGTGGGGTCAGGGAAGCTCCTTTATCTTGCTGGAAGCTCATCAACAGCCCGTTCAGATCTCCTTGTACTGTGCTGTACTTTGCAAGACAGATGTCCTTGAGCGTAAGTTCAAGGCAGGTTGTCATGTCCCAGATCCCACGAGACAGCCCTTGCTGGCAGGCTCATCCCAGCAGCCAGCGTGCAGCCCCCTTTTTCCAGGGAACATCCCAAAGGGATCACGTTTCCTTGTATATGGGAGAGCAAATATAGGAAGTGGGAAACTTGCTGAGCCTGCGGCTTTGTCCCCTGGTTGTCACCTGGCGTCGGTCCCTGTTCGGGGCTGTGCCTGCTGGGGAGCAGGGCTGGGCTAATGCCGGGGTGCAGCACGGCTGGGGAGCTGGATGTCTGCCCTCCCCAGGGAATGGACGTGGACACAGCTCAAGGCTCAAGCATTCATCCCACTGGGAACACGGTGACCAGCACAGTCACAGAGAAGGGCAGGCAGGGCTGGAGCCTGTGATTTATCGCCTGGCTGGCTCGCACTCCCTCCCATCTGTCTGGGCTTCCATCTCACATGGATAAATCAGCCCGAAGTGGCTGATCCCACAACAGCCTCCAAGCAAGGAGGGCTGCAAACCCCCAGGGCAGGAACAACCCAGGGGCTTTTATTTCTTAAAGGCTACAGTGTTTTGGGGAACACTTGTCCATGTTCCCCAGATGCAGGGCCAGGACTGGGGCATGTCTGTGTGACAAGAAGGGATTGAGGCTCACGGAAAGATAACGGGTTTGTGGAGAAGGGGAGGTGACCCCTGCACAGCCAGTTTAGAGCCCTCACTGCTTCCCAGGTGGCTTTTCAGAGGGGGCACGAGCATCTTTCATAAGACCACAGACACTTCCTGGGTTAAACAGGAGTGACTGTGGGGCCGGATTTGTGCGGAGGGAGCACAGTCAGAGCTTGGAGTGGTGCTGGGGTTTGCAAGCAGGGATGCTCTCCCCAGGGCCTCATCCAGCCCTGGTGCTGGGGCAGGGCTGTGGCACCCCATGACTGTGGTCCAAGGGGTTGATCCAGTGGGGCTGGTGGGGCTGCAGTGCAGGGCCAGAGCAAGGGGGTCCTCTGGGAATCCTGACAGCCTGTGGCTCCGGCAGCAGGACAGAAGGGTGAAGTCATGCCCGTGTCATCCCATCCATCTCTCTCACTCGCAGGCTGGTCCCGGGGGAAGTGCAGGCTTTGGCAGCTCTAAGTGGGGTTGGAGGCGGATGCAATTCTGAAGAATAAGATTCCCTTGCAAAACCTGTAAAATAAAAAAAAAAATTAAAAAGTTCTTGGCTGAGAAGCTTGTTTAGGGATCTTATTTCTGGCAGAGGAAATAAGTTCTTAATTCCCTCCCTTGCTGCCTCCCAGCAAGTGCTAGGTCCCCAGAGGGGTACAGGCCATCAGCTCTGTCATGAAATGAGATGAGGAAGCAGCTTTTGTTCACGGAACTGAGACTGACCCAAAGTGGCTCTGGGTGAAGTTTTTGCTGCTGCCACGTGCTGTCCCTGCTGTGGGGAGAGGCAGGTGGGATGTGCGTGGGGTGGGCAGCCTGCACTCAGCATTTGAGACAGATTGCAGGCAAAAATTACATTTTCTGAAGTCTTGGGTGGCATCAGGAGGTGGTTTGTGCAATGCTGCTCCCCCTGCAGCAGGACCCCCTGGATCCCCTGGGCAGAGCTGTCTGGGGTTCTGCAGAAGGAGAGACAGGGGGGCCACAGCCATCCCACACACACTGGAGGCTGCACTGCTCCTGTCTGAGCTGGTGCTGGGGAACTGTTGGGATATTGTGTGCAATGGGATAAAAGGTATTTAAGTTTGGTGCCATTCGCGGCCTTGTCTGCCATGTGGCAGAGCACTGGGGCTGGGCTGTCCCTGTGCCTTGCAAGGACCCCCGTGACTTGTCCTGCCATCGAACAGGGGAACAGAGGGTGAGGAGGGTCCAGCTCCTGCCTCACAGTGGGTCAGTGAGGAGAACAGAGCCCCTGCTCCCTCGGTTTTTGTCCCTTGTGTTCATCCTCACCTCCGCCCGCACGGAGAGCCTCGTCTGAGTCATCTCCCGGCTCAATGGAGTGTGTGGGTTTAGTGCAGCTTTAGCTGTTCATCCTCTGCTGTGCTGGAGCCTGACACGGGTAAGTGGAGCAATTCATCCAAGTGGGGATGAGGCAAATGAATGTCCTGTGCCAGTACAATGGACCTTGCTCTCCTCCCACCAGCTCAAGCAGCAGCCGGTGTTGCTCTGGCCCTGTGAGGGCTACCGAAGTGGCTGCTGCTTCAGGAGCTCAAGAGATCTTAAAAGAAATACGGACTTACGTTTTTTGCTGAATGACTTAGTGCTTCAACTATAAAACAGCCTCTGTGGAGAGGAGACGCTTA
Organism: Atrichornis clamosus; assembly: GCA_013400975.1. NCBI lineage: Eukaryota > Metazoa > Chordata > Aves > Passeriformes > Menuridae > Atrichornis > Atrichornis clamosus. Next base: position 19,071 of record WBMZ01011689.1, on the reverse strand, counting down.
GAAATGTTCCTGTGTGCAAGCAGGTAGAGGGAGAGTGAAGTCATGGCTGCAGCACCTCACCTCTGCTCTGAGGTTTAATCCCTTCAGGTGCGGGCACTCAGGACTGTGACTGGTGTCATGGCCATGGTGGCTGCAGGGCTGCCCTTGCCTTCCCCACCCTGGCCCTGCTGCCCGGCCATGGCCTTTGCCACGTGCAGTTCTGCCCCGGCACGTGCCCCAGCCCTGGTCCCCGAGGAGCGCAGGGCAGGCGGCTGCTGGGGCACTTCTGTCAGCTGTCAAGTGCTTGAAGTGCCTTTGTGGAGTTCGGCAAACCTCTTTGCATGCAAAATAGCAGGTCTCCAGAGAGCAAATGCAGAGTGAAAGATCTCTCCTGGTGACTGACATCAATTTCTCTCACTAATGGTGCTTTTTGGCTGTCGGCTGTGCCATGTGGTCACCTGCCTTTACCGGCTCCTCACCTGCAGTACACGAGAGGTGATCTGGACTCTCACCCCAAGCTCCTGCTGGGGTTCAGTTTCACCCCATTTGCAAGGGCTGAGCTGGGGGCCCGGGGGCCATGGGGCTCACAGAGCACATGATGTGTCTGGTCACAGAGAAGAGCGAGAGCCTGGAGCTTGGCAACACGATCCTTGTCACTGGTGCAGCTTAAACCAGGCAGAAGTCACAAGAGCAGAAGCGTTCTTAGAGGCGCAGCAGCATTTGTGACAGAGATTTTGGGGTGACTGCCTTTGCTGGGGGCAGCAGTGTAGCACAGCCACTCTCTGCAGCTGTACTTGTCACCAGGACAGGGACAGTTGGGGCTTGTCCTACACCGGGGGCCAGTGTGACTGGAGCCAATGCAGCCCCTTCCCTGCCTGCAGGCTGGATGCTCTGGGCAGGACTGCGGGGAATGTTTGAGCACCCTGGGCTGCCCTCACGGTGGGTGCTGTGCAGCCAGTGCCCAAGAAAACCCATCTGGAAAGGAGGGCGGAACACGGCGTGGCCCCGCCTTGCCAGCCGGTGTGCTGGGCTGCCCTGGCCCCTCGGCATCGCTCCGGCTGGGGTCGACCATCCTCACTGCGGCCCCACTGGGCTGAAAACATCCATTTTAGGTGCCTGTCGGCAGCGATTAAGGGAGCACAATGCTGACGGCCGTGCGGGGGGAGCCCACGGCCACGCGGCCGGCGGTGCTGGGGCTGGCGCAGGGGGAGCGGGAGGGGAGGACTGGCTGCCCGGCACGTCCCAGCGCGGGCGCTGCGGCTGCCGCGGGTCGTGCGAGGCTGCGGGGCCGTTACGCAAGGGCTGGCGAGCGGCGGAGCACGGCCCCGGGTGCCGGGACATCCTGTGTCCCACGCCGGCTCGGGGTGGCGCCGAGCAGCTGGACACCTGCGGACATCACCCACAGGAAAGCTGCTGGCTGCAGAACGCGGCTCAGCCTCGTGGTGCTTTTCCCGTGATGGATGTCAGTTGCGGCACTGGGGCTCCCAGCGGCTGTGACCAGCTCGGTCTTCTGGGATTTGGGGCAGAGGATGTGTGCAAAGGGAGAAGGAACTGTTTGTGGCTACTAAAGCAGCCGTTCTGCTGGGCGTTTTCCTTGCAGGGTTTGCTGCCACCTCCAGAGCGTGCAGTCAGCTGGGTGAGGGGCTGCTTGTCCTCTCTGGCTCCCAAACCATGGGGCTGCCGGGGAAGTGGCCAGACCTGGAGGAAGAGGCAGGACGGGGAGGTGTTTCTGTGCAGGCAGAGGCCGAGCTTGCCTGTCCTGCTAATCGCTGTGGCCTACTTGGTGTCTGCATCAAGAACCGGGCTAATCCTAATCCAGGGCAAGGATAAAGGGTCACAAGTGTCGTGTGCCAGGGAGCCACGTTCTGGTTGGCACTGGCCACAGTGCCTTGGTTTACTGCCCTAAGGCCCAAGGTCAGTCCAGCTAGGCCAGCTCCAGCTTGGGTTTGGCTGGACCTGCCCTCCAGGATGGAGCCAGAGCTGCTTTAGGGTCTTGATCTGCCCACTTGATCTGCCAGGGACACCCTTCCAACCCCACACCAGCACAGCCAAGGACAAACACACAGAGCTCATGTTTCAAGTTGTGTGTGGCTTTTCAACCCCATCAAATAGCTTTATTCACACAAACGTCCCTTAATTTACAAAGCCTCTGCCATTCATACACATCAGGGGATCCACAGTGTTCAAAGAACTTAAATAGAACGTTTCATACCAACCCAAGTAAACCAAGTACAAAAAATATTTATATAAAGTTGTTCACACATAGGTCCTAGATTACCAGCTTCTGTGCAAAAAAAAAAAGAAAAAAGAAAAATACAGATTCATTTACTAATATTATCTTTAGTTTGGAGTCTGGGTTTAAGCCTTCTGTTCTTGCTAGCTCGGCACAGGGGTTGTAGAGAGTGGGGGGAGCTCAAAGCTGGGGAAGAGTTCCCCTGTCCTGGGACTCACCCAGCACCCTCGTGGTGTGGCAGTGAAGCAGCTCACCCTGCAAAGCTGCTGTGTGCTGCTGGGTGAGTAAGCTGAAGGCCCATGGTGGGCTGGGCAGCTGCTGTGTAGGGAACTGGTGCCAGGATGGGGACACCAGGCACTCCCTTGTGGCCCCTGTGAGCTCTTCCAGCAGCCTAGACACACCCTCAGGGCTAAAAGCACTTGGGCAGGCTGCAAAGAAATGATCTGGCAGGTCACAGCTGGGAGAGAGCAGCTCCCTGCACTCCCCTTCCAGCTGCACCCACCACCCCAGATACCCTGCTCCCAAGTGTGAAATGCTTTTGGACACAAAGGGCCACACACTGGAATGTGCCTGTAACCAGCCGAGGAGCACAGGAGCCACCGGCACAACCCTCCCCATGCCAGTGACAGCTCCTGGGCAAAGGAGCCAGTGGCACAAACACCAGCTGCATCCCTGTGCCAGGGGAATAGGAGTTCTGCTTTCCAAACGCTGCCCTGGCTGATGGGATGGGGGCTGTGAGGAGTGGAGTGAAGCCCACAGCCTGCTCCTGCAGCACAGCCCGGCCGGCACAGCGCTGAGCTCTGCACACCCATCCCACGCCAGCATCGCCGGAAGGGGGACCAGGAGCCCCCTTGCCCCGGGCAATTGTAGTGTGAGGCTTGGGCAGCACAGGCCTGGGGTAAGGAAGAAAAGCAGCAGCGCATTTCCCTGTTCTCCTGACCTGCAGAAAGGCCAGGGAAATGAATTCCAGTTTGTGCCCTGAGAAGCAGCTGCCCAGTGATGCTTGGCAGGCTTAAACCCAGACTCGTACTGCATACGGAGGAGACAGACACCGCACACAACGGAGGATTTCCACAACGATGGTAATGCTTGTTTTACATCTTATTGCTCCAGAAAGGCTCTGGGAGCCCGTGATATGTGAAGGAGCTGGGTCCTGAGGAGTAAAGGAAGACCACAGGGGTAACTCTTATCTGTCACTAGCACTGCTGAACCTCAAACACAGCAGCAAGGGGATATAGGGGAGCTAATCTAACCCCTCTAGGCTAGAGCCACCTCTGCTTTCCTCCCCATGGACCAAAGCTGGCTGGGAGATCCCCATGACACCTGCATGATGCTGGTGGTGTCAGCCTTGCTGCAGGCTGGTGCAGATAACACGTTTCCCAATCCTCCTGAGGCTTGGCTTGTTCCCCCCACCCACCCCACATCCCTCTTGTAAACAGCAAAATCAGAAGTAAACAGTTTCATACAATCACTCCCCTGGTGTGGGCACCAGCCGGGGCCCCACGAGCCCAGAGAGTTCTGCACGGGGGGCTTAGCTCCCCTCACACTAACCAGGTAGCCCCAGCACCTGGATGCTCAGCTTCACTGCAGCCAGAAAGAGACAGCCCGGCCCTGGGCTGGGAAATGGGCTGCAAGCTCAGTGCTGCTTTCTTCAGGTTGACTTTTCTCAGCAGCACATCTTAGTGCCAAACATCCACAATGGAGGGAGAAGTTCGGCCTGCAGGAGCTGAGCAGATGAGACCCGACAGACCCACCTGGGAAGAAAAGCCTAAACATTCTCCATCCCACAGCAAAAAGAGGTTTGAGCTGTTCCCTGTTCCCAACTTGTTCTAGAGGGAGTGCTGGTCTGGGCCAAAGTAACTGGGGAGAGATGTGGGGAGCTGTAAACACGAGGCAGGTTCCTGTATAATCTGGGAATTTGAGCACAAACAGCAGCAAGATCATCAGAGAGAAATGCTCTTAAAAGGACAAACTAATCAGGGAAACATCCACATTGGCCAAAGGCTAGCAGCCCTAGGACTCCTCCTTGGAAGTGTTTGCTAAATCCTAAGTAAGGCACTACGGTCTAGCTCACTAACATCAAGCTGCTTTAAAAACACATCTGCAATGCAAAAGCTGAGGTGGAGACGTGTGGTTTGAAGATGGCCTGAAACAGAAGTGAACCAAGAGGGCTGACCCTCCCAAGGCCTGCTGGGCTTGCTCCTGTCCCAAGAGGAGCAGGGCAACCCACTCACTGCCTTCCAGCTTCACCTCCTGCCTTTCAAGCTTGGTATTCCACCTGCTGGGAATACTCCCTTCAACTACGAAGTGATGCCTGCTGAGGTTCCAGCAGGGAAAGCCACGTGAGCAGGGCTGGGAGGACAAAGCCCTCTTCCTGCACCTGTTCAGGCCAGGGTTCAGTTAGAACAGCTGTAACAGTCAGGAGCAAAGGCTCTGCCAGGTGGAGAAAGGATGGTCCAGTGATCAGGGCACTAACACTGCACTTGTGAGCTACAGGGTTCATTCATTCTCCCCCTTCTGTGGGATGCAGCACAGGAAGCAGCAGGAATCCCACCCAGCTGCAGCCCACAGAAGCATCCCTAGGGACAAACACAAGAGTGGTGTGAGAACAAGGGCTTGGTGCTGCATTTGTGCTGTCTGAAGCTTCACAGATGGTCTGGAGCCTCCTGGTCCTCCTAAGAGGGACCTGGCCTTCCTGCAGCCACAGCTTTAGCTTTGTGTCCTGGAATAGATGGAAGAGAAGAAAGAAGCCCCTCCCTTCTTTCCCTGCTCTAGCTCTGCCTTAGCCCACCTGAATTTCCTCCATTTCCCATGAGGTCAGCAAAGTACACTGAGGAGAAACAGGGAGGTGCTGCCAGTTAGGAACCTCCCAGTGACAACAGAGGAAAGCTGCAGGCAAGGAGCAGTTCCCACAGCCAGGGATGAGGGGGCCAGGGGGACCCTCTCTGCCCTGTGGCCATGGGCCAGCTCCATACTGAGCACCCTGGCAGCTCAGGAGCAATGCTGGGCCAGACCAGCCCATTCTCCAAACCACTGCTGGGTGATTTAACCTGCTGAGAAACGTTTTAGGTGGTTCAGAAGCTGCAAGGTGGAGAAGACGTGGTGCTTTACATTGCATTTACAGTGAGCAAAGTCTGAAGATCAGGGCAGCCCCAGAACAGGAGTTTTGCTTTAAAGGTAGGCAAGGAAATTGAGTATTAGCTGCTCAGCCTGAGGTTCCAATCTCCTTACCTGAGCTGTACTGTACTGTAACGCACTCTGAACAGCAGCATTGCCTTTTGCTTCCTGGAGATTGTTAGCTAGCAGGGAAAAAAAGTGTCCCATGGGAGGCTAGAATCCAGCCCGCGAGCCATTTAGGTCAAACCTCCTCCTCTCCCCAGCATTGTTCCTAATGACTGAAGTTTGGCATTAAATGGGTCAGAGCAGTGGGCTGCTTTCTGTTTCCCTTGTACGCAGATGATGTCGACCTGAACATGTACTCAGCAGCTCCCCAGTTCCCTCTGTGTAGAAATAGAGTAACAAACATCATAGTGAAATCCAGCTCAGGGGGAACTGCTTTGCCAAATGGCTTTCCAGCTTGTTTATCCTATTCTGTCCTAGTGTCAACTGCTCACAGCCTGGGAAGCACCCGCTTGTTCAGGAGGTGCCAGGCTATGAAATTACTTAGCTTGCAACACATGGTCCAAGAGATTCATTTTTCCTAAAGCACTGCACTCCTGATGCAAACCTAGCCATCACTTTGCTCCCATTTTCCCCAGGTAAAATCAAGAACTTTGAACCCAAAACTGTGCCCAGCTGGACTCAGAGCTGGTGCCTGGCAGCACACCTTGCCATCAGGCTGCTGATTCCCACCTCCTTGTGGAACCACATCTCTAGAAACATCTACTGAGTCAAACGGCAGCACAGGAGACACAGGGAGGGCCAGGCAAGGGCAGCTCTGCTCTCTGGATCTTGTTTAAGTCTCTTGTGTGTGACAGCTGCCAGCTTGTGCTCTTCCACAGGTCCCTGCAACCCCCTCCCACACACCCACAACACCCCTTCCCAACACAATAAAGTAACACCCAAAGATTTCACATTGCCAGAGATCCTGCAAGACCAGGGATCTTCTGTATCATCATCTTCCCTTATCTTTGACTTCCTCGTTGCACGTAAATAATGGAGATTATGGGTCCCTGGTAAATAAACCTGCAAGAAAAAACAAGAGAGGAGAAAGAGAGGTCAGACTTGGCAGTCGTTTGTCCCATTGTGACTCCATGCTTTGTCTGCTGGATGCAAGGGGTGTTGGACACCACTCCCACCGCCTGCCCACTTATCCCAGTTAGTCCAAAATGGATGCTGCCACACCTTTCTACTGCCCAGGGCTTTTGCTATCGATCCAGATAGGAACTGGGCTCAGTTTACAGTCAGTTCTTTCCCAGAGGGACTCAGCACTGCATGGAGCACACTGCCAAGGACAGCACACACCCAGCTGCAGGAGCTGAGCTGGGATGGGCTGGCTGGGGCTGAGCATCTCCCCCCACACCCGCAACACAGCCCCATCCCACAGGGCTTCCCACAGTGACAGTCCTGCTGGAACAAGGACAAGTGTTCCCACGGCAGAGCCTGGCCTTGAGGGACCACGTGATGTGTCTGTGAGTGCTGGCTCCTTGTGCTCCAACGGGAAAGGTGGAACAAGCTGCGACTCCAGAGACGCCCTGCACTGCTCACCCAGTGCGTCAGCAGCACCTCGGGCATCTCAAGTGGCTCTGCAAGAGGCAGGTAAAATCCAGGTTGGTGCAACTAGAGGCAGAGCAGGACAGGTTTGCAGCTCAGCCTACAAGGATGCTCAGTGCCAGGAATTTTAGGGAAGAACAGGCTGCGTAAATCCCTGCTTTGGCCAAAGAAAGCCTCAACTCACAATATCCCCCATGGTCCCTGTAGCAGCAGGGATGCTGCACCTATTCATCCACAGCCCTGGCACTGTCCTCTGAGCTCAGGGACATGGAAATGCTCAACTCTGCACTTAAGCCACCAGTGTTTTCCACACAATTTGTTTGCAGCCCAGAAAATTCCCTGTGGACAGCAAAAGAAGAGCACATGTGCATGTGATGTCACCTCTGTGCTGAAAATATGTCTTTCAGGATGCCCCAAAGTCAAGGAGGCACCAGCAGAGCCCAAGGGCAGCAGTTGTGCTGGGAAGCAGTGGGGATTGTTCACGAGCTCTAAATTCAGGCAGTTACATGGAAAAAAATTTAGGGGGGGTGGATTTAGCTCAGCCATTCAGCAGGGGCAGATCCTCCCCCACCAGAGATGGGTGAGGGACTCTGCAAAGACACCAAGGGAGCAGCGGGAAAGACCTGCTCCAGAAAAAATGCCACTGCCCAGCAAATTACTCCAATCCCTTAGCCCTAGGAAATCTCATTAAAGAAATCCATGCCTGAGGAACACATTTCTAAAGGACAAGGCTGCCCAGAGCAGAAGGCAGGGTCATGGGCACGCTCCTTTTCAGGAGAGGTTAACCAAGGGATGCCACTTCTGCAGGCTACCATTGGAAAAAAGCCTTTCTGTTTGAGGAGGCAAGAGGCAGCCGGACATCAGGTCAGGGCAAACACAAGGATTTTTCTGGAAGATTTCTCCAATTATGCAGCTTCGTTAGCAAGTAGGGCAGTGTTTCTGTTTGTGCTTCCCTGGAGGAAGAGCATTTTCAGGAAGGCGCTCGCTTGAGCAGCCCTGAGCTCACTGCTCTGAGACAGGAGAGCTCACCCCACTGACGCACGTTGTTGCAGGGGCTTGTTCAAGAGCTTTTAATCCCTCCACTGATGCCACTTATAGTTTTAATCAGCTCGAATGTTCATTCGGCATCAGCAGGATGTGAACCAGCAGCCCATGGAGTCCTCACCCAGCACACAAGATGACACCAACGCTGGGGTCACGAGGGGCGGTGGCAGTGGGGTCTGCATGGCAGAGAGGGGAGGGAGAGGTAACCTGTCACCTTCTCAGGTTAACCACGTTTTCTGCCCCTGTGGGAACACAGAGTTCAAAGGAAGGGGGCTGAGAGTCTGATTGATCTCCTGAGCCCTTCCTCGTGCTCTGTACCTATACTTGTGATGCTTTCCTTGGGTGCATCCTTAAATCCAACTGCAGCGACCTCCGCCAGGAGGCAAAGCAGGGGTGACAGTGAGCAAACACAAACACAAATACACCTGGCCAGAGGTGACATGATCCAGTTCACCGTCAGGGCTTCACTTCACCCCAGGTAGAGTCAACACTGCCCAGAAAGGCGTCACCACTGTGGGGTGGCCCTGTGATGCTGCATTTGCTGCTGTGACCAAGAAGAGGAACTGACCTTGCTTTTACTATCCTGTGACTTTTGACCATGCCAAGATCCACAAACCACACTGAAAACAGTCCAAACTCAAAACCAACATTGTTTCAGGAATGAAATTGCCGTTTCTTAACTGGCCAGTGAGTAAAACTTGAGCTGAGTGATACTAATAGACAAGTTCTAACTTGATGCAGCAGCCCTGTTCACTGACAGCTCTCAGAGCTGCTGCTGCTGTGTCTCTTATCCCTGTCTGTGTCCTCCAGCTCCAAAATTCCACAGGGCAGCAGTTTATCAGTGGTGCTGGGAGTGGCTGGGCACAGCACCAGAGAGCTCTGGCCAGGACAGACACCATCATGCAGGGTGAGCAAATGAGCTTGTTCAGCATCAGCTCCCGGGGCAGGTTGGAAATGCAAAGAGCAGAACAATGCAAATGCAAACAGCCACTTTCAGCTGAAACTGGAATGATCAAACCCAGTGACAGAGGAGTGCTGGAGAGAACCAGGCTGGCCTCAGCTGTTGAACACCTTCCTGCTGATGGCAGCCCCCCAGGATGCTGCAGCCTGCACAGACTCTTGCCATTCATCTTGAGCATCCACCCCAAAATCAGACCAACTGTTTTATCCACAGTGAAAATATAATGGAACACAATTTACCAGAACAAGCTGCCTTCTACACTGATCACAACCATTGTAGTTTGATGTCCTGTGTGAATCAGAACTACAAAGTTTCTTACATGCATAACTGTCAGTGGCGGGTGATGCTGCACTCGCTCCCCCCGTGTTTCTGTGGCCAAGGCCCCCATGTCACTCCAGGGAGAAGGACAAGGCCACACTCCCACTGTACCTCATTCCCCTGCAATTTGTCTAAGGGTTGCTCAATCCACACTGCACAAACCCACCCCCATCAGGGGATCTCACTGGAGCAGCCTCTCTGGGAGGCCCCTCATCAGCATCAAGGCCCCTCATCACCACCAATCCGGAGAGCAACTACAAAGGTGACAGTTAAAAAAGAGGTGTTCACATTGCAGGAAAGGAGAGAGGAGATCATCCCAACCTTCCAGTACTGGGAAGAAGGGATGAAATACTCCTAAGTGTGCAGTGCAGTCAGTGCTGGGCTATCACACAACAAAAGAGACCCATCAGCAGGTACCCAGCACAACCCAGCTACTCCCTCATTGTACTAAAAAGGCTTTTACCCTCTTTGCCCCATAGGCAGCTTTTTTGAACAGTTCTAGAGAGCTGTAGATAAACTTGGCTTTATCTAAACTTTGGCAGAAGATCGGGAGGCACAGTGTTCAAATTAGAAAGAGAATACCTTTGTTTTTCCCCAGGGAAATGCTGCCCACCTCTGCTGGAACTATTGCCCCAGGGCCACCAGCAGTGAGGAGAGCAAGGAGATGAGGAGTCATCTCCACCTCAGGCACACCGGTGTCCAGCATAAACCAAGCCAAAAGCACTTTCCTCTCTGAGAACTGACATTTCCTATCTGCATTTTGGAAGGGTAACAGAGCGTGGAGCTGGCAGGTGCATGCAGCAACCACGGCAGAACTAAAGGCAAAGCTGCTGAGACACGAGTGAAATCTGAAGAGGTCAGTGGCATAGCAAAGAATAAGCGAAAATCCGATTCCCTGGGTCAGGGAGAGTTACGGTTTTCCAGGTTATGACATGAACCAAGGCTGAGCAGGTCTGAACTGTCCTGGGGAAGAACTTGCTGCATGACCCAACATAGCAAAGCTACAGGCCACTGCCACAAATAAGTTGGAAGAGGTTACATGAGTTTCTCGGTCAACTAAAATTACCTGAGAGCAGAATTCAGGCCCTGCTCTAAATCCCATTTTAAGCTTCTCAAGCAGGTTTCCAATTTAAGGTTTGCATTTAATAACACAGCCAGGAGAAGGCTGATTTGAATGCACAACTACACCACGCATCAGAAAAACCGTATAGCAAAGCCCACCAAATATTCTGCTGCCCTACCACTGAGGTGGAGGAACACTCTGGGTTTGCAGGGAACATATGGCTGGTGCTGGGCTCTATCTGGGCCAGGCGACCACGCTCCGTGTGCCAGGTTGGGTTATGGGTTATGTAAGAGCATCCATCGCTGCTGCAGCTGTGTCACGACGGAGCGATCGGTGCAGACTCACGGATGGAGGGGGGGCTGCAGAAGGCAGCTGGGTTTGAGCAAACAGCCGCGGGGTAGGACTGTCCCCTCGGTGTTTGTTATCCCTTCATGTACTATTCCGCAGATCTGCGCAGGATGAATTTTCCCCGGAGGGCAGGGGCTGGTTGCATAACGCAGCAGCATCGTGTCAGCACAGAGCCGGCGCAGATGGCAGAGCCCGGCCTGACCCTCCACGTGCGGCAGAGCTGCTCACCTCGCCCCGGGGCACAAGGTGGGGTGTCTGCTATTGCCCCGGGGCTGGAGCACACCCATCTTAAGGGCTCACATTTCCACAGATTCACTCCCCCCACCCTAGTTCCCAGCCTACACTTGCACTGGGACCAGTATCCAGCCCCAGGCAGGAGTGCTTGAATCAGTTCCTCGCACTTGAGATCTTAAGGGTGTTAAATATTTTGTGTATGGACACATGCAGAGGGGATGGTCTGTGGCCCAGTTTGGACAAATCAACAGAGACAGAACATGACCCACCCAATGGGTCTTTCCATTTCCATATCCCTATTTCTCTACATAGCACAGAGTGTACCTGGGCATACAGAAAGGGAGGTCAGGCAGCACACTGGTTTTCCATAAGCTCAGAAACCCTCAGGTGGGCAGCAAAGAGGGTTTTTAGCAAAACCTGCTGAAATGTCCCCACCTTCCCCACCAACTGCTGCTGGGGACTCACTCTTGGAGCCAGCCAGGCACAGGAACATCATCTGAGGGCCACTAAATGCTACCCAGGAAAACCATTTCCTCCCTCTTTGCCCTCTTTTATCTATGGTCAGCTCCAGTCCAGCTGGCTCTGTGTGGTTTTGGGGTGAGGTGAGGGCTGGGGCCCAAGCTGTGATGCCAGCACCTGACACAGGCAGGCTGTCAGAGATCTCCAGGGATCAGTGATGGGCAGGCAGCTCTGCAGGAGCCTGAGAAAGGACGTGGGCTGGGAAGACGTCAGTCTCACCCCTGGTAATCTGTAATTCTTCAGTTTCATTGAAATGTTTGGCTGGGAGAATCCCTAGTAACAGCTCCTGTTTACAGACAGCTTTGCCATGTAGGCAACACCTCCCAGTCCTTCTGTGTCACTGCTTAGTGACACTGCCAGCTACCCCACATCCCTGAGGGTCCTTCCAGACCATGTGTGACCACTCAGGTCTCTGGATCAGGACCTCTGAGTCTGAGACTATTTAGCTGGGGGGAGAAGGGAGAGGACTCTGCTTGGACAGAGCTGAGCTCAGTCTGAGCAGAGCTGTTTTGTAAGCTTCCTTCCTGAGCAGACACAGGTCTACAAACACAGATGCTGGAGACCAAAGCATCTCCCGAGTTTGGGCTACTGAAGTTCACACCAAAGGGAAGTCCTGCCTTCAATAGGGAAATGAAACAGAGCCACAAGATGGACCCACGTGCCTTGTAGGTGAAAGGAAACAGTCTTGTGCCAAGACAGATGTGCCACTTGGTGCCTGCTCATGGAGCCAGCCAAGCCCCAAGGTGTCCTATCCAAGTGTCACAGGGGAGGGGGATGTCACAGACAGGGAGCTGCTCCCAGCACTGACCGCAGAAATTATATCACAGAGCAGAGGAGGCAGAACTGGCAGCTGGGAGAGACAGATGTCCCCAGAGTTTATACCAAGTCCTCACAGGTCTCTCTGCTGTGCCCCAGCCTGTCTCAGCCACTGGCCAGGACTTCTAAGGAGCAGGGCTCCTGCCCAGCCCTTCCAGCTCCACTGTGCCTTTGGGCAGTGACAGGATGTGCAGCTGCTAATTCTATTTCTCACCTCTATTTTATTTTTGCAGTAGAATAGGTGAAAACAACCTCAGAAGCAGTGCTCTGATGAGTCACTATAGAAATAGCTCTGGGAATATAAAAGACTCCTTTGTGTCACTACAAAGTGCACTACTGGGCCAGTACAGCAGACAGAATAAGACAAAAAGTGCGAATCACTTACCCAGCTGAAAAGCACGGCAGCGCCCTGCCCTGAATTTAAGCAGCACATGTAACCTGGTCCATTCTGGTTTCAAGCTCAAAGGCATCAGGTCGATCCTGCGGGTTAGCAGCCAACATGTCTTTCAAGAGCTGCTTGATCCCCTCAGACATGGAAGTCCTGCGTTTCTGAGGGATGTGCAGCTCCATCTTTGGGTTTTCTAGCAGCGCTTCCCCAACGGGCACAATCTCGGTCCCCTGCTTGATGTAAGTCCCCAGCAGCTCCTTCTTGGTCTCGGCGTCAATGAAAGTGATCCTCTCAATCATGGCCCAGATGATGATGCCGAGGGCGAAGATGTCAGCCTTGGCAGTGTAGTGTCCCTCCCAGACCTCGGGTGCCATGTAGAAATCAGAGCCACAGGCCGAGGACAGCCAGTACTTGTTCACATTCACATTTCTGTTCTCGTGCCCGCCCTCCTTGCCCCGAGCAGTCAGGCCAGCGCAGACCTTGCTCAGCCCGAAGTCGGCCACCTTGAGCACAGGGGTGCCAGACTTCTCGGTGATCAGGATGTTGTCTGGCTTCAGGTCCCGGTGGACAATGTGGTTCTTGTGCAGGAAGGCAATGGCGCTGGTCAGCTGCAGCATGAAGCTCTTGTTGGTGGCTGGGTCGGGTCTTCGGGACAGCACGTACTGGTTGAGGTCTCCTCCTTCGCAGAACTCCATGACGAACCACAGGTAGCAAGGCTCCTCTGCATAGCCCAGGATCCTCTCACCTAACCAAAAGGGATAAAAGTGGGTTTTTCAGACACATTACAAAGTCCATACTAATCCAGGGTAGGTAAAGAACAGGTCTGGTTTATGTGGATAGCAAAGGCTTTGGGAATGTGACTGGGACCTATCGCACTGCAGAGCACCCGCAGGGATGCTGGCACTGCTGTGGCTCCAAGTGCTTTGGGATCCTGTTGAGCACCATGCACCAACACCCTGTTTATCCAAGCCCACTGCTGGGAGTCAGCTCAGGGATCGCATCCACACAAAGCGCAGAGAACATGTCTTCTCCAGCCCTACCATCAGGCCATTCTCCCCAGGCTCTGACAGACAAAGCAGCAGAGGCTAAAAGCACAATGAACAGTGAGTCTACAGGAAAAAAAAAAAAAAATCAGTTCTGTGAGCGCCTCCTCTCCCACCTGAGCTCTGCTGCAGGAGGCAAAGGCTGGCTCATACCATAGGTTTTACTGGAACTGCACATGGAGAGTAAATCACAGCCCTTAACACTGTGCCAGCACAGCCTCACTAAGAGTGGTCACACCATTGTCCAAGCCCTGTGGCCCCCTGGGTCTTCCCAGACCAAATTCGTGCATTTAAGGATTCCATTTGTGCTGGGGGAGCTCTGTCACTTCATTCAGCTTTCATTAAGCACCAACAAGTCTTTATCGAGAGGAAGGTGGAGGTCCAAACTGCAAACAATGTTTGCAGAGTGTAATCTCAGCCACACTTGTGATTATAACTGCTCCTACTACTCAATCTTACACCCCAAACAGCTTCTTCCTTCACCAGACATCAAACAGTTCTTTAAGCTCAGAGCATTGCAGGGTTGGTTGATTCATTAAATCTAGGATTTATTCCACAGACCTGTCAAGGGAAGGACCCCTGCACATCAATGAGACACATGAAGAACACAACAGCATCATATCAGCTAATGGGGCCAGGTCTGCCACTGGTGCTCCCCAAGGATGCCAGGATGTCCCAGGGAGCACTGGGAACAGACCCATCCCCATTAGCTGATGCCAGGAATGCAAACCCCACTGCCAGACCCCAGGTCTCCTCCAGAGAGCACCCAGGTGATGGGCAGAGCCTGCACACACCACCAGAGCATCGTTTTGCTCCAGAAACTAGCATTTTTTACCCTCAAGCACCATAAGGGAGAAGATGGAGGACACCACTCACCTCTGCCACAGTTAAAAAGTCCACCAGTCAAGCTCAAGTGTTTTGAAAGCAGTTAAATAACTCCACCCATCTGACAAAGTTGGGTTTTGTTTGAGCAAAGCCCTAGAGAGCATCTGGGAAAGCAAAAAACTTCCAGCAGCAGGTAAAGCCAAGGACTACCAGGGACACCCAGCCCTGGGCTGCACTGGTCAGCAACTGGTGTGGGTGGGAATACCGGTTATTTGCACAAACAGTCTGTATCCATGGCTACTGCTATGGAAATGGAAATCTGCACAACAGAAGGATTTGGCTGCACCTCCCTACCCTCAGCAATCTTCTGCTGAGATTAGGTCTGAAGGTTAGATCTGGGGGATGGAAGAACAGGCTGGAGATACACAGGGCACTGGGTGCACCTTGGGGGTCTCATTTGGCTGGAGAGGAGCTCAGCATGAAAGCCCAAGGGCCAACAGGGAGCAGCACAGGACAGCTTGGCTCTGGAGACCAAAATGCTGACCAGGAAAAGCAGCGTCTCTGGTGCAGGCCACCCTTTGGCATGACGGCACGGAAACTGAAGGAGAGGCTGCTTCTCCTGGGAGCAGAGACCTTGGCAGAGCCAGGACAGCTCCAGCTCACACCTCTGCCACCACTTTGGTTTGCTAAACCCCAGTGACATCACAACAGGACACAGCTTTCCTGCTTCCCTCTGCAACCATATAGCCCCAACACAGGGAGCAGGAGTGTCTGGCTCTTCTCTGCCAGGGCACATGGCAGAGCCCCACATCCCTCACACACAGCCAGGTGGGAGCATCCACACAGTGCTGCCGACAGCCCCTTCCCACAGGAAGCGGCTCAAACACTGGCTCAGCAGCAGCCAGGACCTGTTGGCTCTGACAAGCCAAGGTTTGTTTTTAGCATAACAAGGGCTCTGATTTAAAACTTGGCCCCTGAACCTCATTAAGCACAGGAAGGATGATGGGGACCCAGCAGTAGCTGGGAGCACCAGGCACTTCGCTTTGGGTGGAGTGCTGCAAGGAGAGGCTTAAGCCAAAAGTAATATTTCCTCATTTTCTTTCTGTAATCTGAAAGTGTTTTAGTTGTTAAATCATCTTCCTGCCTTCAAAACAAACAGCTTTAAATGTAAAGAGCTGGCTAAAGATGAGATGTTGGCAAACTGAAGTCAAGCAGTCAAGAGCTGAGGCGATGCCGGCGACAGGCTGGACCTGTTCTCCATCAGTAAGTCAGCATCCCCATGTGCTCCCTGCCCAAACACAGGATAGCACACACCCACACTCCATCCTTCCAGCAGCAACCAGCCCCATCCTGGGAGCTCATTAGCAGTGTGCTAATTTGCTTAGCTTCACAGGGAAAATAAAAAACCAGTGAGAGCAGAAGCAGCATCTCAGTGCCCACCACCACATGTAACTTCTGACTCCCTCTGTGCAAGGAGGCTGCACCAGAGAGAAGGGAACTGGGAGCATGGGATTCCAGGTCCTTGGAATGATAGCAACACATGTGGGTGATGCCAGGGCAGCCCATGAGTGAGGCTGAGTGCTAGTGGCAAGTTGGTGGCCCCACAGATGACATGGGAAGAATAGGAAGCAACACCTTATACCTGTTCACTTAAGGCAGCTCTGTCACTGCTCTAGGCTGGGAGCAAGAGGGGCACGTGGTGTGCACAAGCCCTGGAGGTGCTCCTGTGTCAGCGCTGTGAGAACGTTGCACGGGTACGTGCCTCTGCTCCAGCCCAGCGCTGAGCTTTCACCTTTCCTTTTCACACTCTGCCCTTAAATTTAATTACTCCACATCTCGTTAAAATGATAAAGGTTCAGGCTCCGCGCTGTAGCTGACACCAAACCCCGCCTGGTATCCCGACAGTTGTGCTCCCAATTCAGAAAGTCTCAGATTAATCCTCGCCGTGCCCTGAGCCCCGGCACGTTGGCACAGCATCTGCGCTGGCCCGTAAATAGCCCAGCTGCGGTCGTGCAGAATGGCACGGCAGCACAGCTCCACGGCCACCTCGGCAGCTCCAGCACTGCTGCCGACAGGGAAGGAGAGCAGGAGACCTACGGGGCTCATCCAGCTTTTGTTTAGAAAATATTTACCCGTGTCTATCAGACCTAAAGCTTGGGAAGACAGCGAGCACAGACTGCCCAGCACAACAGAGCCCTCAGGACAGCCAGGAGGAGGGCAGATGGAGGGGAGACTGGGCTCCTGCTTGGTTTTGGGAGTCAAACTGCTCCTTTCCAGGCTGGGGATGGAGAGACCAGCTCTGCTCCCCTCTAAGGGGCTGCAGCAAAACCAGGGCAGGCAAAACCCTCACCATGGCTGGGAAGTGAGGAGGCTCAACCCACACCTAGAGATGGAGGCACCTATGGGGCTCCTTCCCCACCTGGAGATGGGGCATCTGTAGCTATCCAAGATCTTTCCCCAAGCCAAGTCACCTCTCCCTGGGGTGTGCAACATGACAGAGGGAGGCAGGAACCCCCCCCATACCTGCTACAGCTGGACACACACCCAAAGGGAGGAGTTGGCTCCTCTCCCAGGCAGACGTGTGCCCCGGCTTTACAGGAATTCAGACACTGCCCTTCTTGGGGAGCCTCCCTTGGGTGGTTGTGTGAACGGAGAGCAGGAGCTGGGCATGGGGAGAGCCACGCATGTCTGGACATGTTCCCCCCAGAGGTACAGAGGGGACAGTCAGAGCCACAGGTCTGCTCGGAGGACAGATCTCGGGAGCCTCACAGGAGCTCTGTGCCTCGTACAGGGTTTGGGGGCTGCCTACACCGGGGGCTCAGCTGGGGGGAGACTGAGCTCCCCAAGGTGCTGACAGGAATCCTGGCACACAAGTTTTTGGGACAGGTTGGGGAATTGGAGTGAGCTGGCTCTGTCTGCAGCAGGCTGGGGGGCACAGGGGCATCGAGGGCACAGGGCTCTGGTATTTTTCCACATCTTCACGGCACATTGGCAAAGCTGGGTCTGACAAGCAGCCAAGGGAGCAGAGGGAGGGAGGGAGGGAGTATTTTGGAGATGTCACTATCACAGTCATCAGCTGTGACAGGAGAAGGTGACCCCTGACAGCCCTGTGATGCTGCTGAGGGACCCCAGGGGGAAACAGGGGTTTCAGCCCAGGCTACAGGCATTGGTGCTCCCAGGGCTGCTCCCACAGAGCCAGCAATGGGGGGACATGGGGACGGTCCCAAAGCTGTCAGAGCTTGAGGGAGCAGGCAAGGCACTATAACAGGCTACAGCCTTGGGGTGCTCAGAGATAGGACAGTGCACCAGGCAGAGAGAGGGAGATGTCCCCTTGGTGTGACTGGGGCAGAGGCTGTGAAGGTCCCCAAGGAGGAGGCAAAGAGGCTGTGGCACAGGTCAGGGAAGTGGAGGAAGGCCCAGGATTTGGGGAGTAATGGACCAAGAAGTCAGTGCTGGCAGGGGGTGCAGCACACAGGGATGTCCCCCAGCCTGGGTCTGAGCTTGGAAGTGACAATGGGGTCCCTCAGGACTTGGCTGCTACGGGGCAGCCACATACAGGCAGACCTGTGACACATGGGTGGGGGCTTACGGAATGGTGTTCCTGAGAGCAGCACACAGGAAAGGGAGAGGGGACAGCACAGCATGGAGTGACAGGGTCCAGAACAAAGGTCCCCCAGGTGTGTTCAGAGTGGGTGGCAGCAAAGAGGGGCAGCAGAGGAACCCTGTGGAAGAGCCTTGCAGGAACAGGACAGAGGTAGGTGATGAGAGCAAGCCTAGAGCAGGTACCCCACAGGGGACCCCAGGACTGCAGGGGTGATGCAGTAACAAGAGGCACAGTGGGGCGAGCTCACGGGGGGTTATGCTGAAAAAGCAGTGAGTCAATGTGGAGAGGGGTACTGTGAGAGCTGGGGGGAGCTTTGGGTGCTCCTGAGGGCAGGACAGATTTGAGCAATGGGATGATGGAGAGCAAGGGAGGGCAGCACAGCAGTGCCTGAGGTGCGGGTGTTGGGGAAAGAGTGTCCCTGGGGAAGGGGGACAACACCAGAGTGCCCTGCATGGGGCATCCCCCCCCGCTGTAACTCGAGGGTGGGCAAAAGCAACTGAGTGTGAGGGCAGTGATGGCAGCGGGGAGGTGGCAGATGCAGGTGCTCAGGGGAGGGATGGGTGGCACGGGTGTCAGGGACAGGGATCTTGGAGGCCCTGAGTGTGGGACGGCAGCCCGGGAGGTGCCCCAGGAGCGCGCTGGGGCCGTGCCGGGGACGCTGGTACCTTTGAGGGAGGTCTCGACGAGGCGCAGGTACAGCTGGCTGCGCTTGTTGCCGTGACTCATGCGCTGCCCCAGGCCGTGCCGCTGCAGGACGCACTCCTCGAACCGCACCACGTTCGGGTGCTGCCGCCGGAGGCTCGTCAGGGCCCAGAACTCGGCCAGCGCCAGCTCCACGTTCTCGGGAGCGTCGCAGCGAATCCGCTTCACCGCCAGCCGGGCGCCGCTGCGGCCCGACACCGCCTCGTACACCACGCCGTAGGCGCCGCGGCCGATCTCGGCCAGCAGGCTGTACCGCGGGCCGCCACCGCCGCCGCCGCCGA
>WBMZ01011688.1:0-28502 GCA_013400975.1 Atrichornis clamosus | reverse complement strand
GGCGGCGGGGGCGGCGGCGCCGGCGGAGGGACAGGGCGAGGCGGTGTGCAGGGCCGAGTACTTGGTTTCGTGGAGGCCGCCGCCGCTGCCGCCGCCGTGGGGGAGGCCGAAAGGCTGCTTGCTGCTCAGAGACATCATCATGGTTCTCGCCGCCGCCGCGGCCCGGCCCGCCGGCAGCCGGCCGCCGGAGGAGGGCAGGGGCGCGGGGCCGGGGGCCCGAACCCCCCGGAAAAGCCACAGGAGCCCCGCGCCCCCACCCCCCGAAAAATTAAAAAAAAAAAAAAAAAATCCCACTCTCCCCCAGCCGGCTGTCCGAACCCCGCCGGGGACGAGAGGGAGAGGCGGCTCCGGCGAGCTGGGGATGCGCGGGGGATGCGCGGGATGCCTCCCGCCCGCCTGCCCGCCCTCCGCCCGGGCGCTCGCCGCTGTCCGCCGTCGCCTCCGCTCCGGCGCCGGCCCTCGCCTCTCGCGAAGTGCCCTCCCCGCTGCCGCGCCGGTGGGTTTTACTCTCTCCCCTCCCTCCCCTCCCCTCTCGCCTGTCACTACAGCCCAACTCCTCGGGAAGGGCTCTCCGCGCCTGCCTCCTCGGCCCTGGCCCCCTCCTCCGCCGCTCCCTGCCCGCCCCCCGCCGCTCCCACGCCCACGCGTGCTCCCACACTCACCGCCGCGCCGCGCCCCGTCGCCTCCTGGAAAGGGGAGGGAAAAAGCCAAAAAAGAAATAAAAAAAAGGGAGGGGGAAGCGACCACCCCACCGCCTCAAAGCCACCCTTCATGAAAAGAAAAAAATTAGAAAAAAAAAAAGGAAAAGAAAGTCCCGTCCGAGCTCGCCACGAACCTACAGCCAGAGTGTCCCGCCCTGCTCTGGCACGGCTCCGGGGGGCGGCAGGGGCGGGGGGCGCGCTGGGCGCTGCGCGGGGACAGCGGAGTGAAAGGCCGGGAGCGGCGGCCAGGCTCTGCCCCCACCGGCGTCCCCCATCGGCGGGGAGCCGGAGGGATCCTCCTGCAAAAGCGCACCGCTATCCCGCCAATTTCCCACGCCTGTCTATTAGGAATAGGAGAAAAGGAAAAGAAAAAAATAAATAAAAAGAGAGAGAAAAGAAATGGGGGAAAGTCAGTTTTCCTGGAGGTAGTCGGATTTATTTCCATGAATTTAACTTTGCAGCAGAAAGGTTAAAATAAGTGCTTAGGTGTTTAATTCTTACCTAAACAGCAGACTTGGTAATTTTAAGGGAAATAAAAAAAATTACATTGTATCAGCTCTCACTGTCGCCAGCTCGGAGAAATGAAATAAATCAAAGTTAAAAGCTTGAGTATCATTTAATTATGGTGTGAATAGCGCTTGGAAAGAAGTAGAACAACATCTCTAAACAAATTATGGCCGGGCCAGGAAGGAATTATTAGATTGAAATTTCATTTAGGCTCGGGAGACACAGCGCTTCAATATGTAATCTGTTATGCCTCATCTGATTTGTATGCTTAATTCAGCTTGACGAATTTATTAGTTTTCATAATAGTAAAAAAATTGAGCAGCACTATGGGCTAATGCATTGTGTGTACTATAAATTGTATGTCACCGTTGAAAGGCTGAAGTCTATAGAAATCTTTTATTAATGACAACATAGGAAAGAGGATTTTCTTGCAAGCCTTTAAGGAGTTCATGCCAAACCTCCGCGCTTCGTGTCTCGGTAGGCTATTAACATATCGTCATACTAATTAGGCTACTTCATGAGTGATATAATTTCAAACTTTAAATTATGTTCTAATTAACAAGGGTTGTCCAATTTGCTTAATCTTCAAAAGGCTTTTGGCTTGTCTAATTAGTCTAAAGCATCGAGCATCTCCAACGCCCAAGAAAGAGCCATCAATAATATTTTGCGCGTTTTGAGGCGATCGCGGGCAGAGCCCACGCGGGGCGCGGCCCGCCCGTGGCGGGCAGGGCTGGCAGGGAGGCAGCTGTCCCCCGCCTCCCTCCGCCGGGGTCCCCGCAGCGCGCCCGGCCGCTCCTGCGCCCCCGCCTCCTCCTCCCCGGCAGCGGCCGCAGCCCTGCGCGCTTCAGCGCGGGCGTGCCGGGAGATGCGCGGGAGAACGAGGGGAAGCTCCCGCTTCCTGGGGGAAAAAAAAAAAGAAAAAAAGAAAAAAAAAAAAAAAAGAAGAAGAAGAGAAAGAAGAGAATACCTCGTTGGCACGGGGAGGTCCGAGGGTAGCCAGCCTGCCGGGTGTGCGGAGCCGGGGAAGGGGCTCTGCCTGCCCGGCTCTCCGGCTCAACTTTGGCGGAGAGAAATGCGAGGAGGACATCCCCCCCCGCTATACATTTAACCCCTCCCGCACTGAGTTTAATTACTCGCAATAGTTGTTCTAATGTATGCTGTCACACGGGAGAATTGAGAACGCATATCGTTAATATGAATTAATCTTGATTTTAATAGCAACTGACAAGCGATCTCCAAAACGCTGAGCGCTCATCGCCGCTCCGAACGGCCGCCACTGGGATGCGGGGCGGCGCGGCCGCATAGCTGGGCAAACTTTCCTCGGTGCCGGGCCCGGGGGTGACCCGGAGGGTCCCCGCGGTGGCTCTCCGCGCTGCAGGGACTCTCCGCGGCTCCGGCCCCGAGCAGCGCCGTGCTGCCGCTGTGCCCGCGGCCCCGCCGCCCAGCACACCCTGCCTTCCCCTTTTCTCCCTCTTTTTAAAGTAGTGCTTTTGTCTATTTGTTTGTGTTTGGGTGTTTTTTTCTTTTTTTTGCTCAGAGCCCCGCGTTGCCTATCTGCACCCCCGCCCGGTGTTGGGAGGGACGCCGGGGGGAGCCGCAGCAGACGCGGATCCTCCGCCGCCCCCCGGCACCTCGGCAGCCCCGCGGGCCCCGCAGTCGGCTCTGCGCACCAGTGGGCTGCCTAAATAAAAGGAAACCCCCCCTCCAACTTACCCACGCCCACACCCTGACCCACGCAGACATCTGGGGAGAAATCACTGTCGCCTCTCATGTATCCATGTTCTGATTTACGATTAAAATTTAAAGGCGCGCATTCATATTTTACCGAACCTAATGCGCCCTATGAATTTTTAATCCATTAAGATGCGGGCTACACTTTGAGCAAACTCTACTACCTTTGTTTTGAGGGCAGGGCAGCGCCGGCCTCGGCCCTGCCGGAGGGACGGCCCCGGTGGCTCACACCTCTCCCGGCCCCCGCCGCCTCCGGGACGCTCCCCTGGGACTCCGGGGACGGGGGCGACCTGGACCCGCCGCCGCGGGGGCACCGCGGGTGCGGGCAGATGCATCGGACCGGGACGTCCCGTTGGGGCAGCCCCGCACGCCGGCGGTGCCTCCGCATCCACGGCACACTCGGTCCCCGCCAGCCCAGCATCGCTGCCCGCACCGGCTCCTGCTCCCCCCTCTCCCCGCTCCAAATCTGTGGCAGCGCTGCCGCCGCCAGCCGAGTCAAGTCACGAAGTCAAACTTCAAGCCCGGAACGATCAATGAAGAGTTTTGCCGTCCGTGGCGCCTCGTGCTTCCTGGCACTAAAATAAATGCAAGAAATCGAAACTTAATTACTTGAAAGAAATCCAGAAATCCCTCTGCATAATTTATCCAGGCATTTTTCTTGGCGTTTGTGTTGAATGCACGCGTTTGACTCCTCACGCTCCTCTCGCCAACGCCGCCCCCCTCGGCAGGCGCGGGGCGCCGGGCGGGCGGGGGGTGCGGGCTCGGCCGGGCGGACCCCCGGAACCCCCGAACCCCGCCCGGCCGGGGGCCAAGGGGGAAAGAGACTGAAGAAAACCGCGTTTGTGCCCCTCTCCCCCATCCGAGAGCATCTCCCGGGGCAGGGCTGCGGGCGGGGGGGTCAAGCGGGAACCTCTCCTCCCCGCCTGCGAGGTCTGAGCCCTGAGCGAGGCACTCCGCAGATATTTTCTGGTCAGGAGTGCCCGTTGTAACAACCTGAGTCACCTAAGCGTGATGGGAAGTGCCAATAAAGCAACTCAGTTATTCTGACAAACTCCCCCCCTTGTCTTTGATGATCCCCCCGTGGCCCCATACTCCTTCTCACGGATAGGGTATGACACCTGGAAGCTGGAGGTGGAACACTGACTGCCACTGCAGCCACGGCCTCCTCATTTGCCACCCAGCCTGGCTGATTAGAGCCCTGCTTGGTGAGCCTTTTGCTGAATTCATTAGGACTGGAAGTCTGCCGGCTCGGGAGCAAACTTTATCATAGACACCTCATCGAGAACTTGAAGTAATGTTATGAAAGAATGAAAAATACATTTGGGAGCTGCCTGGAAACTGAAGTACATTTTGATTTAACTTACATTAACAGAAACCTAATGTAGAAGTGAAGGGATCTAACAAAACCATTAATAATTTAAAAATAATTACAGATAGTCTATCCTTACTATTCATAACCACTCAACATTTTAGACAAAGAAAGCTGAATATTCTTCGTGGGAGAAAGATGTGAGCAGACTGCTAAGCAGGAGCCGTCCAGCTCACACTGCCTCTCCCCTGCTCACTTACAGTGCACATTCCCCACAGTACCCAAGACACTATCCCAAAAGTGCTTTTCCAACAGGGAGGGTGGAGGTGGAGGCAGGCCTGTCTTTGCACAGGGCTTTTTGTCAGGCATACAGCATGGATTTTTGTCAGGCATACAGCATGGATATCAACACCTCCCCTTTGTTGGAGCTGCCGTTTGAGGTGGGCCCAGGGGAGACCAAGAGTGCTCCCACCCCTCCTCAGCCCCTTCCAAGGATCTGCCAGCCCTGGAGACCTCAGGAAAAGCCTTTTTCATTCATAGCCTTGGCTAACACCAGTGGCAATGGTGACTCTCCTGCCACATGCAGTTCCATGCCATTTAGCTGATATCAACACAGTTATCACCTGCTTGGCTTGCCATGGCTCTGTAGAAAAGTTATTTTTAATACATTCATTTTAATTCAAGTTTCCATTGTATGCTTTATAGCTCAAAGGTCTTGAGCATCCTGCACGGCTGTGATTTCGTCTGTGTTTCTGTTCGTTTGGGTGAGGTTTTGGATTTTTTTTGAGTTACATTTGCTGTACAAACACCGCAAAATCAAAGCAGCTGGATATGCAGCAAACTTCACTGCTCTTCCTTACAGATCAAGATAAAATTGTGAAGAGGGAAATTCAGATATAAAGTGGCTTCTAAAGGAAAAGAAATATTGGATAATACAAAGCAGGTAATTCATGTCTAACTCTCACAGGAACCTACCTTACAAATAGCCTCACAGGTAAGATCCCTCCCTAACCACTTCCCCAACTGCTCCTTGCATTAAAAACATTAAGGTCTCATGGATCATTAAAAAAAAAAATCCTATAAATCATACTGTGAATGTCCTTGGGACTCTACTCTTGCTGATTTAGACAAAACCCTGGTATCTTAGATTAGCCTTCATTAATTATTTTCATTAATTTCCCGTGTTATAGATGTATTATCACAAATCATATTCCAAACACATTCCCTAATTAAGCACGGAATTCCTCTCTACCTCCGTATGCCATTTCACTGGAGCAGTGAGGATGCGTGTGTTCAGCCTGGTGCCTGGAGGCTGGTGGCAGGCAGTCGGTGCAACAAAAGATGGTGTCTGCATAGCAGATATCTTTCAGGACTTGCTCCAACTTGGGGAAAATGTTTTGATTTTTTATTTGATCACCAGCATGGGCATGTTCTCCGCTCAGAGCTCTTAGCCCTTGTAAATGTTCAGCGTCTTCCATCTACTTCTTCAGTGTTTTAAAGGTAAATCTGAGTTCCTCTTCTCCCCCTTCCACCGTGCAAGGTGCCGGGTGATGTCTTTACTTGTCCCCAGAACTCACCAGGCACCACAGAGCAGCCTTCCCTTTTCAGCCAGGAAGAAAAACCACGACAGTTGACATGCATAGAAAAAGGTGATGAAAACCTCGTGTTTCTGAGAAGACTGTCACCAGTGGATGGATGCCATGTAAAAAATGGTTTAACAGTTGTGTCACTGGGTCGGTGTTTGTACCTTGGAGCCATTAAATAGTGTGTTAAATTCTTTTTTGGGTCGATAGGGTCCTGTGGCCCTACGTGAGAGGTGTGTACAGCTGTGGTATTTGGTGTGTGCTGTGCCATGGACTGTGCTTTCCAGCCTCTGTAGTTTTGGTGAGGTCTTGCATGGACTTATCCTGCTTTGTGAGTGGGTAGTGGAAAACGTGTGAATTACTCTGTTTTCTCCCTTTCATTCAATGTTCACACAATCAGAGCATGATGGGACTGGAACCTGACTGGTGGGGAAGGCCCGTGAGGACCAGCATCTCCCGGAATTATTAGATGTGTGCTGGAACGTCGGTCCCTGAAAGACCAGGCACGCTGAGCTCACAGCCAGTCCTTGGCAACCAGGCTTTAACTCTCAGTATGTATATCTGCACTTAACAGCAGTGGTAATGTTGGGCGGTGTCCACCTTGTATGTGGGCAGAGACACCAGCCTAAGTTTTATTCAAAGCTAATCACACATCCTCTTCTTTTTTTATTGGTTAAAATTCAGTAGAAGTGCATCCCACCTTGTGTATAACCTCCGGGCACACATCAAAGCCCTTCCCTTCACACACAGAGCATGCGCGGGTATCCACCTGTGTTCCCTATCCCTTTCTATAAATGAAGTATTAAAATAATGGACTCAGATTCTGAAATGCATCTGCAGCTTGCATCAACATTTCCTCTTGGAAACAGCGGGTTAGGACTATGTTATCACCTATCGTTTGCAGTCCTGAGACAGCCATTGAATTCCAGTGAAACCTCTTACAAAGGCAATCAAGACGATCAATGGGAGTTTTGCCAGGAACATCAAAGCTTATTAAATGGTTCTGTGTTAAGAACTGCAAACACACACACAGAAAAGAAGTCAGATCAGAAAATGGAGCTGTGAAGGTAAAGAGAAATTGAAGAAAGAAAAGAAATTATGCCCAGGAAAAAAAATGCAGGAGATTAATAATTGACTGACTGTTTATACAGACAACCCAAAACACAGTTTAAAATGCAGACAACTCAGTGTATAGCCTGTAACACAAACTTCTGTAGAGGCATTTACTCAGAAGGACTTTTATGCACACATTCTGCTTTAAATATTTTGCTGAATTAGGGTGAACTACATTTGTGCTTAACTGCTTTACTGTTTCTTTTGATGGAGGAGACTTGGGACAACCCAAAGAGGCTGTCATTTGAAACCTTTCAAATCATCAAGCTGCATCTGTCTGACTCTGTGTCGGTTGCTGTGTGTATATATAGGAAATATAGCATCAATACATATTTTTACTTGTTAATCCCTTAACAGTTCTGTTGCCTGGTAGGTGCCCTGACATAGTGAACTTACTTGAGTAAAATGCGTTTTGCTTTTCTTGTTTAGGCCAGCATGTTTCCTTGGATAAGTGAATTTGTTGCTGCACACCCATGAGACGAGGAAACACCTTCTAACAGGTCCCAGCATCCCTGTCTTTCCCAGTGACCTGGGCTCCCAGCGGGCTCGCCTGCCTCTGAAAATGTTCCTGCTGGGTCCAGACACTCCAGTTCAAAGTAGGCCAAAATGGTGGGGACGTTTTTTGCCTTTTTGCTCTCGTGGGGCTTTGTTTGTCTGTTTGTTTGGCATGGATATTTAGGGGGTTATTTAAGAGTGTGGTTTTGCTTTTGTTTTTATTAGCTTGATATAATTTTTAATAACGTTCCTGCGTATTTTCGAATGAGGGGTTTGGATCTGAAAAAGCTTTTACACCCACTTGAACTTGTCTGCTTTGAGTGCTGACAGCTGCGGAACGGCTCTTGAGGAGCAAGGCTGCCCTCGGGAGTGCCCTGCCTGGAACCGGTCGGTGCCCCGGTGACGGGCGGGGTCCTGGCAGTGTTTCCACGGCACTCGGGAGGGGAGCGGAAGGGTGGGATGGAATGGGGTGGGGTCCGGTGCACCGCCCCCCCAATCCATATAAATACAGCTGGGGCAACCAGGAAATTAAGTGTAGCTAGTCGAGGCAACGCGGGTGCTGGAGAGATGGGCTCAGGAGCAGGACTCCCCCGACCCTTCTCCCCTTTTTCTCTCACCGTGGTCCCGGGTGATGCTTTAGGGCCATGGAGGGTGGCGACAGCCAGAGATCATCTGTGTTCCCGTGGGTAAAACCGAGGGAACTGGAAGACCAGAAAAGTTCAGGAACCTGACAGGTAAGGGTTACATGCTTACAGGTCAGAGCCTCTGAAGTTCATCAGCTAGCAAGGCCCAGCTGCTTTAAATACTAAAAGGTGATGGTGGGGAAACAAACCCAAAACAGGGGGGTAGAAGGAATATCTTCTTGCAGGCAAGTGAGGGGAATAAAATGATTAAAAGAGTTTTTCTCTATTTGATTCAAAATTGCACTTCAGCTGTGGGAGGGAGCCTGTTTTCTGTGGGCTGGGTGGAGCCTGGCTTGGGAAGGGAGGCATGCAGGGCTGGTTTTCACTGCTGCTGTTTTAGGACCTGCTGCAGAGGTCAGAAGACTTGTGCAGGGTTTGATGTTCAATATTCAAACAGTCATGTTTTAGCAGGGTGAGCTCTCTACTCACTGTCGTTTTCACAATCTTGTAGATAAGCTGTGTCAGCACAGCTTTTATAAATCCCATTTTTACCAAAGATTTATGATGCAGCTGTAAATGTGTGCTCTGGACTGGTATCTTCTATAGAAGGTTTTAGTGAGGAATCTTATTTTTAGAGCGTTAGTGCATTTATTTTCTATGCCTAAGATATGCAAAGAAAAATGTGATTTATAATGTGGCATAATAAAAATGGATGATGTTGGAGGGGACAGCAGACTTACTTCCGTACCTGCACAATATATCTCTCTGGTAACATTTTGATAATTATTTTACATGTGCATTATAGTGGTGTGAGGGGTGGTCACAGTGTGTGAGGCAACAGAAGGAGTTGCTGTGTCAACCCTGACCCTGTCAAGACCACTATCCATGTATGAAGAAGCCAAACTGGTCAAAGAGGGAGTGAAGAAACATTAATTCAGCAAAGGTATATGACTAGATTTTGCTTTTATTTATTCCACTTTAAGTCAGAAAAAAATGAGTGAATTGGAAGAATCTTTGCTGAATTAATACATATGTGAATGCTCCAAACATTTCAGTGCACTTTAAAAATTCAACCAGACCTGGGAGGTAGCTGGGTAGCTTTCTTCTGAGAGCTGAGATGTGCTGCTCTTTGGCAAGACTGTCTCTTTTAAAGAGGGAGACCAATGTTACATCCGATTTCAAAACAGACTGTAATTCACTATTTGGTTTTGTGTGTTATTGCCTTACCTGTTGTAAGGTAGGATTTCATTGTAATAATCAACTTTTTTTTTTTTTCCATAAATCAAGCTGTTCCATGTCAAGTGGTGGAAAACAACAGATCTCTAAATCTGGGTGAACAGTGGCTGGCTTTCCTCTAACTCAGGGACTTTGTTCTCTGAAGGTGCTACTGGCATCTGCAGTGCAGAAGCCTTGGAGGTGACAAATGAAAGCTGGGTGATGCCTTTTTGGTGGGCAAAGCTCCTGCCAAGTCACAACTGGCCATCAAATCAGAGTTTCATCTGAACCTAGAGGAGAGACTTAGGCTATACTAGTACTACTAAAACTAAGGAACTGGTAAGTGAAATTTGCAGTCTTATTTTGGTGGAGGAGGTTTGCTTGTTATTATTTTGTTTGTTTTTCCAGTTAAAGAAATTGCTGACAAATCAGAGCTCATAAACACGTAGTCCGTTAGTGTATACACAGAGTCATCTTTTGAAATCATCACCCCTCTATATTATGCAAGCAGAAATTCTTATGTAAGTTAGCACTTCCCTAGTTTGTTAGCAAATGTATGTATGAATTGGACCTTAGATCCTATACTGGCACACATCAGAATATTAAGATTTCAGGTTATAGCTTTGCTTAGATCAGGGCTATAACATCAATTTTTGAACCCTTTCCAGTATTAAAAAGAAACAATCCCCAACTATAAGTTGACAAAAAAATTACTTCAGGTTTTGTGATGTTGTTGCCATCTCTTGCTTCCCCTCTTTGATAGTTTGTCTGAGTAGAAGCAAGGAAGAGAGAACATCAGCTTTTAGGTAAATCACCCCCAACAGTTTTGGACAGGACATGAATGAGAAATTTGGCCTTTATCTGCTCATGATTTTTAAACCATGTTTCCAAAACACATGCTAATATGTTTTCTGTGATTAGCTGAAAGAGAAGCTACTTTGGTTGTCTATGTCTACTTTAGATTGCTAAAATTTTGCTGTTCAGAACTTGCCTGAAATCTACTGCTAGTTTATGCTTATGTGCAAATAACTCTTTTAAATCTGCCCCTTTTTGCTATGATCTGCCATGAAAAGTGAGAACAGCATTTTAAAGCAGGTAGAGGATGGTGGGATCACAGGTGATGGCAGTGCAGGATGTGAGCAGGAAGCAGATGCCTTCTGAGGGTAACTTTTGTTATTTAGAAAGGTCTGTGTTTCATAGCAAAAGAATAGAGGAGAGAGAGTAGTTGGTGCTAGTTGGAGAAAAAGTAAACCACGCCTTCAGGATAAAGGCTCTTGGTCCTCAGTGTTGTAAAACTTAGTGCTGTAGGGGATGAGGTTTTTAAACTTTTCATGAATCCTTAACTCTGCAGAAGGAAAATCTTCCTTCAGGACTGGTCCAAGGTATGTAACAAACACACCCAAGAACTGGGGACTGATACTTACTGCCTTCTACCTCAGGTCCCAATCACTTTTCTCACTTACTGGTACAAAAATGTCTCTGTGCTTAGCCAAAGCATCTGATCTCATGCCCACTGCTGGAACAAAGTGCAATAGGGGACGGCTATAGAAACATGAAAATCTAAGCAGGAATAAAAAAATTACATCCTGAGTGGCTGGGTTGAAGGTAAGGCAGCACAGTAACCCCATGGCAGTCATTACGTGCAGTGCTTAACATAGCCTCCATAGTGGCACCCGGATGCTCCAGTCCTGAGCACTGACAGCTGGAGAGAAAGAAAAGGTCCCAGCTGGCCATGGATATAGGCAGGGGTGAGGGATTGGATGCTGCTTGTGTGGGCTGCCGGGACCTCATGAGAAGGGCAAGCTCTCAAGCAGGACGATGAGTTTGCTCTGGGTTGACGTGGTGATTTTGTTATCATAAACTCAACAGAGGAAGTCTGGGGCAAGCATGGATTTTCAGAACTGCAAGGGAGAGTCCTGAGAGAAGGTGTTGGGTGTTCAGGCTCAGTCTGCCACACACGGTGACTGTGGGTGGTTTGGGTCTGCAATTTCTAGAAGCAACTAACGCAAGAAAATCGAACACTGGGGTGTTGATTTCAGTGAGGTGAAGCAAATATCATATATTTCAGTACTAATTCAAAAGTTATTTTTTATCCTTGCACTTAGCTAATGCAGTCCAGGAATTTCCTTCTTTCTCCCAATTGGAATTGAATTGAATCAAGATTTTAATCCCATTTATTTCAAGATCCAGAAAACTCTAAGCAAAAATGCATTGGCTACCAACTGACAAACAATGTGTTCTGTGTTTAGAAACGAGCCCCTGCTCTCTGTTAGAAGTTTCTTGCTGGCTCCGTTTTGGAAAGTTCAGACTGCATAGGCCCAGCTGCCATCCAGCCTGGTAACCACCACAAATTCCCCTTTCCTGTCATTACTTTATCATGTTCAGTGAGAGTCCAATTGCAAACCGCTGAAATTGGATACTAATTCCCTGTGTAGGGCATGCTGGAGTCTTATGTCCTGTTGGTCTTGGAGTAAATTGAACACAGGAGATTTGGCAGTAGGTGGACTTGATCATTTTTATTTTCATAGGGAGCTGACCAACTGTCAGTGGAGGATAATTCCTCTTAATTATTTTAAATCATCAGGCAGCTTTAGTAACCAGGGTGACACGTGAGCATGAGGCTGCCTGTTCTTTTCCAGGCAGGAGTGGGTCCTGGCAGAGCCGGGCTGGCCGTCCTTGGCCCCTGGAGCTCAGCTGTGGGATGGTGCTGAGTTGTCAGTTCCTCAGGGGGACTGCTGTCCTCCGGTACACATTTATGTGCTGAGAAGCACAACAGTGCTTGCTTCTGGCTGGGGTCTTCAGAGGCTGCGACGACACCAATAAGTAAAAGTTAATTGCAAATTTATTTCCACGTAGCAATAAGGGAAAAACACTTGGGGCCAGTTTCTTTTAAAGAAAAAGGGAGGAGAAGCCTGTTCTACACCCATTTGATTAACCTGTGCTGTTAATCACTGCCAGGTTTATGAACCTCTATTATAAACTTGTTACTCCAAGGGGTTTCAGTTCAGTGATTGAAAAACAGCTTTAGGGCCTGGGTAGGTAAGAGTAGCAAGAAGTACAAGTAGCAGCACTGAGCCTTTGAAGAGGTGTATAAATAATTAGCAACATATTTCATGTGGACTCTTTCACCAAGATATACTGTCAGACCTGGGATTTTATCAGAACATGACAAAAATGTAGAAAGAGCTCTACCTTTATTCCAGCATAACAATGTTGATATCTCAAATAATTTGGTATATAAGAAGCTATTTTAGGTCACAGGTAACAGCTCTGCACTGCTGTATCTGCTGAGCTTTCTTCAGAAAGCAGAAGGTGCCTGAAAGGTTCTTTACACTCTTGTGTCTTTTGAATTTTTAGATCCTTATTTCACGGGTGCAAAACACACAACGTAGGTGAAAACCTGAACTGCATCTTAATAAAGCAAAGTGATGAATAAATAGTAGCCTGTGCAGCTTCAGAAGGTGGAGGGTAATATAGCAGGTAAAATAGAAAACAAAGGTGGGAACTTCTCAGAACACTCCATTGGTAGGGGACAGGAGGAGGGGAAACCCAAACAAACAACAAACCACTAGGACATATCCCATGACAGGGGGGTTGGGATCAGATGGTCTTCAAGGCCCCCTTCCAACTCAAACCGTTCTATGATTCTGTGATATCCATGTATCTCAAAAATGACAAAACTTTGTTCTTATTAGTAAATAATAAAAACAAATCCTAATGAAATACACATTTCTTGAAGCATTGCAAGTGTCTCACATACTAAGAACAACACTGGCTTAACACAGATTGGTTTAGCATCATTATGGTTGGTTTAGGTTTGCTGTTTATTTTGTTGGGGTTTTTTTTCCTGTTTATCTGGAAAACAGTTTGCTTTTCAGGGCAATTTTGCTCTCCCATTTTCAAACACTAATCCTCATCTCTGGGCAACAGCCCCACCTCCTCCTTGTATATGGCTTTGCTCACTCCCCCCTGGAGGAGTTCAGTGGGCTTTAGTGTGAGTTTTGTCCAAGGAAGAATAATTTAATTCACTCAACATAACCCAGCACCTGCTGGTGTGTGTGGGACCCCTCTGAGCAATCCGTGCACTCAGATGCAGAGGTTATTTTAGCAGAAGTGTGTCGGTCTCTCTGACTTTCAGAAATACTAATGGGACTTCTGTGAGGTCAGGACTTTGAATTTGGAAATTAAGGGGAGGATTAAGTTCAGTTGTTTAGAGCACTTGCTCTATTAACCTGAACAGAATCAAGAGTTCACTCTTCACCTTTTCTACCAAGGCTTTCTGCCCAGTTTTGAAGTTTGTAAGAATAAATCAAATTTGAGGAGTGAACTTCATTTTGCCTCCAGTTCAAATGTTTGGGCTGAGTGGTGGTAAGCTAAGTGCAAGACCACAGGTCAGTGAATTTCTAAGTCCTGGGCATGAGGCATTTTCTGCCCTTTCTACTTAAATTAGAAATTATGGAGACCTGTTTAATGACTACATTTACTTTTTAAATGGCTTTAGTGCTTGTGTGTATTTGTATTTCAAGAGACTAGTGCTTAGGCACCGGATAAAATACCCAGATAGGCTGGCTTTGTATCTTTCTTAAAACTGGTTCTTCCCACCCTGGTTTTAACCTGTCAGAAATGCTATAGAAATCTATAGGCATTACCAAGGCAAGGTAAGAGATGGAAAAAGCAGGTCTGTATTTTTTTTGTCTACCTTCAGCCTCTTCTGGTGTGTGCTGGAAGCTGACCTGAACTCGTGTGTTTCATATCCCGCAGTCAGACTGACTTATTTGGTAGCCACCTCTGTGGTGAGTTTGGGTTTTCTTTCCACTGTAGCCCACAGGGCAGGTATTACACCTGACAAGCGAGTGGAAGCAGTGCCACTCCACCATTACTTCTTAATATGCTAACCAGGAAAATGAGCCTTTTAAGTGCCTGACTTGCAGGAGGTCATCATTAGCCTGTCAAGGTATTCCTTTACTGCCATCTTCTAGAAATGTATTTGATATGGCAACTCCTACTTATGCCGTTCTGAACAGACAAGACGTAGTGTTTATGAAAACAGACTGCTTAAAAGCAAGCTGTGGTGGCGGGTAAAGGAGGAGAGGTTGTTTACAATATTTTAAGGCAAACGGTTCCTTTGGCAGGAGGTTTTCTGTAACAAGTGAGAACAACAAGAATTAGCTCTCTCAGCACTTCAACAAGCAGAGATTTTTGTCTGTAATGAGAAGAATGAGACTTGTTTGACATAAACTACAAAACAACACAGGAAAGATGAAGAAGGAGGGCAGAAATACATTACTGAAGGTGAGAAGAAACAACTTCACTGCTCTGCTGTGAATTCAAGATTCTTGCTCATTATAATGTATAATTACAGCTGGCATCATTCCAGAGGAGGGGTTGAAAGAACGTAGGGCTTACCAACTGTGCTAAATCCTGTTGAGGAACTGACCACAGCAGCATCCCACCTGAGTTTGTGTAGTCCAAAAGATTCCTGTTTTATTCTTCTGTACCAGGTCCTTCTTTATGCAGAAATGCAAATTCTCTTTGGACTCCTGAGATTTGAAAACTGATTAGAATTTTTATGTTCCTTCGTTAAGGGTAAAAATAGGCTATCCCAAGATAGACAGCCCCCCAAATTATATACTGATCTGAGAAAATGGGAATAGCTTACTTTTGCCATTAAATGAATAACTACTTTCAGCAACCATGGTTTGGTTGTGCCTCTTCAGAAATTTTGTTGTCTCTCTGAAATTTTTAGCTGTTTAGTGATAAATTTAGTGCCAGATTCTATTTACTCGAAGTGGTCTCTTAGTCATGTGTCATTAAAAAGCAAATCTTAGGTTTGCTCTCTATACCCAGGATGTGACTGAGCACAGCAGAGAGATGACATGTGTTGCTATCCTGGTTTCTTCTTCAGTTGTCCCAAGGAGCAAAGCTTGAACTTGGTGAAGAGACTGGGATGATGTCTGGCTGACTGTGTCTGGGTAGATATGTGTCTTTGCAGCTTCTAGGACATGGATTTTGTTTCTAGAAACAACGATGGACTAGGATACTGTAGGACAAAGTGAATATTTATTGATTTCAGACTCAGGGTGGCTGTTGGTGATCTCCTGTAATGGAACCTGATTTCCATCTATGACAAGGTGATCTGCTCAGTGGATGTGGGAAAGGCTGTGGATGCGTCTACTTGGATTTTAGTAAAGCCTCTGACAGCGTTTCCCACAGCATTCTCCTGGAGAAACTGGCTGCTCCTGGCTTGGATGGATGTACTCTTTGCTGGGTGAGAAACTGGCTGGATGGCTGAGCCCAGAGAGTGGTGGTGGAGGTAAATCCAGCTGCTGGCCAGTCACAAGTGGTGCTTCCCTGGCTCAGTATTGGGGCCATATTTTCCTTGATGACCTGGATGAGGGGATTGAGGGTATCCTCAGTCAGTTTGTAGATGACAGAAGGTTGGGTGAGGGTGTGGATCTGCTGGAGGGCCCGAAGCTCTGCAGAGGGATCTGGACAGGCTGGATTGATGGCCTGAGGCCAAAGGTAAGAGGTGCAACAAGGCCAAGTGCTCGGTCCTGCACTTGGGTCACAACAACCCCAGGCAGCACCACAGGCTGGGGGAAAGTTGGCTGGAATGAGGCCCAGTGGAAGAGGACTTGGGGTGCTGGTCAACAAGGGCTGAACGTGAGCCAGCTGTGCCCAGGTGGCCAAGAAGGCCAATGGCATCCTGGCCTGTGTCAGCAATGGTGTGGCCAGCAGGGCCAGGGCAGGGATTTTCCTCTGTCCTAGGCACTGGTGAGGCCACACCTCCATTGCGGTGTCCAGTTCCGGGCCCAACACTACGAGACAGAAATTGAGGTGCTGGAGCGAGTCCAGAGAAGGGCAGCGGAGCTGGGGAAGGGTCTGGAGCACAAGTCCTATGAGGAGCAGCTGAGGGAGCTGGGAGAGTTTAGTCTGGAGAAGAGGAGGCTCAGGGGTGACCTTATCACTCTCTACAACTGCCTGAAAGGAGGCTGTAGCCAGGTGGGGGTCGGGCTCTTCTGCCAAGTGACTAGCAATAGGACAAGGTGAAATGGCCTCAAGTTGTGTCAGGGGAGGTTTAATTTAGTTATTAGGAAACATTTTTTCACCAACAGTATTGTCCGGCATTGGAACAGGCTGCCCAGGGAAGTGGTGGAGTCACCATCCCTGAAGGTATTTAAAAGACTTGTAGGTGGGACGCCTGGGAACGTGGTTTAGTGGTGGATTTGGCAGTGCTGGGTTAACAGCTGGGCTCTATCTTAAAGGGCTTTTCCAAGCAAAATGATTTAGCAATTTTATGACTCTAAGTCTTACCTATGCAGCTTTCCTTCTGTTTGGACGCAACTGTGTGCTGCTTATTAATATTTCATTTGTATTGCACATGCACACCGCTAAGAATGGTGCTTATCTATGAATAAAAAGGCTATTAATAACTGATCCTGAATGTATCCTATTAGTTTCCAGAATCTTATTACAAAAGCAGTTCTTTTTGCCCAATTCCACTCCAGTGCTAGAGGTTCCACCTGCTTATGCTTACATTATCTCCATGTCAGCCCATAATTTTTTTATTATGTATTTGAGAATAGCAAAGAAAATCAAGATGTCTAAGGATCTTAAAGTAAATAATTTTTTACAAAAGAGTTTAAGAAGAATTGTTTGGAACTATCTGCTCCTTTTTATTTCCTTTTGGCAATGCTATTTTCTTCACTAGAGATGGGGAAAGTAAAAATGTGTGTTAAAACCAAAGGCGTGTGTATTTCACTGTATTTTACCTGTAATCTTTGGTTTAGGCCCCGGTCTGTTATGAAGCCATAAAACAAGGTTAATGTGATTGTAATCAGAGATGCAAAACAAGGTTAGGTCTGCTAAGCAAAAAAATTAGAATTACGTTGAAGCCAAGGTTTATGGAGGTACTCCTACTTATACAGGAGAAAACCATGTGTGTCTTGTGTGAGCATGTGGATATATATTAAAAATAAATGAGGTTATAGGTGATCTACTGAACTTTTATTTTTTGTCTATATGATAAAAGATTTATTAAAATCAGGAAGAGAAAAATGAACCAAATCTTTTTTTTCCTACAAGAGAGTTCTTGCAATTTCAGGTCTACGCTGTCAGTTTAGAAAAGAGGGTATTTTTTTTTTTGTTGGTTTGGTTTTTTTTTTCCCCCTCAACACTGGTATGAACTTTAATTAAACCAGGTACCCATATGTTTACATAGAAAGACAAATAATCTGTTTGTTT
Organism: Atrichornis clamosus; assembly: GCA_013400975.1. Taxonomy (NCBI): domain Eukaryota; kingdom Metazoa; phylum Chordata; class Aves; order Passeriformes; family Menuridae; genus Atrichornis; species Atrichornis clamosus. Next base: position 10,981 of record WBMZ01011688.1, on the reverse strand, counting down.
CAGCAGCTGTTCCACAAGCCACCAGCACAATCAATTAGATTAATCCCAGGAAATAAAACTTGAAATAAAGATGATATCTGAAATCATTTTTATTCATGGGTAGAGACCATGCAGATTCTTTTGACAAGTTGAAAAATCTTATGGGTGATGTTGAAAACTTCAATGTACAAGTGCTAATTCGATTTGAGGGCAAAAAACCCTGTCTTGATAGAATGGTTTCTGTAGAGATATTACTAGAATAGCAAACCCCCAAGCAATACAAAGGCAGCCTGAGTATTGTATGCTCATTACCTGAATTTTCAAACACTTAACAACTGTGAAAAGTATGAATATGCAAAGCTTCCAGACTCTGACCAACATTTTCCTTTTTCTTTCCTCTTCCTGGAATGAAAAAGCCAGTGGTTTATGTCATTGCATATATATAACTGCCATTAACTCAATTTAAAGTTGCATATGATATAAGGTCACAGGTCTCTAACTCAGCAGAGCATTTAAGTAAATCAGCTCCTTCACCAGCTGCAGCACCTTAAATATGTGTGTGAGTGCTCTGTTGAACTGGGGCTAAAATTTCAGCTCTTGTATCTTCTCAGCTGTTATTCAGGGGAGATAAAAGGTGGACCTTGCATAGACAGTGCAATATTAAGAATTTATTAAATCACAACTGTGGAGATTTAAAATGCTAAAATGGGAATGAATTCTTGCCTTTAAGGGTGAGGATCCTAAACAGTTATACTTATCTCTAGAAGAAAAGACATAGAAAAGAGAGACTCTGAATGTCTTATATGAGGGAATGGTTTGAATAAGAATTGCCATCCCATGTGGAAGACCCCTTGACCTCTGTGAGGATTTCAGGGACTTACTGCCAGGTTGAGTCTGAAGGCTGCAAAGGCTGTGTTAATTTGCCTAAGTTTAAGTTCTGGGCCAGATTATGCAAACTCTTGTTTGCATGTATAGTCCATTATCTCTGAATATTTTCTGGCAGCATTTTATGACAGATAACATATCAGCTCTGATGTTTTAACTGGAAATGTGAAATACCACAAAGTGCACTCACAGTTACACTGGCATGGTTGGCTGACCCTCGTCTTTTGCTTTTTCTCACATGAGCAGTGCCACCAAATATTGATAGATTAAAAAAACCCCCTGAGATACCTGTGCAAGGCTTAGGCTCCTGTGCTTGCTGATGAATGCTCAAAGCTTTGATATCTCATCTTGAACAAGACAGTAAAAACTACAAGGGTTTGTGGGGTTTTTTTAAAGCTAAAATCATGTTGCTATAAAAAAAGGACACCAGTCTTGGCAGGTTAAGGCTAACAGGTCCATTTATATTAGATTGTCTGTTAAATATAAGAAAAATATATTTTTAAAATTAAAAAGCTGAACTGTGTATAACACTAAAGAATGACACACACACAAAGAGCAGTTGATTTGCAGTGAATGCTTTTATCTTTTACAAGCCAAGTTTTTATTCTGTACAGGAATTACAGGATTTATTTTGGGTGTTTTCTTCCCAGAGACTTGTAGTCTTTCTCCTCCTTGACAATTATTGCTGGTGTTGTTTGCAAGTGACTTCTCAGCTGCTCGAGTCCCTTGATCACAGAATCATTTGGGTTGGAAAAGACCTGTAAGATCACCAAGTCCAACCATAAACCCAGCACTGCCAAGTCCAATATTAATAAGCAGCACACAGTTGTGTCCAAACAGAAGGAAAGCTGCATTTAGAACCATAGCATCACTAAATCATTTCAGTTGGAAACTACCTTTAAGATGGAGTCCAGCTGTTAACCCAGCACTGCCAAGTCCAGCACTACAGCATGTCCCTAAGTGTCATATCTACATGTCTTTTAAATATCTCCAGGGGTGGTGACTCTCACCACTCCTCTGGGCAGCCTGATCCAACGCTTGACAACATTTTCAGTGAAGAAGTTTTTCCCGATATCCAATCTAAACCTCCCCTGACACAGCCTGAGGCTGTTTCCTCTTGTCCTATTGCTTGTCACTTGGCAGAAGAGACTGCCACCCACCTGGCTACAGCCTTCTTTTGGGTAGTGGTAGAAGGTGGCAAGTGGATAAATATTCCAGGTTATGACAAAAGCATTGAGGCTCCAAGCAAAGAGCTGGGAACAGCTGTGTTTTCTCCAGGCTCCCAAAGTCCTAGTGCTGTGGATGCTCACATCGCTGGGACCTGTTGGAGCATGTGTTTGCACCTTCTGTTCAGTCTGAATGCTCCTGTCATCTTTCTGTGGAAACCAAGTGGCAGGTTGAGACCCCTGGGTTGTGTTTCAATGCGGAGATAGGTGGTGATGTGCCCTGGGAGCTGGGAAATGCTTCGTGGTCCTTGGTGTATCCTAAATTACAGAGGAGGAGTGGAGGGGGAATGTCACTGCAGTCTGGAAGTGTGGCTGGGATTTGAAACGAGACTTGCTAAAAGCACAGCCGCTCACTTCAGCATCTCCACAGTGAATTTTCTCAATGGACACACTTTCTACTGAAATTGTTCATGTCTCTATTCAATCTAAAATGCGAAAACCAGTTCAGGTTTCTGCTTAAATATTGCCAAAAAAATGTGTGCGCCTACTTGCCCACTGTAAATGTGTAATAATGTATGTTCTAGCTGACACATGTATCATATACATTTTACTGGGCTCAAGAAATTAGTTTATGATAAAAGAAACCTGATGGTCTTTAGAGCACTAAGTCATTTGTAAAAATCATTTGTAAAATAAGCATCTTGTGAATGAAAAGATAAGCACTGGGGGGGAATGCTGTCAACTTTGGTGTGCCCAAGGTTCAGAGCATGACTCAGTCTGAACTATGATGGGCACTGCCAGCTACTGACAGGGACTTAAGGTTTTAGGTGCTGTGTGGCTTCCTAGCTAAGAGCTGACGAGTAAAGGGAGCAGTAATCCATCTGCTGCTGCTTCCTGGAGTTGTACACATTTCTTAATAATCAATTCAAATTTCTGCTTGGCCGTCATTGTCAAAGATGACCAGAAAAGAAGGGGTTTGTGAGAATAAATGAAGTATCCTATTGCTTTAGAGCGTGCTACGTCTGACTTGTGCAAAACGATTTGGTGCTAACTCCACAGCTGTCCTTTTGCATAAGAAGGCTGGCTCTGTACTTTGGAATGCTGAATAGAAAATTAAAAATGCAGGCCAGTCTTCGGGAACGTTTTACTTACTGTTTTAATAAACTTTTGTTTATGCCTAGAGGTGCCATTAAATTAGCAGCCAGACATTAATATACAGTACACAAGGGATCTTGTATATAAGCAATGATTATTACTGCGTGGCTCAGACGAAGCTTGCTGTACACCCAGATGGCTGCTGGACGGGAGGTGAAAAGGGAACACCTGTCTGGATAGAGAGTGGTGGTACTTGGGCAGTGGATGTGCCAGTGGGGTGGGCATGTTTAGAAGAAAGCTATTTTTCCAGAGCAGAAGCATGACTCAGGGGCACAGTGATCTGTCATGGCAGAAAGACCTCTGCTTTCTTTCACAAAATAACAGCAGGCAAGCACACGATGTGCATGATTCTGGAGCTAAAGGTGCTAAGCATTTCCAAGCCAGGTATTGTTCTGGACCGCCTTCAGGAGTCTTTGTCCACCACCAAAGTATCTGCTTCAGCTGCCGATTCTGAGTGTGCTGGAAATGGTTAATTCCAAACATGGCTTGCTTTCTATGCCACTGTCTCCAGAGTGAGAACAGCACCTAAAGAAGCAAAGGCTGCTGAAACAAGCTGGAGTTAAACGTGGGCTATGGACACCACACTGGAAAGAATCTGAGTCACGGGGTAGGGAAGTAAAATCAGGAAGATGTGCCTTGCTGCAGGTCTTGTGATTGCCTGCTTCCACAGACAGGTATAACTTCAAATGCAGGATTGCAGGAGTGTTGTAAGTTCATCTAGAAGGAAGAAATTAAAAATCCCTCCAGCTCCTGAAAAAATGTATGCCAATTAATTCTGAATTGGGATTTTCCTTTACATTTGATCTACTTAAGAATGCACCACAAGGAAAGCTTCCTATGAGGAAAGCTTAGAAATGCTCTCAGGGAAAAGGCACCATCATAACTCTCCCACTTCCTAAAGGGATCAGGGTAGAACTCTGCTTAATGCACATCCTCTAAAGGAAATATAAGGCCCTACGTAATACAGCTTCTTTAGGTTCTGCTGAAAAAACCCCAACCAGATGATCCCTCCCTATCTCTGCTCTGTTTCTAACTTCCCTACTGTGCTTACTGACTGACTTGTACCTACAAAAAAAAAAGAATTAGTTCCTTCCCTAATTTACTGCAGCTGAAGGCCGTGGCATTAAAGCCACTTACGTGGATGGGAACGGAGGAGATTGGATGAGACGTGTGAAATGAATGACACAAAATCGCCCAAGGATGACTTGTGTGGCATAAGCTGGATGGATGTCAGGCAGGGAACAGTGCTGCTTGGAAATCTTTGTGAAACCTGATTATGTTGTAGGAATATTTCAATTCCACAATGGGAATATTTCAATTTCCCTGGGAATAGGAAAGAGAAGGCAGAGTGTCCCAGGAGTAGACCCACGCAGCAAAGTTCTGGTAAAGGTGTGGGGCAGATGCTGAACATGAGAGAAGGGAGGAGTGAGAGGGTTTGGCAGCTGTGTTGGCTGTGCCAAGAAAAGCAAGCAGTGGATGTTCCAGCCCTGGCTGTGACAGAGGTGCAAAAGTCTTGCCTCCTGGTTAGTCAGGTTAGTATTAAGGAAAATGAATTCACAGTGCCAGGAGAGCAGCAGGACAGGAGGCTTGGATAGAAACAGCTTTTCCTTCAGGCTATGTCCCTCTTGGTGCTGTTTGGGATAATGTGTATCCCGAACCTCCTCCCTCAGTGTCACTTTAATCCTCTGCTCCCGTGCCATCTCCTTCTCTTTGTTTAAATAAGCAGTTTGGGCTGGACACTTCTGGAATAACAACCGCATCCTAAACTTTCATCAAATATTGCTGACTTCATGTTTTGTATCTGATTAACTGCCAAAAAACAGAGGCAGTCATGTTTTCCTTCTGTTTGATGGTTGGAGGGGCTGTATGTGTTTCCGTGCTTTTGTTTTCCATTTATGTCATTATTTGCCAGCAAAACACAATCGTGTCCTTTGTTTTAATTCAGCTTTATTCCCTTGTCCTCATGTGATACTGTTTTAGGCACAAAGCGTCCCAGTTTTTTTAATACATCATAACTTATTAATGCTGCAGATTGTAGGATGAAGAGTTGTCAGCAACCTTATTTTTTATGTATTGACAGATATAATGTCTGATTTGTTATTAAATATCTTTTAAAGGATTTCTTCCTCTCTGGTTGTATTTTTCCTAATTATTTAGCATATTTCCCAATAGCTTGTCTCCCTTCCTGGCTCCACTTTTTTTTAATTTTGCATCTGCTTTCACATTTGACATTTTTTCACTCAAATGTGAACCTGATCAACATTAGACATATCAGACCCAATCTATTAATGTTCTCTCATGCCTCCCTAGGAGAGGATGTGTGGGAACATTCCTCTCAGGACTGACATATGCAGCACTTGGAAGCACTCAGTGTTCCTACAATGGCACTTCCTAGTCTGTTTTAAATCAAAAGGGGAGATATGCTGGGATCAAGTAACTATATTTGCAAATACAGTGGAATTTACTTCAAAGCAGGTAAATGATGGCATTGATACAGTATGGGACTGTAAGATCCCTTATTTCCTTGCATTTTTGGGAAGGTCTGGTTCAGAGCAGGGAAAACCTTCCTTTGTGAACTGATACCCTAGTTTGTATCATTGAGGCTTTGTTTCCATCCTCCAGGGAAAATTGTGAGGTCTGAACGGTCAGGCCATCAGTAATGAAGATGGTTTGATGTTCAAAATTCACCTTGACCAGCGGTCAAGGTGCCCAGTTAAGCACAAAGGATGTGTCTACACTTGCATCTTCCTCCTGCACATCACGCTGATCCCAGGACTGTTGTCTCCAGAATGACCAAACTGGTCAGAGTCCTGTCCGTGGAAAGCACTTTGCTTTTCTCCAGACTGATGGAGAGCTGGGTCCTGGCCTGTGGTGAAGACAGGACACGGCAGTGACCTGCAAAGATCCAAGAGGTGTGAAGCAACAGGTGCCACAGTACGAGGAAGTCAAACTGACAAATCTCAGAAAGTCTACAGCCACCTCTGGCATTCTCCCTCAGGGGAAGCTGGTGAATTGACCTCTTTTCTTTGAATCTTTACCCTCTTTAGTAACATTAACATCAAATGGGACAGATGCAAGAGAAATAAGGCTCTACCTTCTGTCCGGCTAGGAGAATACAAAGTTTGGAACATGGGCTGTCCTTTGTCTTGGACAAGCCCTGCTATCCCTTCTTGTAGAAGATAAAGCTTAAGCTCCTAAAAGCCAGCTTTCAGAAACCTTAAGACAAACCTTCTAGAAACTTCTAGCAACTGATTTATCCAATGGCTGCTCCTTCTAAACTCAACCTTTGTGACAGTTTCTTGATTCCAGCACTGTGAAGGGGCTGGAGTGACTCTCCTCTTTCTGCTTTCTGTGATTTGCATGCTCTTCCCATTAGGAATGGTTAATTACTCTAAAACGGTTGTAAAAAGTTTGCATCTGCACCTCTGTGCATACACACTCAGGAACAAATCTGCTGCTTCTCCCCTGCAAAAATGCAGCACATATTTTTGTACCAAAACTGCTCCTGTTGTAGGTATTTTGGTATGGTTATTATCATATTAGAAGGTTATTTTTGTAACTGTAAGGAGAAAGAGATATAAAGGTACCCCAATGTTGTCCCTGAAGTCTTTTATTTAGTAGGTTAAATCCAGTTGTTCATTGTGAAACTATCTAGGGAAACTATTTCCTGTTCTTGCTTTCATTTTTCAGGTTTAAATATGTACAGCTTTTCATGGTTTAAAAAAAAATTTTTTTGTCTTATGTGTTTGAATTGCAGTTGAAGAAGCCCATAATTTGTATCAAGTGCACAGCTTTATTATGCCAATAGCTTTTTTTCCTTTTTTTTCTTTTTAATGCAACCTTCTGAATACATTATAGCCTTGCTGTCTACTGGGAAACCATATTTCTGTGAAAAAGTGTTAAACATGAAAATTTCTCTAAATCTATAAGGTCTCTTGGCAATCTAGGGGGAATAGGCAACAGAATATCTTGAGTGGAGCATCAGTAAACCAGGTTCTGTTTCTGCATAAGAACAAGTAGGTTCTAGGAAAGGGATCAGAAAAACCCTCATTTTTTGTCCTTTAAATTTTCTTCCTAATGCCTAAGATTATTTCTTTAAAATTCCACACTGGGCTCTTAAGTAAAAGAAAACTAGCTTATTTGTTCAATACCTAAATACGTAAGAGGACCTTTTATTATAAGTTTTAAAAAGTATTATGCATTTAAGGTCTCTGGGGGAAAAAAAATCATACCATTATAGAAATAAAATCAAAGATTCACAAAACCTTTTATAATCTCATAGCTTCTATTTAGAAGAGCATACCTATTTGTGTGTGTAAGTCCCATTAAGTGCTGTTCTAACTTGAACTTGTTCATCATTCCTACTACTGCATCATGCTAAAGGTAGTAAGTCCCGCAGCTGGCAATACCTAAGCACTTTGAGGCATTCGATAACATTCAGCAGCAACAACCAGAAGATCTCTTGCAGGTGCCTGAAGCAGTATAAGCACCTCAGAATAAAGACTTGTAAGTTCCTCTTTCGTAAGGAAATCCAGCTATTGGGATCAGTATAGCAATCTTTTCAAGCGCCTGAGAAAATCTGAGATCATGCCACTAAGTGCTTGTGAGAAATATAAATGTGTTGTAAACCGTCTCCCATATATTTCCACTTTTTCTCCTCAACTTTCCTATTTATAATTAACACCTCTCTTTATCTTGTTCATTCTGGATATCTTTGTTCTTTTCAAGTTAAATTATTTAATACTATCTCTTCCTCTCGTTTAAGCTCCCTTTATCTCGTGATCCCCTCTCCTTTATATTAAAATCTCTCCTGTCTAAACGCATAATCAGATGACATCTGCTACTCGGGAATTTAAAAATCCTCACACATTCCCTAAAATAACTGTGCAGTTATTAGGCAGCAAGGTACATTGTGCAGATAAGAGACTGGGTACACAAAAGGAATAGGCTCCATATGGCACAAAGGGGAGCCGGCGTCTCGGCATCAGTTACAAACCACACAAGACCGATTGTTCAGAATGTGAAGCCCAGAAGCATCCAGTCCACTCCTGCGTCTCTGAAAACCAGTCACTGTTCACAAAAACAATCCTGTTGGTTTCAGCAGACTACCTGTGAGCAACAAAGATATGGTGCCACACGTGTCACAAAGCTTTTGTATTATGCAGAAGGAAGCACAAGGGCCTTTGGAGGCAGGAAAGCATCTGGAAGCCCCGAGGTATGTTTGCAGTTGAACAAAAATGAAAATTTGGTCATGTGAAATCAGAGAGTAGCTAAATTCTCATTCCTGTACTGTGTCTAAGGCACAGCTAAATATAGCCCAAAATGTTTTTGTACAAGTTAACGGAGAATACACATACACGTGTGCCACAGCATTCCAGGATCTGGTCCAGTGCCAGTGGTTAATTAGAATATGTGTATTACCTGTATGGGAACCCAAGGAGGAACATGAAATGTTGCAGGACACAGTTTTGGATGACAGACACTGGATTTTCCCTCTCTAATACTGACCAAATGCCTCAATGCGGATGATAAATTCCCTTACAGCAACAGTGGTACTGTCTTGCAGATGCTAGATTTAGGATGTGTGAGTGTTCTGCCAATTATACAATTCACTTGTAGTGTTTTCTTCCTTTGTGCTCCACTCTGGTGGGACAGGGCAGGGGTTGCAGAGTGCTCTCACTTAAAACCAGAAACAGTTTCACCTATTTAATCTAAGAGACCTCTATGCTTACCATGATAATTGCAGGACAGCTTTTAAACAAAACCATCTAAAATACCTTTGTACAAGTCTTTCAATACACAGCTTAGAACATCTGCATATGATTTAAAAGACTACAGAAGAAGACAGCCTCATGAACCCATGTATTTTGTAACTCAGTTGGCAAATGATGTTTATTACAAACTTCAGATCTCTTGGAAAAAAATGTAAAGGCAAAGCATCCACTCAAAGCAGCAGAACCTTATTAAAGCTTATCTTTTTATTTTGAGTATAGACAAAAGTTCTGTTATATCTGATGACCATTCATTTTTTGGGAGTTTTTGTTTACTTGTTTGGGTTTTTTAATGTATATATTTCTTAAGTGTTCTAAATGTAAAATATACAGTGAGATATCTCATCCTTCCTTAGAGAAGGAGAGACAGGCTTGGGACCATGCACAGGAAGTGACCCTTTGGAGGGGAAATTGAGAAGCATCTTCCAGAGCCTAGGACTGAACCCGAGGTTTCTAACTCCAGGGCTGGGTATAAATTCACAACAAAACCACCCAGGAAAGAATGGACATCCTCTTGGTCTCCTGCTGTGATCAGATCAGAGGGCCTCTGCTCTTGTTGGTGTGCTTTCTGAGCCACATAGGAAAAGATGTAAGTGCTCTGATCCATCAATGTTGCAGGACATCCTGGAACTAGGGCCACCTCACCTGAGAGTGAGTATATTCACTCTATATTCTATATAGTTTATATAAGCATTAACTTTGCATCTGCATCAGATTTATCTCTCCTGTGCAGCAATCAAATCCTCCAAGTAATCAAATCCTACACATTACAATCAGAGCTTGCTCTAGACAAACATCCATTTTGCACTTATTTTCTACCATAACAGTCAACGTGCAGCAGTTGCACAGGCTAATGCAGTGAACTCTTGCAATTTGGCTCTCCCAAGAAGGGAGCAAGGACTGACATGTACTCCAGTAAGCTTCAGTAAAGCAGTGAAATTTATAATTTTAAACCACACGTTTTGGATCCACTTGCAGGTGGGAGAAGGCACGTTTCCTTCCATATCCAAAAATTTCAGCTCTGATGTACCCATGTTTACATAGGTGAACCTCACAGAACAAGCAGGAATATACACCTCTTGGAGATCGCAGCTGGGCTTTAAGAGCTGTAAACATTTATTTCCACTGGTAGCAGAGAGAAGAAAGCCTGTGGCAGAGCTATTTGAAGCAGGAATACATCCACAGAGGTTGTGTGTGTAAACTTACCTAGGAAATTTAGGAACCACGCAGCAGAGCTGCCGTGTGTGTGTGTGTGAGACCTGGGGACGGGGCAGCCGCGGCAGCACCGATGGGAGCCGCTGGATGGGAGCGCGTCTCCTGCGTTATCATTTCCCTGTTAACGCGACTTGGAGCGCGGCGGTCGTGGCCGGTCTGGGCCAGGGCGAATGAATCCATGGAGAAAGCGCGACAAGAGGGGAATAGGGAATGGAAAGCGCGGGTCGGGCACCAGGGTGAGGTTTTACAATACTGCTTTAAAGGAAATGTATTTAGCACTGAGATAAACCAGGGAACCGTCCGCCACTGGGAAGCAGCTGGCCCGCCTCGGGACACACCGCGGGCTATGCTGTCGGCATGTCGCGACAGGGGTTTCTCCTGCGGGCTGGACAGGTGTCTTTGGGTCTGCCTAGACCGGAGACGCAGACGCTTCCTGCGCTCCCGTGAGCTCCAGGGCGATCCCGATCCACGTGTCCCTGGCGGCGGCGGCGCAGAGCCGGGACAGGCGGGCGTGTGCGCCCAACGGCGGCAGGTGCGTGACGCGGGGGCGGCCCCCGCCTGCCCGGCGCTCCCCGCTTCCGCGACCCGGGCTGCGGGGCGTCCAGCTGCCGGTGTTTGCACTGCCGCTTTTGGCCCGCGCCCGCCCCGGCGCAGACATCCCGGATCCCGGATCCCGCCTCCCGCCCCGGCCCTTCCCGGCGCGCGCCCGCCCTCCCGCGCGTCAAACGCCGGGCGTCACGCGGGCGTTGTAATGTACCGAAAGAGCGCGCACCACCGCGCCGCGCCCGCCCGGCCCCCCCGCGCCCGCCC
>WBMZ01011687.1:260985-276086 GCA_013400975.1 Atrichornis clamosus | reverse complement strand
GAGCCCGCTGAGTGACCCGCGCGGTGGCGGCCGGCGCTGGAAGCGCCGCCCGGGCGCACCTGCCCCGCGGGCGGACACGGGGATGCTGCGGGCGAGCACCTCGCCGAGCCGGCAGCGGCTCCAGCGGCGGGGCCGCAGGCTCTGGAGGCAGCCTGAAGTCCTTTCCTGCTGTTCCTGCCGTCTTGTCAGAGCCGCTTGATCGCCGGCGCGCTCCGGCTCCGTTCGAATTGTTTGAAAAGATCGAGTTTTGCTGGCAGCTGCCCAGAGATGTTTCTTCTTTGCCTGTAATATCGTTAGGAGGAAAGGGTGAGCTTTGAAGAGCGTGCAGCATAAATAGTTTTGTTACGTGTAGGTGCATCCACAACTCTCAAAGCAGGAAGGAAGACAATACTTCAGAAATCTATGCCTAACGCTAGATCTTAGGGTTAATTTAAGAGCTGTAGGTTCACACTGTGTGCTTCCAGTACACAGGTGCATATACTCAGAAGCTGCTAAATTTAATGAAGCGGCTCTTTTTAATTGTATTTTGGTTCAGCCCCTCCAAACTAAAGCTGCCAGGCTCTCGGGGTGTGCCGCATGTGCCGGTGCATCCATGTATTTGCCTGGAAACAAAGATTTACACACTCGATTGTGCTTGTTACCAAGTTATGTGTGTAAATCTCTGTATTGGTAGGTAAGAACATGTCTATTTACACTGTTTCCAGAACAAGGCAAATTATTTGTACACAGGCGGTCACTTGATTCAGAGACTATAACAGTAACATGTCGAGAAAACTTTTGGGTTTTGTTTGGTTTGGGTTTTTTTTGTTTGTTTGGGGTTTTTTTGTTGCTGTTGTTGCAAGTATTTGGTTGCTGAACCCAGATAACTTTCTCAGTTGCTGGAGTGCAGACGCTGGATCATTTTGATCGTGTTTTATTTGAAGCATGTTCATGGGCAGAACTAAGATGGGCTGTTGGGCTTTTGGTAAAACAATATCTTCAGGAAACAATAGCTAAGTAGGAGTACTTCCAGCACTCTGGAAAAGCTTGCTTGCCTCAACAATAACCTGAAATATTTTATCTATTTCTGCTATAATGTGAATTGTACTGGCTTCTATGATGCATCAGAGCTCCTGGTATGACAATTTTTATGACTGCCTTGTAACACTGGTATTTTTTAAAGAACAATGAAGATTAATCATCCACGAGATGTTTTTAGCATTAGCAGTCTCTGTGCAGGAGTCCGTGCGTGGCTGGGGAAACCCAGTCCCTTGATCCTGAGCTGTGTTCAGCTGTGCTTCTGTGTTTAACTGAGATGTAGCAAAGGGAGGTCCAGCTTTTAAGGCCATGTGTGGTGTGTGTGTGTGTGTACTGCTTAATCAAACTGTTCCTAGATGCATGTAAGGCTTTGGGGCTGGGAAGGAGTACAGGCTCGGCCCCATATTTCTCTGAAGCATTTCAAGGCATGCGATGAGCCTCACGTCACTGTATTATGCTGCTCATACTCGGCTGCTAGCACACAGGAGGGGCTTTGAAGCCACTCACAGGAGGAACCATTTATGTGCCATTAGTTTATTGGCTGAAGTGGTATTCATTAGATAAAGGTTCCCTGGACAATAACAGCCAAACAGTGAATATGCTTATGCCAGATATTCTGATGTACTCGGAGAACTTTTTTTTTTTCCTTTTTGTTCTCTCAAGGACCACACCCCTCTGCTGGCACATGCACATGGAGAGGTGTAGTACTAGTAGCAGCTGATATTTTCTCAGACAAAAAATAGTGCCACTGAATAATTGAGCAGTGTGTGCTGTCCACTTGACTCCCACCTAGCTTCTCTCTCTCCTGTATAAGAACCAGCAGCTTGGACTTAAGCCAGCTTATGTTTGAAATCATGTGTATATCTTAAATAGACCAATTTCCTTAAGGATTTCTGTTACTTTTCCCAAGTATATTAATTTTCCTAGGATATAATTAAAACTATCGTTGGCGCCAAACAATTGGCATTTAGATGTTATTTCTTTGCCATCTTTAATTTGGGGAGTTTTGAACAGTGATACAAAATACTTTGTAGTTTTTAGTATAGTTAGACAGATGCCTTTGAGAGCACTGCTCGCAGCCTCCATATCAGACTATCTAGTGTTGCCAGAGAATTGATTTTTCTAGGGGAAAAAATAAATCAAAGCAGGCTCAGGAGAAAGTGCTGAGTCTGCCTTGCTGTCCCATGACATCATAAAGAACGTGAAGTGATGATAATGCAGTTTGCAAAGATGCAATTACTTTAAGTATCTACTGGGCAGGGGAGATGCAAGCTAATCTTATTACTAATCATTTAACAACCTGTGTATTAATCACAGACGTTATAGTTTAATGACTGCTGTTTGTCTACTTGTATTTCTACTTGGCTTTTTAAATTTTGCTCTTTGCTGTTGCCATGCATCACTAACAGCAGATTAAATAGTGATGTAGTGTTTTAAAGGAGTATATATTTTGGTGCAGAAGTGTTGGGATATATAAAACCCTAAATGAGGGGAAAAAACAGTGGGTCACGAAGGACAAGAGTTGTCCCTAAAATACGGGCTTTGTTGCTTCAGATGCCTTTAAGGAAGTGGATATGTTCATTCATGTGGCTTATGATCACATCTGAGTACTACATTAAGTATTGCAAAGTAAGATCATTAAAGTAGTATCTTCATGGGTACTGAACTGAATAGAGATCGCACCTTTTGAGCAAGGATTTGCTTAATTTAATTTAGTTGAATTGGCTTGGTCTGCTTATTACACCTGAGTTTTGTCTGTCAAACTGTATTTTCTGTAGGTAAAACCTTCTACTGTAAAGTTGGTGGTTTTTTTTTTTCTTTGCATGAACTCTTCATTTTAAGCTACACTTGTAGCTCAGAATTTGAAAAGGTATAACCTAATAAAAACAAAAAAACACAACTGCCTGTCTTGTGCACAGGACACATGTGCAACAGGTGTGTGTACTGGACACATTTTGTTGGAAATATCCAGCATTCAGTTCCGTACTGGACAAGCTTTTATTGGATAGGCACGCTCACACAGAACAAGACCCTTTTGCTCAGTTGTAGGTCTCAGTCATCACTGCAGCTGAGACTTGAAGAACTGCAGGAGAAGCTGGGCACTTAATTCCCCTGGACTCCTTTATTAGCTCCTGTCCCTGTCCACCTGTTCTGAGCAATGTCCTCTTGGGGATAAGTGAATGGTCTAGGCTCTTAAAGTGGAATGAGGTGATGGCTCTTGGATATAATACATCTTTCTACTAAATACACCTTGCCCCTAACCAAGAAATTTCCCAATACCCTGTGGAATGAGAACACAGTTTTGGTGACATGAGATGTGATGGTGGATGAGTCCTTCCATAGCAGGGTAGAAATACCAAAGTACTTAAATCAGTTTCAGGAGTCAGCTCTCTGTATTAGAGGTGATCCCCCCTTTCTCAACCGTGTAAAGCTTACCTTGCCTGTGGGGGAGAGCTGTGCAGGTTGGCCAGACTGCCGTTCTGTTCAGGGGTAAGGAAAGAGGCATGGAAAATCCTGGTGCTGTGTCTAGGGGGTGAACATGCTGCTTTTCCATGGATGCAACTTTCCCCTTGCAGCATCTTGTTCAAAAATCGAGGAAGGCATTGCAATTCTCACTTTATGAGCAGTGAAGGAGAAAAAGTTGTTTTTTTTAGAGTAGGATTAATTTAATTTTGGTCTAGCTCTTGGAAATACTGCAGATCTGCACTAAAAATACTTGTTTCATTCAGCTGTCTGTACAGTGAGGTCAGTGGGCCAGCTTAGCCATGGAAGTATGGGATATGGGGAAGAACTAAAGTTTGGTGGGATGAATCCCACTCTCTGTGTCTCAAGGGCTGCATACATGTAATGTGAATCAACCAGTCATACTTTAATTTTTCTCTTAGTGTAAATTATCCTTTATACTATTCTAATGTATTTCTCCTCCCCTCAAACTTCCCCATCATTTTTACCTTAAGTGAACTTTCACCAATTTTAACATTCCATGTGGATTGGCTTTTCCCCACTTAGGAGATGTTGAATGGGCAAGGACTTGCCTGCTTCTTTCTCTTTTTACTGTGGAACTGCTGCACTCCTGTACTGAGATGCTGATAGGGTGTCCCACCCTAGGAAGCTCTTTAAGTCCATAAACCGAGGAAATTAATATAATTTTGCACCCATCTACATTACTTAGATCTATGGCAAGTACAGGCATTTTAGTAACAGATCCATGAAAATACATTTACTTGGAAAAAAGACATTCAAATTACAATGGAAAAGAGTGAGAATGGAAGTTGCTTGCTCAGAACAGTAACTGAGAGAGAGGATATTTTCTCTTTTCTCCTCTTTTTCTTCATTTAATTGACATAGGATGGATCAGTTGACCAGGGGAGGTTTAGGTTGGATTAGGAAAAGGCTTTTGGCCCAAAGGGTGGCTGGGCACTGGAAAAGCTCCCCAGGGAAGTGGTTGCATCACCAAGCCTGATACAGTTCAAGAAGCATCTGGACCGAGCTCTCAGGCACAGGGTGGAATTGTTGGGGATGGTCCTGTGCAGGGCCAGGAGTTGAAGTTGATGATCCTTGGGGGTCCCTGCCAACTGAGGGATATTCTATGAGTCTATGACTAAAGATTTATGAACTCTTTCCTTCTGGAGGCAAAAATAAGAAATGAGCCATCAGCAGACACTGTCAAAAGTGCTTAAATTTATGCCTAGGAGAAAACTTGTTGAGGGAACCTACTGATGTACATAAAATTGGGTATTTGTGGAAAAAGTCTGCTGGTTTGGGATAGGAGGGTAAGACTATTCCCTGCCCCCCTAGGCTGACACACGTCATACTTGAGCCGTGCAGGCTTTACAGTTCTTGTCAAATCTGCTCCTCAACATGTTAACAACAATTTCTTAGCTGCCATAGTACGCCTGTCCTGGAATTTCTGGGAAGTCTGGTCTGAGCTTCATGGCTACGCAGAATACTATTGATGAAGGGACTTAACTTGAATCATAGAACAGCCTGGGTTGGAGGGGACAATAAAGATCATTTAGTTCTAACCCCCTGCCGTGGGTAGGGACGCGTTCCACTAGACCAGGGTGCTCAGAGCCCCATCCAACCTGGCCTGGAACATTTCCAGGGGTGTGGCATCCATAGCTTCTCTGGGCCCGTCTTGTCAGCATTTATGCATTTTTAATAAACAGCTGAAATGGTTGAACACTTGGCATGTCTTTAGTCTGTGATATATAAATTTATTGTGTTAGTGTGTTTATAAGAATTTTAAGGAAAAAAAAAATCCAATCAAGCAGAACCACTGCTGACAGATTCAGTAGTAAGGGGTTTTTTATTGTTTGGTTCTTTTTTTTTGTTTTTTTTTGTTTTAGGTTCTGGATAAATAATCCCTATCCTGGAGCAGACTTGTAGATGTGTAGCTCTTTCCACCACGCTGTATTTCCTCTTGTTTTGAGTAGGTTCAAATAGATGCCCCTGACACTTGGGTGTTATTGTTGGCCGGCTTGTCCGTGGGCTGTTTGTGCCCATGAAGAGGTTTATTCTTCGGCTAGATTTGCATGTTTAAAATCTTTTTTTCCTTCAAAAAGGGCTGGCAACTGGCAGCTTTAGGGGTTGTCCCGGTAGCTGTGTTGGCACTTGGCACGAACCCCCAGGACAGTGCGGCTGTGAGGTGGCCCCTCAGAGAAGCGAGTGGCTCTCTGCCATGGCAGCCCTGCGATTTTCACCTGCAGAGGTCACACGATCAGAAGAAAGGAAAATAGTTATTACAGGAAAAGTGAAATGGATCTCGTGCCTTAAATTTATGATGTGTTAAGAGATCTGAAACCAGAGCTGATGCCAAAATGAAGGTATGCTTCACTTAGAAGAAAGGAAAGCTGTCAGGGCTTTAATGAATTTCGCCTGGGGGTGGGGAAAGAAATACTTTTTGGGACATACTTTATTGATTTTTTTTTTTTCTTTTTGATAGTGAATTGTAACCTGAGTCAGTGACTGAAACCATTTTCATAAAAATGGGTATTTATTTTCCAGTTGAAGACACTTAACTCTGCATTGATTTACATAATTGTAATCGTTTGTTTTCCTGCAAATGGTAATTATGGAGGGTGAAGTGTTGATTAGCTTCTAATGAGATTTAGACATCAAGCTGCTTCTTTACAGCTGTGTTATCAGTGGCCTGAGATCCCTGCTGTGTGTGCTGGGGTTGAGAAGCTAACCATAAGAAAGAAATGCGTGTGTTGTTTTCTTTGGGAATTCAGTGAATAAGCCTATCACTGCTTTGTGAGGATGGCAGCTTTCATCAGGCTGGTTATCCCAGTCCCCGCTGCATCGAGAACAAGCCTGAAACACCACACCCCTGATTCTGAAAAGCCAGACAAATTTGTAGTCTGCTCTGGGAAAGGCAAATCCTCCCAGCATTTGTTCAACACAACGAAAAACACTTTGCAGGACAAGGAGTCCTTGCCTGCATCTTCCCCAGACCTAGAACAGTGCAGGTTCCGATCACAGAGAGGCTTTGAGAAACCTCCCCCAAAATCATCTGTTTAGATCAATACTTGTTATAACTGGAAATACGTATATTTTTAACAACCTCTTTTAGTGACCGGCGATTTTGCTGCATTACGCAGGGAAGCTGTCAGATTTAATTTTAATTGCATTTGCATCCATCTGGATGGCAAAATCCAGGTGCTAGGGAGCAGTAATATTTTAATTTTTAAATCAGCACTGCCTGGTGCTCCTTTGCAAATGGACTGCCTCCTTTTTGATTGCTTGATTTTGTGAAAGCGTGGCCGTTATGGGTCTACAGAGAACAGTTGTCATCTGGAAATAACAAGTCCACTCCCCGTCCCCAAAAGTGCTTAGAAACTTAACTAGTAAAGGCTGCCATACAGGTGAAAACCCATTTTCAGCAGTAAATGAACTGAAAAGCAATTTCTATGGCAAAAGAGAAAATAAAGACAGGGACTGGGACAAATGCATCTTATGTAGCTTCATATTCTGCATAACTGTACTAAATTTCTGTATAATATAGTACTTTAATTTTCCCTACAACTTTCATCTTCCTTGGTTTTTTTCATCTTTGCAAGACTTGCATTAATCCTAGTGACAGCTGTTTGGCTCATGTCTGAGAACCTCTAGCATCATCTTTGCTAATTTACGAGATATGGGTTGGTTAATGGCTCAAGTTAAATCATCTGGCCTGTGTTTAAGGGAGAATAGAAAAAAATTGCCTTTTATTGATCGTTTTAGACGTGCTCTCTATACATCTATAACTTTTACATGCTAATGCGCGTGAATTTACCAAGAAAGATACTCCTTTACAAGAAGTATTGTAAGAAGTCTGGCAAATCGATGAATTTTGCTTCAGAGGTTGGGGCCAGCCTCCATTAAGCCACCTTAGACATTGTCTGCATGATCGTGACTGATAGGATGTGTGCAAACTGCCTGCTCTACACATTGGCCTGAAGGACAGCTACTGGACAGGCAAATTTATGAGCACACAGAATTCCTCAAACAGCTCAGGACCCTGAGCTGAGAAAACACTGGTGGCTTGAGCACTGGCTCAGCTGGAGAATGATGTGTCTTCAGTGTTACACACTCTGGGAGAGAAGATGGCAACTTGCTTTCGCCATAAATGAAGACGGAATGCAATTATGAAGTGTTATCACAGTACTTTTTTTTTTTTTAAAGTAATATGAATCATAAAAAGATTAAATTCAGTGGATGGACGCAAACATGATGCAGCAGAACATCAACAGCAGTAACATAACACAGCAAAACATGACCAGCAGCTGAACCCAATCAAAATCTGACTGGATGACACAAAGATGATTTGACAAGATGCATCAGCTTTGAAGCAAAATGTGATTAGGAAAATTTAATACCACTTAGTCTCTTACTGGCCACATTCTGAAGTGCATTACTGGGACTTGGCGTGGAGTGCCCTGTGACTCAGGGGCAGGTGAAAACAAATTCCCAGTGTCCTGCGTGCTGCTTACCCACCCCTGAGGTCACTGTGCTCCTGCAAGCTCAAGATGTAGACTAGTCTTCATAACACAAGCAGAGAAGGTTTTGGTTAATTCATGTAGGTTTCTGTTTTGCTATTTCGTTATCATTTTCACTTAAGCCGTTGTGTCTTTATTTTGTCACTTTATTTTCAGAGGTATCCATCCGCCTCACACTGCTGTGGTTGGTGTTAAATATTTCCAATTTCTTTGCACCAAGTGCTCTTCTGTGTTTTCTGCTGACTCCCATTATCTTGGGAAGAAAAAAAAAAGTAAAAACCATCAAATTTTGTGTTTTCCTTTTTGTCTCTCTTCACATATGCTGTGCACAGGCAGGGGCTGTTCTCCACTAGCCTAGGAGGATGCTAATGGTAGCAGACCCTGGCTTGTAGGTCAGTTTGGGAGGTTCAAGGGGAAGAGGGATGGGATTTACTGGCAGGGAGCTTCTCTTCTACCTGACATCTTCAAAGACTCCAGCTAAGCAAGGTGTGTTACCCAAAATGGCCTTTGTGCCCCTCCTGGGCCTGTGGGGGTTTAGTCAGGACTAAGCCTGATGCTCTTAGGGAGAGCAGTCTTTGACCTGGGTATTTTATCAGCAATTTTGCTTCTAAATGACACTTTGCTATAACTTCTGTCACAGCAATCAAGGAACTTATTTCTGTTTAATGAAGCATCACTTTAAAACGTAATGGAGATATAACTGATTAAAATAACAGCTGGGAATTTGCTTGTTTCTCTTTCTCTTGAAGGAGATTTGTTTTCCCCCTGCAGAATTATCTGCAGAAATACTTTAACAACTCATTTAGTTAAAAAATCTTTTTGTTCTAATGTTGATATCAAAACATTCTACTGTGGAGCTGTGGGACAACAGCCAAGATGAAAACGGATCCATATGGATGGGAAGGGTAGCTAGCATTTCCTAGAACAAGTACTGTACACACTCTTGATTTCATCAGCTAATGGGACAGGATAGAAAAAATAAAATTATTTACCCCGTGTAGTATCTTAGCGTGATTCATTCCAATAGTCTTGCTTACAAATCTAGTTTCTATTCAATTGCGACAGAAAAATTGGAATTCAATTTACACAGCTGAAATAGCAAAAAGCTGCCTTAGAATTAACTGTGGAGTCTGCTGAAAGATGTTAGAGTAAGGTAAAATAGCACACGGGTAATGTTTCCATACTTATCTTGTCTGCTGCACAATGTGGTCCATTCTGTCACTTTTCAGTGGTAAATTATTTCTGCTTTGTAGTTCAGAAATTAGTAGTGAGAGAAAGTGGTAAAAAATGAAGCTTTAAAACCTGGCATCTCAGCGTGTTCCGAGAAGAGCACTGAAATGTCAAACTGATTTGCCAACTATCGAGGCACCACTGCAGATTTCCATTAGCACATTTATCTGCTGTAGTGGAGCTGGTTCAAAGTCCGCTTCAAAAGAAGAAAGAAAAGCTTCAGAGTAGGTCACTGCCTAAACACGGGGATTAAATTAACTAGAACAAGAGAAATTCACAGCTTCTTCCAGAAAGCCTACTGCTCTGCCTCAACTGCTTCATTCACAGTTTGGGTCTAGGGGTCTTAATGCCAATTATTTTTTGGTTTCTTGCTGGTTGGTTTCTGGAGGTATATTCTTGCAGAAATTATTAGCCTGTAAGGAGGAAATTATTTCTTTTGCCATAGGTGGAGGGAGCAACAAATGACTTGATTTTACAATTATTTAACCCTGCCCAAGCATCTGCAATAACAATGGTATCCTTAAAAATTGTTCAGGTCAGTTTAAGGGAAGAAAGAAAATGTCTTCACACGAAGCTTCAACTTGCTAACCCTTTCAGATAAACTGAGAAACATGCAGGGGTGGCGGGTGGATTGTGTGTTATAAAGGGAAAGTTATCTGTTTTCCATGAAAGGGAGGCACAGCGCAGGAATTATGATCCCTAGTGGGCAGCCCACTCATTCAGTTGGTTTAACATTCCTGCGTGACTGAAACTGTCACCAGGACTCGTTGATACCTGAATTTGCTCATAACTTAGTGCTCGGTGTCAAGGAGGAGTGTGTGCACAGAATGAAGGGAATCATGGAGGAGTTTATTTCTAAAAATTGTCCGGGAAAATGAAAAGAACAAGACAATGGACAAAGCACTCTCCCTAAATTTGCATATGCATCTTGAATGAATGCTTTGAATCCGATCTTCAGCTGCAGGGAAAGGTGTGGTCTCTTCTGCTGGTGAGTGATGAGTGCCCTGCATACTTCAGTGGTAGCCTTTGGATGTTTGGGCTGTTGTATACACGTGTGTACTCTGGCAGTGACCCACTGGTGAGGGTCAGCATGCTGGTCAGCCCCTCCTTCCCTGTGCAGTGTCTCCTGGCAGTGAGGCAGAGCTTCTGGGGAAGATGGATCACGTTAGCAAAATTGGCATTGCAGCATTGTAGATGAGGGGAATGAGCTGGGATTTCACTTGCAGCTTTCAGTCTTGCACTTCCCACTTGGCAGCATTGAGAGCTATCACTTTGTTACTTTGGTAAGAGGGGTATTTTTGCTTCTGTTCAAAGAAGTCCTAGGAAGAAGCCTGTTATTTCATGTGCATCTCTATCACAGGCTCAGTCTCTTGGCTCTTCAGCACCATCGCCCAGCTAGGACTATGGCTCTTACTACATTTATTTATTTGTTATAACCTGCATGAATAAAGGGAAGGGCAGGAAAGGAATTGGGACACACACAGTGTAGACAGGAGGTTATCAAAGAAAGTCCCAATAGGTGCTATCTTCCTGGTCTTGGAGCCTGGCTTTTTCCATGGATATCTGTGTGACAAGCTTGTCCTTTTGTCAGACTGTTCTTGTTCCTGTATTTTGTAGATTGATTACTGATAAGCAACTGAATTTTCAGAAGTCTGTCTGCCAAGTAAGAATGAGACTGCAAAGATGCTCCTCTTCCTGATAGTCCTTCTCCAGATGAACTTTAATAGAGTATCATAAAGAAAAGGTTTCAGAGTTTTTGGAGTTTCTTTCCAAGAAAGATTAGAAGAAACCCTAGAGACCTAAGCATAGTCTACCCCTACTGCCCCTAAAATTTAACTTTCCACAACAGAAACAATCCCAAAAGATAAGAGTTACTTTCAGATTTAGCTAAAAGTCAAGAGCTGATCTTGTTTTCACATTCCTATATTAATGCAGCGTTGATACAGTCTGCTTATCCTCTGCAAATTCTTGAAAGTGTGCTCTGTGCAATAGAGAGATGTCTTCAGTCAGTCCTTGTGCTGTATGCCACCTGCTGTGGGAAGTATCCTACTGATCAAATACAGAAATGAAGCAACTCTAATGCAAAAAGAATTAACTGTAGTGTAGCTTTTAAGGGGTTTCCTTCTATGCTTACTCTTTGTGTATAGAAAAACACTGCTGAACTTACAGGAGGATGCTGCTGTTTCCCAGTGCCAAATTATAATTTTTTTTTAAGCTGAAACAGAATAAATCCTGCTCAAAAGTTATTTACGCGAGTCATGTATCTCGGTTTGCTTCAGAGTGGGACTAAATACAAGATTTTTCAAATGCAAATGTGGTGTGGCACAATAAACTACTGCACTTTGTGCTGGTGTGGCCTCACCTCGAGTGCTCTGAGCAGTTCTGGGTGTCTGAATAAAAGAAGGATATTAAGCTATTGGAGAGTGTCCAAAGGAGGTTATGAGGATGGTGAAAGGTGAGGGCACCTGTTCGTTCAGCCTGGAGAAGAGGACACTGAGGAGAGACCTCACTGGAGTCTAAAATATCCTCACAAGGGGAAAAGGAGGAGCAGACACTGATGTCTTCTCTCTGTGACCAGTGAGAGGACCAGAGGGAATGACTGGAGCTGTGTCAGGGAAGGTTTAGGTTGGATATCAGGAAAAGGTTCTTCTCCCGGAGGGTGGTCGGGCACGGGAACAGGCTCCTCAAGGCTGCCGGAGTTCAAGAAGCATCTGGGCAACACTCTCAGGCACGTGAGGGATTGTCAGGGTGTCCTGTGCAGGTTCAGGAGTTGGTCTCAATGTTCCTCAATGAGCCCTTCCAGCTCTGTATAGTCTATGATTGTCAAATTTTCCAGTAAAATGATGAATTTTGTGGATTTCTCAACAATCTAGATAATCCCTGGTAGTTTTTGTTACTCTGGTGTCCTTCAGTGATTCTTGCGTAACAAAATAAACTTTCCTACTTTTCTTTTCCAATGATAAATTTCCATGTTGGAAAAACTTTTTTTTTTTAAGAGATGGTTATATTTAAAAGCCTTCTCCTGTCCTGAAATAAGCATAAGGGAGTTCAGTTGCAGCTGATAAGTGAGTGTGTTAACTCCTCATGTTAGTTCCTCATCTTGTATATCTTGAATAAACTCTAGAGAGTCTTACTAGTTGAAAATGATAATTATTTTTATTTTTTAGGAAAAAAGCATGTATTTTTCTCAGACAAAGAACTGGAAGGAGCGGACTCTCTCCTTCCACACACCCTTAAACGTTGTACTTGGGCACATGATAGCAAAGAGTAGCTGTGAGTTGCTCGTGAAATCCGACCTCTCAAGGTTAGATAACAGGATCAAAAAACCTCCAGCTGCTTCTTGCCATTAAAAATGAGAATTTGAAACTTGAAAAATAAAAATTAAATAGCTTTGGTTACAAAATAAAAGTGAAGTTGGTCTATTAGTATGAAATAGTTAAGAACATACCCTCCAAAGAGATCCTGGCTTCAACAGAGGGGCCCGATGGTACAGTCATTAGAGAATATTTTTCTAGAATCTATTGGGAATCTTCAGTGTTTTGGAGAGTTTCACAGGCCTTGGGAAGAAGGCATAGATTCCCATGAACTGTGTGATATTTGCATTTTAAATTAGAGCAAAGGATTTCGGTGGTGGCAGCATTATCACCATGAATCCTCTCAGACAAAAATCTCCTGTCCTCCATCAGCATATGCAAGACGTGCTATGTATTCTTTTTTTCCCAGTTTTGCTATGAACTGCTGTGCTCTGAGCGCTCTCCTGTTTTTATTTTGCAGGTCAGAAGGTGTGCTATGGTGCCTTCAAGCGTTCCTGTTACAAATTGGCCTATTTCCAGGACTTGTCCAGGCGCGTGGGCTTCCAGGAGGCCCGCCAGGCTTGTGAGATCGATGGCGGGGCTTTGCTGAGCTTGGAGAGTGAAGCTGAGCAGCAGCTGATAGAAAACATGCTGCAAAACCTCACTAAGTCAGGCTCAGGGGTTTCTGATGGCGATTTCTGGATTGGGCTGTGGAGAAGCGGCGATGGAGTGGCCACGTCGAGTGCGTGCCCCGACCTCTACCAGTGGGCTGATGGGAGCCTTTCACCATTCAGGTGAGGGAGGGAAACTGCTAATTGGGAAGGGTTTGTGGAATGAAGCAAAGGTTGAAATGTCAAGAATTGAAGGCTTGCAGCCCCGTCAAGGTAGTAGCATTCACCCTTAAATTCGCCAATCGGGTTTTTGAACTTGAAGCTGTGAAAAGTGGCACGGTGTGGCCTCAGCATCCAGATTTCTTTGCTCCCACCCACAGAGTATGAATTTTGGTTGGAGGTGGTTCTGCCACACACAGAGTCTTTAGGACGTGGTCTGAAAGCAGGCAGGCAAATCCTGCAAGGCTCTGGCCACCTCGAATCAGGGAGCCAGTCACCAAGTAAATTAAAACATTGTACTTAACATAAATTTTCTGTTTCTATGCTTTTTGAAAAGCCTTTAATTTCCTGCTTAAGCCAAAGGCCAGACTAGCAGCAACTCATGGAACAAGGGGATAGGGAAGAGTCAAACAGGGAGGAAAGCAGAGCAGTAGAGTATTACTTCTGCAGAGGTGCTTTAACTGATCAGAATTTTTTTGAAATTCAGAGATGTGGAGCTTGGGCCTTAACTCCTTTCACAGAGGGCTTGTGGGAAACACAGGATATCTTGGGACTGTTGGGGTTGATATTTCTTTGTTGATGTAAACTCTTTTCTTTGGCATCCTGATGAACCTTAGCTTCAAAAACTGAAATTTGTCTTTGTGTGTACCACTAGAAATTGGTATACAGATGAGCCTTCCTGTGGAAGTGAAGCCTGTGTGGTGATGTATCACCAGCCAACTGCAAACCCTGGCCTGGGAGGGCCATACCTTTATCAGTGGAATGATGATAGATGCAACATGAAGCACAATTTTATCTGCAAATACGCCCCAGGTAGGTGAAACTAAAGTTGTATTTCACAGGTGTGACATTATCTTAGAAAAACAATTGCCTGTGGTTTGTGATGGAGTCTTCAAGTGTCTTTTGGTACTGGTTCCTTTGGTGTGTGCCTGATTTACATTAACAGGAGATGCAATATGTCAAAAAAAATTAAAATTCTTTAATAAATTTAAATAAACCTTTTTATAGCTAATAACAAAGTTTACAAAGTTAGCTTCATTACTGTGCATTCCCAGGTTTGCTTTAATTCTTTCCCTAGCTATTTTATTCTTCACAAAGTGTTTTCAGTGGACATTTTCTACTTCCCTTTTTTGCTGTCAAGTAGGATGACCGAGACTTCTCTTGGGCCTCCTGTAAAAAATATTGCACTGGCTTTGTAGCTGCAGCCCTGACATTTTATACCAATGTACATGTGAAGGTTGTTTCAAAAAGTTATGGCTTGAAGAAGGAAGTCCAGAACAGCAGGAAAATATTCTGCATTCATGCATGTGGACTTACAGATATGAAAAGCAGATGCATGCTAGTTGAGATGGTGACAGGAAAAGCCAGATTTTAGGCAATTTGGCTGTACTTCCAGACATGACATAAGTTCTGAATATGTCAATAGAGGAAACATGAACTATAAATTAGAACATGGTACAAAACCAGACATGGAAAGTAAACTTTCAAGTTTGAGCCTGTAACGCTTTCTATTCTTGGTGGTACTTACAGAAAATGAAAACATGTTTTTCAGTAGGATCATGCAAATGTTTCCAAATAATTTGTGGTGTGTCTGTTTTTTCAAAAGTAAACTGAAAGTCAGAATGCATATGAAATGAAGCATTAACTTCATTAATGCATTAATAAAAACTCAGGAAGTAAGCCAATGGGAATCTCAGGAGGTTTAACAGATCAAGTCCAAGGTGCTGCACCTGGGCCAGGGCCTGGTACCA
>WBMZ01011687.1:0-260605 GCA_013400975.1 Atrichornis clamosus | reverse complement strand
TGTGGCCTTGCAGTGCCTGAGGGGAGCCCACAGGAAATATGGAGAGAGACTATGGACAGGGGCCTGGAGTGACAGGACAAGGGGGAATGGCTTCACACGGACAGACAGTAGGGTTAGATTGGATATTAGGAAGAAATTCTTCCCTGTAAGGATGATGAGGCATTGGAACAGGTCAGGGTTAGGTTGTCCACAGAAGCTGTGGATGCCCCATCCCTGGAAGTGCTCAAGGCCAGGTTGGATGGAGCTCTGTGCAACCTGGGAATAATGGAAGGTGTCCCTGCCCTCGGCAGGGGGTTTGGAATGTGATGTTATTAAAGGTCCCTTCCAAGCCAAACCATTCTGTGATTCCATAAAAGGCTACACTTAGCAGCTCTACGACCTACCTAATTCTGCAGTTTCATATCTGCTTTCTCCATGGTCGTGATTAAGCAATAATCACTCTCTTTGTAGAAATCTGTCTGTAGAGATCCAGGCTATTTTGTTTCTGACTTTTTCACTCTCTGGTCTCTTAATGAGGATATTAATAGCAATAAATATTGCAAGTAAATATTAAATGTTTGGAAGTCTTGGTGTACCCACACGTTTTACCCCCATCCCCTAAATCTCTTCCAGCTTTTAAATTAGTAGTGGATATCACTATCTTATGATGATTAGTTATCATCACATGCCCTTCAAGGAAATGTGACATATAAAATTGTATTACATTTACAACTATTCATGACTATTTTGAAATAATATAATTAAAATGTTTGTTGTTAAAATACCAACATTTTTATGTAAGAAAGTGCAGGCTTTAATGAAATGGCTCAGTCTCAGGTATATTTCATATCTTTAAAAGCAAACAAATTTAAGTGAGATAATTATTCTGTAGTGGTGAACTACTTGCCATTCTTGTTGAGATGTGATAAAGAATTATTTTCTTTATTGCTTTCACCATCCGAAAACATGCTGGGTATTTTCGATTGCAAACAGAAAACAAAGTGCTAACAGGAACAGTGAAAATGCATTTATTTCTTTCACAAGGCAGCAATAAGTTACTAGCGTATAATGAGGCATTTAAGGCAAACAATGTGTGGGTGGATTATTGTTAGGACTGACATTGTTATGCAGCTAAATACAGTACTACTGAATTGTAGCTATTTATTTTTCAAGCTGTTGGAATTGTGCTCTTTAGCAAAGGAGACTATTCTCCAGAAATGTATTTTTCTGTCACATGGAGGAAAGGAGTAGATGCATAAATGTATATAAATAGATATATGACATTTCTTTCACCGCCTGAAGAAAGTACCACAGTCTTTGTGAGAAAATAACATTTGTTATCTCAAACTGAGTGAGACTTGCAAACGCCCTTTTTTCCCCCCTCAAATCACCGTAATGGCCTCGATGTCAGCTCTTAGCAATACAGAATCCATCCATTTCACCAGGAGCATTAAAGTGCCACATGCACGTTGAATTTCGGTTTGTTACCTGCGTGTGCTGTTTTCTCACAGCTTTCCTGTCTGTGTTGGGTATGTGGTGTATGGTACCAACCTCAGGCTGTAGGTGGTTGTGAGGAACTTGCACCTAATTGTATCAGCAGCAAGTTCAGGGCAGTGCTCATTAGGCAGCCTCGCTCCAGCAGCAGCTGCATTTCTGGTAGACACTTTTATTTTTCTAAGCCCTTTTTATAGTGCCTCCCTTGACAGCATTTACTGTTGCAATGTTCAGGCTGGCTTGAGACCATATTGATCATTCAGCGGTCTTAAATTTAATTATAGGTTGGTAATTGCGACCACACTTAGTTCCTGCCCAGCTCCTGTAGGTTTGATCATGCAATCAAATTAAAAACTCATCTCCTCTTCTGCTGTCAAGAGACAGCAGCCCAGTTCTTTGGGGTATCTTGGTATTTTTAAAAAATATATGGCCAAATGTAGCTATTCTTTTCCCAGAGTAGGTGAAATAATTGCCTTTTTCTAGCAGGCTTTATCACTGTTTTCATTTCTCCCAGCAGTTTGTATTTGTCAAGATACTCAGAACTGCAGGCTCATAGCACTTGTTTAGTACAACCTCATGATAAAGAGCACTTTTCTTATATTGCTTTATCATTGTCTGCACAAGTGAAGCTCTGAATATGTTGGGAGGTTTTTTTCAGCACAAGAAATTAAGGCATTCAGTGTCTTAGCCATTAACCTAGCAGAGGCCACCAAGAACTGGAAGTAAAATAAACTATAGCCCTTCTCTAAGGAGCCAAAAGTATGAACTGGAAGTGATTTGACATTAGCTTGCAAATACTCTTTGGTAAGAAGATGAAATTTTGAAGGATTAAGCAATTATTGTTTGGGGGAATGTATCTCTTTCTGTGATACTGCATGAAAAGTAATGAAAACATCTGTTGTACTGCACACATTTTTCATTCTCCAACAATCAATTTCAAATATTGATTTAACAGATAATGTCTTAGAAAAAGAATTAGGAGACAGAGCAGAGCCAGATTACGGTAAGAAATTTTGAAACATTAAATTCCGTTGCATTGGTAAATACATAATTATAAGCTTACAAGAACCTCCAAAATTACTCAAGTTTAACAGACACAGTTTAGAACTGGAACACAGGAGAAATGAATCCTTCAGAGAGCAACAGCTACAAATATATGGCTGTTGTTCAGAATAGCAGTGCTTGTAATTCTTGTTCCAGGTATAATTCCAATGTTGTAATAAAATCTTGTTTACATGTATCTATCCATCAATTTAATCAATCCTAGAAATGTTCATTTTTCCAATACAAATTAAGATGTAATTGCTGTTAGTTTATTTAACAACATAATGGCCATATTTTTTACTCACTATTTCTTACAATGTCTGATCTCCTTTTCAGATACTTTTCCTACAGTGCCAGCAGGAAATTCTTATGACACGAGCAAACCAGAAGATCAGTATCATATTATTGCCACTGAAACAGGTAATGTGTTCATATGAATTTAGTGTTCTGGTAAAAATATTAACAGCGGACCTTGTTAAATTAATATTTCACAGTTTCCATTATGGTCAGTGGGAGAAAACTTCCCTGTTTCCCTGGGAACTGCCCTGGAAATGTGTTCATTTCAATAACATTTGTTGTAGCGTGGCCTTGGTTCAAGGAACTGAGCATCTCTAAGGGGAAGCTCTGGATTTTTTACAGGATTGCACCACGGGATTATAGAAACTGTGTGTTCTGTTTTCCCACTGGTTGGTTGGATTTGAACCATCTTCCAGACTGATGTTTCCATTATTTGTAACTCCAGAGGAATTAATACATTGATGAACTGTGTGTTGAAGTCAATAATACCATTTATACAAACTGTGCAGAGACACTTTCTCTAAAACTCATGAACAAACCTGACCTGAATATCCACATTTATTCTTGCTAGCGAGAAATATTTTCAAAATATTTGAAAGGGACAATGGGTAAGAAAATCTCCACAATTTGTACATTAAACATGTCCTAGTATAAAACATGGACATATAGTTACTGAAAAACTGTTGGCCCCTTCTGGAAGTTGCAGACCCCATCCTCTCTTGTAGACAAGAGCCAGACTTGTTCCTCCTGTGGTCCTGCCTGGGTGGGAAGTCCAACATACAAGGGCAAGTGAGTCTACAGTTTATATGGACCATAAAAATAGTAGGCTGTGAAATGTTCTCTGTTAAAATACTTGAATTTTCAGTTACAAAATCGGAAAATGACAGAATTCAGGACCTTAGGGTATGTTTTGTACATCACTCAAGTGCTATTTAATTCTTGATAGTGCTGAGTTATCTCTTTGGAGCTCTTCATATAGAAGGAATTTATACATGTTCCTTTGTGTGAGTTAATGTATTGCTGGTATTTTGCTCCAGATTTTTACTCACATGGTTAAGAGTATTTCAACATGGATACATTAATGAGAATTTTTGTCCTGTAGGTATAATTCCGAATCTAATTTACGTTGTAATACCCACTATCCCACTACTGCTGTTGATACTGGTGGCTTTTGGGACTTGCTGTTTCCAGATGCTTCATAAAAGGTAAAATATACTCATCCATAATGGTTTTATAATGCAGAATTCATATTTCCATTGGCAAGCTATTCCTACTGAAAGACTGCTTACATCTGTCCCCAGATATGCAAATAAGCATCTTTTCATCCATTAAAACCCAAGCACTTTACAGCTGTTACAGCTGAACATTCACCTTCAGGCTTTCCCACAACATGGTGAAATGCTTCCAGGTCTGAAAGTATTTTGCTGTTAGGACTCCACCTGTTTCTGAAGGAGGTCTCTTTGCAGACCATTTGACAGGCAGAGCTGTTGCCAGCACCTCTACTTCACCTTTTCCCCTGTGATTGCCACCTATAAAGTATCTGGGCTGTGGGCAATCACAGATACAGGGTGAACCCAAGGAGTCATTTTCTGACCTCAAGTGCAGTTTGTCCAAGGGCAAACCTAAGGGCCAGCAGCTGCTTAGTGCTCTGTCCCACTGCACATACCATGCAACGGAGAGATGGACCTCTGGAGCAGGAAAGTGCAAATGAAAAGCAAAAAGCTGCTCGGGGCCAGTGTGGCATCCTCTGTACAGCACCTAAGTGCCAAAGAAGAGGCACAAAGTAAATAAATGTGTACATAGCCGTGGTATCAAACAGATTGTGATACAAAGGGGAAGCATTTCAGCCTATGAAACACAATATGTTTTGATCCATGCTTTAACATTGTTTGGACTTTTCATTTTTCTCAAAATGTGATATACCGAGTTAGGACAGCTTTTTTTTTTTTTTTTTTTTAACTAATCTTTCTGAAACTTTCAAGGATCATTTTCATCCTTTTATTCAGAAAGTGTTTTCAAGTTACTGTAATCCAGAAGAGTTTAAACTGAAATATGTTTTATAGATAAGCGCTATGTTGGTAAAATATCAAGAGCAATAAGCAGATTCACAAGCTGTTACCCTCTAGAAGAGCAGGAATACTAGGAATTCCATATCACCTAATTAAGAAACTAGGGAAAAAAATCCTCCTTATTTTAGTCTTTGTTTTTATCTTGTAGCTTTTACTTAATATTTTCTGCCAGTAGCTGCAATCCCTTATCTCAGGTGAGAAAACACTCCAAATGTGAGGGCTGTTTCTGTCTGAGTGTGCAGTGTTATTTGCAGTACTCCTTAGTAACATGTCTCATTGAGACAAGTAATCATAAAGAAAAGATATCATGAGGTCTGCATAAAAAACCAGACTGGAGAGTTCACTTTTTCCTTTCCTTTACAGAAAATACCTAAAATAAAAACACAATTTGTCTTATGACAGGCAAATATACGCCTGTGAAAGGTTATATCCAAACCTCAGCGCTGGGGCTGTAGAAGGTTGGAAGCACAAAGCAAAAAGAGTAATAAAAGAACAATATGTGTAACAATAGCAATTATATAGTAATTGAATTCTGGAACCCTCATTAAAATGGCCCTGGATTTCTCGGTAAGTATGGCACAAGTGTTTGTACCTTTTCTGGCAGGTCTTTCTCTTCCCAGAAAAGTTTCAGCCCTCGAATAATCCTGGGAAAACAATGAGAGATTCATGGCCCACTGAATTAAATAAAAAGAGTAGTGTTGACTTCAGTGGGCTTTGATCAGGCCTTTGATGCTATAGCACTTCATCCAGAAGTAATTCATCTGAACTTCCAGGACTCCAAAATTGCATGACACAGATACTGGAAATTCACCTTGGAAGATTGTCCTTTGTTTTGTTAGCTCATTAGTTTGATAGATTAAATGATACAAAAATCAGGGACAAAATGGTTTTGAATCAAAACAGGGTTTTCTTTTTTATTGTTTTTGGGTTGTTGTTTGTTTGGGTTTTTTTTTCCCCCAGTATATTCATTTTGGCTTGTATCAAAACTTTTAAGTAAAGAAATGAAACAATTTTTAAAAAATCACTTAAATCAAAAACACTATCACCAACATTTAAGTATTTTCTTTATCTGTTGAAGCAAAACTTTGTTTTTAAAAAAAATATTTTCCCATGTATTTTTAATTGTTTTTCCACTTATGACCCACCTTGTGAATCGTTTTGGTTCATCACAAATACGCAGTTCTTGGGCAAAAAGCAGATCAGCAAAGGAGACAATCACTTGAACTGATCATCTGGACACTGTAGAACTGTAGGAGAGGGATTCGGTCCTGCTGGGGAAGGAGGGATCCCCGGCTTTCCACATGAACCTGACTTCTCATTCTTTTTTAGGCTTCCACAACATGGTGACCTTTCCTCTGAAAGCCACAACCCATGGCCAACCAGGACATGCCTAGCTTGAAAGGTCATGACTAATTTTGCCTGGCGTTGGGCTCTTGAAGGG
Organism: Atrichornis clamosus; assembly: GCA_013400975.1. Lineage (NCBI taxonomy): Eukaryota > Metazoa > Chordata > Aves > Passeriformes > Menuridae > Atrichornis > Atrichornis clamosus. The sequence continues at coordinate 254,281 of WBMZ01011687.1, read as the reverse complement.
TAGTAATAAGGCAAAGCAAAACCTCGTCCCAGTAGCTATCGGAAATGATCAGCTCATTCATGCTTAGATGCTCTCCCTCTCATTTCTTCCAGGGAAGCAAGGAGAAACTGCTTCAAAGACCCATCTCCATTATCATCTGAATGCCTTGCAGAAAGTTTAAATTCCAACCTGGTACATTTCTCAGTTTCTATGATTGCATTTGATGGTCAAAACAGCAATATGCTCGAGCTATTTATTGCATCTTACCTTTCTCACTAAAACCTGTTTCCTGAACCAGCTGGTGAAAATCAGTGTAGGTTTGCTGAGGGTGAGCTCATTTTATACAGCTCGAGTTCTGGTCCAAGGTATTTAGAAATTGTTCCTGCTGTGTGGCAAGGACTCTCCATTCAAAGCATTTCATCATTAATTTACAAATATGCCTGCTTTTGCTGAATTGATCTGGAAAGAAGTAGTGACTTCGTTCCTTTAAGAAGGAAGCGCTGGAACTACTCGATTCATTGCTTTGTTTATAGCATTGTGGCCTGATCTAAAGTCCACTGAAGCCAATGGGAGTCTTTTCAATTACTCCAATGGGCTCAGGTACATAATGCATCACTTTTTAGGACTTCAGAGGTAAGTCTGGAGGGATTAAAAACTACTGCAGCACTCAGCTCCCTCGAAGTACATTTTAAATCAACACAGACTCGCTTGCATTTACGCACCAGGAAAGGAGTAAAACTAAACGCATAGGACTGTTGGGACTCTTAGGTTTCCACCCTGCAGAGTTATGTAGGGCTACTTCTCCTCCTCTGGTTTTTGCTTAATTGGAAAAAACTCCAAAACACCAGTGTGAAATATTCTAGCCAGAGACGAAACCATTTCCATTGAAAAGCAGCTGCAGTGGCTCCGGAAGGGACTCTTCTTTTCAGTGGGCTGCAGTGCACTGTCCTCTGCCAATCTAAGTGAGGGCAGAGGGTGTGTTGTGGCAGTTGTAGCCATGTGGAAAGACTGGCATCAGCTTGCAGGGTACCTCGGGGCTCCCTGGCAAGATTAGAGTGAACGCTTTTGCAGTATTGCAGAGCAACTACTGTTGGAACCAGTTTTATCTTTTTTGAATTGAAAAAAACCCCCACCAAACACAAAATCTACTATCGGCAGTTTTGACTGAAAACTTAGCCCTAAGGAAGCTTTCTCCCAGTCATTCATTGCTAGGAGTCTGATCCATGTGCCATCACTTCATTGGGTGTGAGGTCTGGCCCTGAAGGGAAGAGGCTTTTTGGCACATCCCCGTTGGAGTTCCGGGGTCACGGGTGCAGGTCCAGGGTGGGCAGGGCTGTGGTGTCCCCGGGGTGGGTGGGCTGCACCCTGAGCACCCTGGGCATGGGTTTGGGGGGTGTGTGCTCTGGTGCCCCCCAGACAAGGGAAGTGCTCAGCTCCCGCCAACCCTGCTCAGACTGAGTCCACACTCAGCTCTGAAAAGACCGCTCTGTATGAAAGGTGTGGTTCAATGGGAACTGGAAAAAAAACCCCCCAAAACAAAGTAAAATAAACACAGGCCAATTCAGTGCAGCTCCTGGGAGCAGCACTGCAAAGCAGGGTGGGCTGGTAGCTTTGGTAACAGTTGTTTACCTCAGCCCACCACAGTGGTGGGACTGTGGAAGCCCCAAAGGTGACCTTGAGGTACGGGGATGAAGCGCTCAGGTCTGGTGACAAACCTGAATCGGGGCTGCAAAGCCACACGTGCACTGAAAAGAGGTTGTGTTTTTATTTTTCAGTAAAGGAAGAACAAAAACCAGTCCGAACCAGTCCACACTATGGATTTCAAAGACGCCTAGGAAGGACAGTAGCATGGAGGTATAATGATTTACTGACTGAAAACAAAGCAAAAATAACATTTTGCAGTGAGGCTGTATTATAATGTCGTCAGAGAACATTAGCTTGGAATGGCTTGAAAAATGCAAAGGATCTACAAGAATGAACTGTAAGCTCCCCCTTGAGGCAAATGTTCAGATCATTTTTATAGAATGTTTGTTTATTAATTCAGTAACAAAATATGCCATGCTAAATAAAGGGTATGTGTTTATTTTGCTAAGAGATGTAAGTTAGCTAGTTGTGAGCAATGAAATGAACCGAGCATTTGAAGTTTTTATGGGGAAATATCCACAATGTATGTCAGTTTTAAGACTGTTTGTAGTTAAACAAACCTTCTCTGTTTCTTTTAGTCTCTCATGCATTGTAATGTAGTCAATGTACAGTAAATGGAACCGACAATTTTACAGTGTAACAATTATTTATCTTTGCATAAAAGTTTGATACAAAATATTTGTTTAGTATTTATTTGCACACTTCAGCTTTTGAACCTCGGGAACAAATATTATTTTATTAAATATTAACTTGTCTGCTGACAGAGATAGCCACCATGTTGTGACATCAACCTGATGTGGCAAAATTCAAGGATTCATCAAAGTCATTTGCTGTCATAGAATGAATTCATTTTGCCAGGGAATGACTGTAACTTTTTGTCTTATTGGCCTAAGGTCAACATAAATAATTTGGCAAGTGATACCTCATTAATGGGGTGTCCTTTAAAGGCAGCTGTTAGTTGTTATTGAAGTAAAATATTTTTTCTGATAAAAAAAGAATTACAGTGGGCAAGAGTTTAAGATTAAATTACTGGTTCGGTAAGTCTATGTAAAAAAGACTTTAAAGGTCATTTAAATATAGCTAATAGTTTGTTAGGAATAATGTAATGTTGGAACAAAGAGAAGACAAATGTTTTTTCTTGGAAGTGGCACTAATAGATTGAGCCCAGCATTACTCAGACTATTATCTAGAAAGGTGTTAATTGATGGATAGATTTAGAGGTAAATGTGATGCATTTAAAGTCATCTTTTAGAGTTATGATTAGCATCATTAATGCCCCTTCCCTTTGGTTCCTTAAGAGCTTTCTGGGCCTTGGGAATGGTTTTGCCAGTTGTTAGGAACACTCTGTGTGGGGTGGAAGTAGCACTCTGGATGATTTGTTGGTGACAGTCTGCTGCTGGAGCAAAAAGTTAAGGGGTTTTACTGCAGGTGCAGCAAGAGTTCAAGAGCCTGAGTTCAACCTTGTTGGCTTTAAGGCAGATTCGGAACTGCCCCAGGGTGGATACTGACTGCAGCAGAGCTGTTGGGCTGCCTGCGCTGTGCCGGCTGCTGTTCACCACGTGAGTTCGGAGACCAATGTGCCTCAGTGTTTCTGAGTGAAGGAAATATATTTGGAAGTTCAATCCCATTAATACTAACTAACTGTGCAATTTGTTGTTGAAACAATTTTCATGCCGTGTTTTTGCTTCCTTTTCAAAGAAGCTGCCTTCTGTAGTTCAGGGTAAATATTGTCATTCCTGCTTAAAATATTCTGTAGTTTTTTACATTCAATAGCAACGTCTTTCTTTGTTCCACCCCCTGCTTCAATTTCATTTGTAGTGACAGAATACTATGATCCTACACAATCACCAAGACCAGAGTTGTTTTACTACTCACATAAATATTGCTTCATTCAGCTGAGTGCAAGAGAGATCTCTTTCTTGGGAGCAGTTGTGGTAAAAAGAACGTGGTTCATTTTTATGGTTTTGAATGATTAACTCGGTTTGACTGAAGGATTAACCATTTCTTCATGCTTCCAAAGGAGGTGTGAAGGTCTCGCAGTCAAGGTTATGGGTAAAGCAGCAGAAGTGATTTCCATGCAGCAATTAAGAGAATGCAGATACCTTCAGGAGGGTCTCTTACAGAGTGACAGCAACTGCTGGGCATTCATCAGCATCAAACTCTGCGTGAAGGCAGGAGTGGGAGTGGCATCCAGTGCTTCTGTTATAGTGTACTCAGGTTTTATGGAGAAACAAGAAATACTGGTTATTGGGACAAAGTATTTCCATATCTTCTCACCATATCCAGCCTCTGTTTCAAGGAATCTTGGAACTGTGACTTGATTGCAAACAATGTTCTGCCCAAGTGCTCCAACACAGTATTGACTCCACAGGTTAATTTGCAGGCAACTGAAGCCATGGATGGTGACCAAAGGCTAGAATGCGATCGACTAAGGTTAAGTTAGTTTTATCTAGACATAATTAGTTGAAATAAAATGGTGCTTTTAAAATATTATAATAACATCTATTATATATATATGTTTCTATTCCAGGGTTTATAATAGGAATTTTTTCAGCCTGATGGGATGGTTTATCAATGTCTATCTCAAAACCCATCTATGCTTTGCATTTTGGGAAGCAAAAAATGCACGCAAATGAAAGTATGGTACTGTATTCCTGGGAAGCACATCTTTTAGTGACTAAATCTGCTTTCAGTTGGCTTTTGTGTTTCATTAGCAGACTGAAACACAATGTACAATAGTGATATATGGGAAATAATGCAGAAATCATGTTCCATTTTAATGTAATTTCTTCTTCTAAATCAATTTATACTGATAGCAAAAAGATCTGCTTTTCAGAGTAAGAGGAGAAACAGTGGTCCCTTTTGAAAGATAGAATTTGCAATTTTATTTTAATGATAAAAGCTGTTTTATATTAGAATGTGTGTCTAAAACACCTTACCTTCTCCCTGGCTTAATTATGTTCCTTGTGATCACAGATGTCCTCATAAAGCTGCCTATTTTGGTCTGGACCTAGTTCTCTAATGCTTAGGAAGACCTGAAAACAGTTTGGGACTTGATGGTTTTTATCAGTGACTGCCAGCCTGTGTTTGCAAGAGAGCCTGGTATTTTGAGCATTTAATATCTGCATTGAGGGTTGCAAGAACCAAATCCAGGAGCTTCTTACAAAAATCATACACCTGTATGTGTATGTGTAGATACACCGTAAGTCAGAATACATTTTGTGCTTTTGGTACTGTGGAATTACAAATACATTAAATTCCTACACTAGGCTGAAAACAGAAATAAAGAAGTGCATCATATTACACGAAGACACCATAGAATGTAAGGTATTTCAACAAGCAGGTAATTATATTTTAATAGAAAACTATTTATAAAAGAGCTCAAAATGATAACTCCCCTTTTTTGGTCTTCATATTCTTTCCCCTTTAGAATGCTGTAATGGGATACCCTGATAGTTTTTATGCAAAGCATAAATATAAATACAGAAAAAGCATTTAATATAGGAAGTGTTATTCACAAGGAAGAGCTGGTACTCATTATTGTCAAATAGTTTTAAAAACGTAACTTTTTACGAGAGGAAGTTGTGGTATTGTGAGTCTGGGGCTGTGTGTGGACAAGCACATATATATAATTGAATAATTGCCAAAACACTTGCCTAGAAAGAAAACTAAAAAGCTCTATTCAATCCTTATTTAACTCTGTTAATTCCAAGCACGTTACACAAGAGAGGACTTTTGGCTGACATTCAGTTTATTCATTAGAGAGCAGCACGATCCATGGTCAGCCCTTCTCCACAATCCAAAACCTAATTCCAGGGCTTTTTGTAATAAGGCAGAGGAACTTCCATGAGTCCAGTTTAAAGAGATAACATACACCTTCATTTTGATATGCAGACAGATTACTGGGAAGAGCTGACTATGCCTTAATATAAAATTGCACATTGAAAAACAGAGTATAAAAACATAGATCATATTTCACCTGCTGTTAATAGTTTTGATACTTTTTCACTAAAGCTTTAGCAGTTTGCAAACTGTTTTTTTTACTGCCCCTGCTTTGTAAAGCCCTCCACTGTGCATTTAATGCACTGATATTCAAAGAGACAGTTTCCCTAAGATCTTGTATAAAAGAAAACGTAAAACAACAAAAGTATTTATTAACAAAACCACAGCATCTATTTTGAAATGGAAATGGGTGTTATCAATGAACAGAAGTTATCAATATTTTCCTCACCAAGATTTACATGTTGATTCAGTCTCTCTACGAGAGTGAACTGCCAGCCTAGTTTGCATCTTTATGCAATGGCTTACTTCCAACATTTAAATTCCATTTCTATAATTAAAAAATATCAAGCTAATAGATGATATTTTTGATCCAGTCCACAAACATGGTGACTCGAACGTACACTCCTGGTCGTTGGGGAAGTGCACACTCATAGCCAAATGATACCACACCAACCAAGAACCACTTGTCCCCATCTTCGTATGTCAGAGGGCCACCTGAATCTCCCTGCAATGAGAAATTCAAAAGTTGAAAGCAAACAGTGTCAACTCGGCAGCAGAGCCTGTTTAGGATGTTTTGTTCACTTTGATCCTTAATCAGAGATGTTGCATCCCTGTATCTCCTGGGCACCAAGAAGTCAGATCAAAAGATGAATATTCCTATGTGAAAAAAATTCTTGAAATGATCCATATATTTTTTTCTTTTTTTTTTTTTTTTTAAAGGTATGATCTTAACCTCTTATCAGTCTTCCAGTGCAGGACTGGGCTTCAAGTGACTTTTTGTAAACTTATTACATTTATGTTCAGCCCATCATCTTTCACAAAGCCTGGGTAAACTTTTTTTCAGTTGAATAGACTCAGGCAAAATGCTGTTCCATTTTCAGCCAGCCCAGAGTTTCTGCAGCTTCTGCTTTAGAGAAAAAGTTAGCAAGATTGCCAGAAGAGCTGTCCTTTTCTCTCACCTCCTTCTCAATAGTTTAGCAGATGTAGCGTTGCAATAGAGGCTGAATTTGATCCAGCCTGAGTGGGGATGAGTCACCAACGGGTGTTCGGTTTTGATGAGAAAGAAAACAATGATTATTTTCCATTGTTTATAGAATTAGTTGAACCAGTATTAATTGTGGCCCCACGAATGGAGCTTTACTGGAGAGTTCTGCAAGGACTCAGCCGTTAAAATACTTCTGCCCATAACTCAAGGACATCCCAGAATGTTAAAGGCTGTGACAGCAGCCTAAAGGGGGACGTGCTACCAGGGCTCACATCTTTGCTCATGGCTCACTGGTCATTGATCACAGCACTGGTCACTTGTACTCTCTATCAGCCTCTGGTGCTGTACTGATGTTTGGTTTTTTTTGGGGGTTCTTTTTCAGTGTGAGGTTCAGAAGGAAAAAGGGAAAGAGGAAAGCCACAAGGGGGAAGGACATTAGGCTTGCACACACCCCTCCTTCTAGACTAAACTAGCCAAAGTCCGTGCCCCTGGTGAAGGCTTAGGTTGGGATGGCAAGACGGTGGGACTTCTGTGAGACTGCTCCCCATCAGACTTGAGGCGAGCCCTTCTCCATGCCACAGACTGCACACTGCTGGAAGAAAAATCATGTGGCAGCCAGCTCTGAGTACACCCTCAAAAAGAAGCAGTGAGTTATAAGGAGAGCTGTAATGGATAAAACCTACACCCACAGGAAGAAACATACACCAGTGCAGAAAGGCAGCCACTCTGATGTGCTGTGGTGTCCACTTAGTCTACAGATTCTGGGGAAAAGCAGCTTTGCTCGCTCTCTTTCCCTTAACAAAGCATTTCTAAGGCTTCAGTCTATTTGGTATTTATTTCTCTGTTCTCTACATTTCCCTAAGCATGTCCCTCTCCCCTCCATGGAATTACTCAGCAGTAATTATTCAAAGCTGAGTGCAGAAGATTTTCAGTTCTCCTATCTATCTCCCTCCATGGTAATTTGTGTCAAGATGACACAAAGCAAAGATTTTTATTTTTTCAATTTGTATCCCGATAAGTCATTAAATGGGCAAAGTACTACGAGTACAAATTACATTCATGGACAAGGACTGTCCTGATTTTAGCGAGTGGAGGATGAGGGAACATTTCATTCAGTAACCAGACTGTGGTTTATGCTGGCAGTAGAAATGAACTGCTTCTACTTACCTGGCAGGAATCTATTCCTCCCACGTCATATCCCGCACAGAGCATGTTCTCAGTGATACTATATTCTGGCAACCACTGTTGGCATTTTTCATTGGAAATGAGAGGGACCTCTGCTTCTTGCAGTATATTTGAAGTGGGGCCTGGTGAGAATACAAAGCATGTTTACCTGCGGCATTAAACACGTGCATCCCGCGGGGAGCGCTGATGGTTTTGTTCCTGTTCCAGCACGCTCAGCACGCTCCCAAGCAGCAGGAATCCCTGCCTTACTGCTGTACTACTCAGCCTCACGCCCCTGTACCACAGCCACTGATTAAACAGGGCTCGTTACGTGAATGCTGTCTTTCATTTGTGTAATGGGACTGAGTTTGGTTATAATTAAATCAAGATTACTAAAATCAATGGCTATGAACTCACTGTGGGGAGATCTAAGGGATGATTAAGGGCTGAGGAACTTGGGCTGTCCAGTGTTTCCTCACTATTCATTGTACAACTTTGACTACGTAAAGTTTTTACAAAAATGTCTTTTATTCCTGCCCAAAATTTTAAATGCAATTTTATTCTGAAAATGTGCAACTCAATGCATTCAAGCAACTGTGGAAGTGAAATGGCATGTTTACTATTTCACAGAGACTCCAAATCTGGAGCATATGACACACAAACAGAACATACATTTCACACTGCAGTCAGTTTGCTTGACTTCTGGGGAGAATCATTTGCACATTGTCAGAAAGGCTAATCTTCCTCCTCCCCCACCCAATATCTGGAAATAAGATGTACATATTTCATGTTGAGAAAAGCAGACATCATAACTTCTAACTGGATATAATAAGGTTTCTTTATAATTTAATGAACTTAGATATGTATGGGGTTTTTTTCTAATAAATATGCTATGACTCTAAAGAAGGAACGGCAGAGTGGATTTGTTTCCAGATTTCCATATGGAGGAGTATCTCTCTGAACTATTTGACCTGAGCATCTCCTGTGGAATCAGGGACAAGCTTTCCCTCACAGCTGCATGCCGGTCAGAATTTTACAAGCAGATGACCCACCTTCGTTCATGATATTACCCCAGCCAGCAATGGAGCAGTTAATTCCTGGTAAAAACTGTTGATTTTTTTCTGGCAAGCAGATCGGTTGTATGTAATCTGCGAAAGACAAACGAGCAATCAGTTTCAACCTCTTCCCCGCATTCAGGTTTTTATGAAGTCCCATCGGAAACGTTCATTCGTTCAAACCAACTTTTTTTTTTTGGGGGGGTGAGATAACCAGAAAATAGCGGGCTGACCCCCCGCCTCCCCCTCGTGCGCTCAGCACAGTTTTGCGGGGCGATAGCAGCTCACCTGTGTACTGCACTTGGCGCTGAAGGTGCATCAGGGCGAGGTCGCTGTCTTTGGTCGGCCTCGTGTAGTGCGGGTTTACGACGATTCTGTCGATGGCCCGAGCCACCGCTGGGGGCCCTGCCAGGTCTGACTGCGCGTACAGGCCGAGCACCGCCTGCCACCGGGACGGCTTCAGTTGCCTCCTGGCATTTGCAAGGAATAGTCACAATTAGGAGGGATTCACGGAAGCGTTGAAAAACGCGCCTTAGGTAAAACGCCGATCTCTAACCTCGCGGTGATCCGTGGCATTTGCACTTTTTGTGGAAATAAAGAGAATGTAGGAGGCGTGTGTACAAGTCCGCGACAGTGATGCTGTCTTGGACATCCACGCTGCAGAAACACGTTGTTGATTTTTTTATAAATGCTTGTAATGCGTTATTTATAATGAATTTATCAGACAGTGGCGCAGAGGCGGAAAATACATTAAGTAAATTACTACAGCTTTTTAAACGCTATGAAGAGTACTGCTGACTGCCCACCAGGCAATTAATATTGGTGCCAGTTAGAAAACTGTAATGGAATGTCCAAATAATAATAGGTCTGAGATGTCACTGCAGCTCATAGACTCAGAAAATTGGTCTCTCAGTTTCTTAATCTAAACCGAAAAAGATATGCTAAGACAAAATATGGCATAATCTGCATTTTTTTTCCCCTGATCTACACATGCTTGTTTGAGGCTGTATTTGCCAGAGAACTTAATTATTTGCTATTTTTTAATCAATCACTTTATGGTTTTAAAAATGTTTTCAGCCTGGTTGTTGTACTGAATTGGTTTCTGCTGGTCTTTGGGTTTGACATCAAGAGGTTCTTTTGTTCTAAACTAGGAGTGTTTAAGTTAAATGTTTGGAAGGTGTGGCGTTGCAAGCTCCAAATCAGGAAAATTCTAGGAAAGACAAGATGATAAAATTAGATTTAGGTGACAATAAAGGTGATTCAAGTGAAAAGCAAGTATCAAGAAAATTGTGGATTTATTGTTTGGAAACTAAGAGGGCTTGATCCTTCTCATTTCACTGCCTTTGTGTGGAATGTAGCTCCTGCCATGCAATGAGACAGCATTAATAATTTGGCACAGTCTCCACTGCCTGACTATTTAGCTATTTATAATGAAAGTCTGCTCTAACTTTCGATATTGATGTTTCTTTTTTTTGCCATTCCAATTTCTAAGCGTCTTTTACAACACTTGTTTTTATTATAGATATTATGAAAACAAATCCTAGAAAATATTTAAATACGCATCACTGCTTTGAATGGTACAAATAACACCATCCAATATTGCCTAATCCAATAACTGGATATCCAATATTGCCTAATCAATGCTCATAAATCAAGATTCACTCCAGTGATGAACAGTAAATCTTGATCAATCCATGATAATATAGAAGAGGAACACTGGGTTTATTTTATGGAGTATGATGTCACCCTTTACACCACAGGCAAGGATTCAACTAATTTGTGCGGGCCCACAATAATTATGCATTAAGTACCAATGCTCAGTATTAATACCGTATATTTAAAGTGCAATTCCTTACTGTTCAGAAAATGCTGCTTAGTTTGCATGATTCCCTGCATTAAAGGAAGGACAGGATTTACCTGGAGCTGAGGCCAAAAGTGGTTCAAAACACAGTACTTAAACAGTTAGTTGTTAATTTTTTGTCCCAGCATCACAATTTGTTCGTAATCTGACTCTTTCTTATTGAACTTGCACCTAAAAGAACATTACCCATATACACAGTGTGCTGCTGTCACCAGCCACTCATCACTGATAAGGGAAGCTCCACAAACAGGTTGGAAATTAAAATGGAGTGAAACTATCCAAGGCCAAGCCTCTCTTCTGGCATCACTTCCTCCTACGATCCTTGTTCCATTTTTCTGAGTTACCAGGTGTTTTCCACAAGCTAAAACAAAGACAAATAAAATTAAATCAAAAAAATAAATTAAGGGCATATAGTACATTTAATTAGATTAATAAATTTTTTTTTTTTTTTACATAGGCTTTGTGGAATCTAAACTGTTATTCAAAAATACTGTGGAAAAAAATTGGATTTTTACAGCCAAAATCAAGATGCAGCCGTATAACTTGGATTTAGATGTTTTCTTTCCTCAGACCTTCTGGAGCTTTTATACATTTATTTTATATATGTTTTCAGTATAAATCTATCTCCAGTATATATTTAACACTGAAAACAAGTGAGGACTGTAAATTTTCCTGTGTTTAGATCATTGTGAGTATAACTTTCATAGTCCATTTCCAAACCTTTCCATTCGAGGTATAAACATTAGGCTTTATGGTCTGAACAATTTGATCTCCCTGTGAAATATTCCTGGATTCTGGGTACTTACACTGAACGTTACATTGCAGGTGAACCACCAGGTTGTTCAAACAGTGTTCTCTAGAATGAAAGTGCAATTAAATCACAAGTGTCTGCACACCAGATAATTCTAAATGACTGTCAAATATATACACATACATACATAGAGAAATTTATATCAACCTGTTAGGTATAGTAACTTATGCTATATGTTTAAATCACATTTTAATTATAAATATACAACATTAAATATATATATTCCTCTCCAACGGGCACTTAATTGGTTTATGTTGTGGAAATAAATGTAGACTCCCCTTGTGTTTTAGGGAAATGAGTCATCTGTCTGTGACAGATTTGCAATAAAATTATAGCTGCCTATGGTGTTTTTCCTACCTTTTGAGATATTTTCAATACCTTACCACTAGAGATCAGTGTGGCCAAAGAATTTAAGAGGTTAGTTTGATATCACTGTATCATTTTTCTAAGGTAATAATGCACTGTAAAATACAGAGTTGCACGTGCAAGGTTTGAAATTATTTAGCAGAGATATAAAGCCAGAGTCTGAAGAGCACGAGACCACGGCTCAAAACTACTCAAGCATTTCTGATACCCAGAGGTTTTAAGATTATATTCATGGTAGTGGATGTGAAACACTTGGGACAGTGTGTGTGTGCTAGCAATTTAAATCTGATACACACAGAAGTACAGATGAGAGGAGGAAAACCCCAAACTCTGCCAACAGTTTGTTTACAGTGTGCATTTCCGCATCACTTTTAAATAGGAAAAGTGAAGGATGCTTTAAACATGATAGGGAATGATGTATCCCTCACTAGGTGTGCTCTGAAATTTGCTATCTGCTGTGAGGGAGACGTGCCCCAGCAGTTTCCCAATGGCACAGTGGCACAGAAGGAAAGTGGGAGCCGTAACCACCCACCACCTCCCCAGTTAAACCCTTACTGCAGAAGGGCAAGAACGAGGTATCCCTCCAGTCCTGAATAGTCCCACATTGCCATTTTCCACTTCAAGGTAGATGCCTAATTTTGAAAGCTGTGATTGAAAAAGTGGGAACCAAATTCTGCAATTTGTATTAAAATCTGCATTGATTTCAGAAGGGCGTCCCTTTGTAACCAGACAAATGTCAAGGACGACAACCAGAACTGCATAAACCCACAGGAAACCAATGCCACCTTCTGCATAAGCTTCACAGAACTGCATAAACCCACAGGAAACCAATGCCACCTTCTGCATAAGCTTCACAGAACTGCATAAACCCACAGGAAACCAATGCCACCTTCTGCATAAGCTTCACAGAACTGCATAAACCCACAGGAAACCAATGCCACCTTCTGCATAAGCTTCACAGAACTGCATAAACCCACAGGAAACCAATGCCACCTTCTGCATAAGCTTCACAGGAGCTAAGTACCCTTTCCCAAGATCCCTCCACAGGCTTTCAGAAGGTGGTCAGTGGTGCTGTGCATTCGTTCCCGTATCTGATCCTACACTTTCTCATAGGTAGATGCATAAACTACCCAAACTAACACCCCACACGTCAGATTTGTCCCTAGAATTTTACATTTTCAGTGTAAAGGGAGGCACACGTCCCACCACCAGGACCCGCTGGTTGCTCGAGTAGAAGTTACTTCATGGATTGCTGCTTTCCCTTCTTTGTGAAGATAGTTCCCAGTAGGAAAAGCACTTCCTTGCCTGCACTTCAGCCCAACAGTCCTCGGGTGCCTCTTGGTCAGCACAGGAGAGGCCAAGAGGCACCAGAGGCATGTGCTGAACTCCCACCCTCTGTGCCTCTCTGAGTGGCAGCTGTCAGCAGCACGCCAGGCAGAAATCTGGAGTGCTTTGGGTATCTGCGGGCATGATCTGCTCTTGGAACTGGCAAAAAACATTTCTCCCTGGGGAATCTGCTCACATGTATCGACAAGGCAGGATTTGGGGCTGCTACAAAGCCATCCTGCCAAAAATCTCATTACCTAAGGGCACCAGAGAACACTTTTGCTGTCTCTGTCACTGCAGCTTTCAAGTCCTACTATGTGTGTCCTCCTTTGTTTCAATGGTGGGTGCACCTGAATACAAAGGCAATGCGAGAAATACATTTTATAATTAGAGGAGCACTTAATGAATTCAGTGCCTTCAATTATCAAATCTGTGTGATCCTTCTATCGTTCATTGTACGTACAAAAATCCACGTGTGACTCTGTACTAGTGGCACCCTGCAAAATGATTGCTATCAGCTGGCCAGATGAAACATGGAAGAAGACACCTATTTCTGCAGCAGAAATATAACTAAGATAAATGAATTCATTCCATTTCCTCCTGCATGCATCACTTTTAGTGTTTAACAGATAGTAACAGAAGACATCTTTAAATCATTACTGCTCTTCCAGATGTCTTGTGGCAATGCTGGCTTAGACATTCACTCAAGAAAAAAAGAAAAATAGCCTCCAACAATTCCATTAGTTTAAAATACTTTCACCACCAGTGAGAAGGATACATGTTTGGGGTTAACAGAGTATAATTAGAACATAAAATGTAACTTTAATTTTTTTCCCCTGTAAATAAAATAATACAGCATAGAAAATTAAGAATGAAAACTGAAAGAACATGAACTCTTGCTGTCCTCAACATGGTTTCAGCATTTGAGCAGTCACACAGTAATTTTCTGCCTCAGTGCTTCTGGTAGGATTCCAGAAAAATGTGTACAGTAAGCCCTCTTAAAAGCAGAAAACAGTAACTGAAGTAATTATATATTTTTTTAAAAATTAATGATTGCAAGCGTTTCTCCTTGGGAGGTGTACTGTAAATCCCAGAATTTCCCAAGGATGTAATCTTGCGCTAATATCACATTTTCATTTAATCTACAAGAAACTACCAGATTGTAGGACCCTTCAGAGTAACTTCAGCTCTTAGTTTGGCTGAGAAATATTAGAATAGAATCAAATATTTTCTGAGGATCATCTCATCTAACAATTCTCTTCTAAATGTGGAGGCAAGTCCAGAAGTCATTTCTGAGTGGGGCTAATTTGTCTAAATATAGATTCCTGTCTGTGGATGGCTTACCTAAGCAATCCACACAGTGTCCAAAGTATCAATAAAGTCAAAGGATTACAGAGTGTGACTCACCATGGTTCAAGAGATTCCTTGATGGATCACATTTTGGAGGGCTTATTTTTCTGTGTTGCTTACAGAGAGAACCTACTGTGACACCTAATATATAACTGTGGGTGAATCTCACTCCGTCTTAATTCTTCTACTATATTACACAGTCATAATTTAGAGAGTTCTAGACAAGAAATGTTTTGCTAAAAGAGCACCATTTGTCATTTCCGGAGTAAGTGGATAAAGACTTCAACTAAACTTAGAAAATAGAAATTAGTGCATAAAATAATCACCACCATACTTAAAGTCATTGTTTGCATGTGAAGAAACTTCATTGTACCCACCTTTTTGTAAATGTTAGGCTGTGGTTGTCTCCTTTGGTGATGGTGACAAATGGGCCACCTCCAGTGAATGACACACTTGATGACATATTTGCATCCCTGGGATGAAGAGACACATGCATAATTTTAGAAGTTCACCCTGTTCCACCAGTGGAGCAATATTTGGGAAGTGGTTATGCTGAAGGAATAAACACGCTTTTTTCTCCTCCTGAAATAATGACTATTTAGCAGGAGATTTTCGAGGCTTGAAACTCATATGGATTAAAATGTGACTTACTTCCAGTCTTACAACTTATTCTAAGATTTCCAATGCTACAATAATATTGAAAGAGACAGAAATTAATTACTTTAGCAGCAGTAAATACTGATTTTTGCTTCTCTGTGCCACAATGAAGGGTTTGCCATAGCAATGCTTAAATATATGGAGCTAAGACTTATATGCCAAATGGGGCAGCAATAGCTGAACCTTGGAGTATCAGTCTTGCTTTTTTTGAGGGGGTGTAGTTACTTCTATATTATATTGTCTAGAATAGAAATGAAACTATATTTTATATCATGAAGAATGTAATGGAGTTTTAAAATAGTTTAATGTTAAATTTCACCTCATACATCATTGAAATCAAAGTAACGGTGGAATAATAAGTCAAGGGTGTCATGTTTGCTATTGAGCAGATAATTCCTCTGAAGTGGGGTGCATTCATGAAATCATGGAATCTCAGAATAGTTTGGGTTGGAAGGGACCTTGAAAGGTCATCTAGTCCATTTCAAGGTCATCAATAATTCTGTTCTTCGAGTGACATTTTTTTGCTAGCAATGGCTTTTTGAACACTGAGAATCCTGTGCACTCTTTGTGAGATGAATTGTTTTGACGTTTATAACCCACGTCCAGATTCACTTTACAGCCCATTCTGCACCACATACCTCGTGATGCTTCGTATGACCAGCTTGGAACATATACCCATGAAATATATTTGCTTTCTCTTGAGGAAGCATGGAGCAAAAAGATGGCTGTGGTTAGGCTACATAATTTTTTGGGGGGTGACAGCCTACTCCCAACTGAGCCTTTAGCTTTACGTATCTCAGGAGCAAGAAGAGAAACACCTGTGCATGTTTGATACACAGGGAGCTCCTGCACCACCTCCCCTCTTCAAGTGCAGTAAATCTCTCTCTCTCCCGGGAAGAATGAAGTCTGGAACCTGCCTGCAGATCTGATGGAGAAAGGAGGTGTCCAACAGCCCTGCGGTGCCACTGGGAGAGCTGTACGATCCCCCTCCCGGGAAAGTCACTACTGCTGCATTTCTCAGCCTGGAAGTGCCTTTTAGACAGCCTGAGAGAGCAGTAAAGTACCAACCCGGGCAGGCAGAGTCAAACTGTACGATGAAGAACTTTGCTCAGACCAGCAAAGTATTCCCAGGAACTTATTTCCTTCTGAAGAATGTTGCTAGTTCATGTAGAAAACACACGGCAGGGTTTGGAGCAAAGTCTAAACTGCCAGTCTTGTTGGACTTTTGGGTATGACAAAACTGCAAGGTCCAGCCCAATTCCTGGGTAAAATTCAGTAGAGACCCAGCTGGCTCCAGCCCCAGAGAAGCAGGAGTTTTTCACACCTGACCAGTGGAATGAAGAAAAGCTCAGTGTGTGATTTCCTTGGTTCCAGGAAATAAGATGCTGATAAGGCTCAGATTTTAGCAGTGCTGTCAGATGCACACAGCTACAAGTGCAAGCTGAGCAATGGATCATGCTCAGGTTTCTCCAGAGCATCAATTTGTTCATCTGCCATCCCAGACTTATTAAGAAGATCTGTAAATTCTTTGCCTAAGCTGTATTTTGTAGATGCACAGATAGGCCTCCAGATTTGCTTCCTGTTTGGTGCAAATCACAAATGCAACAGTCACGTATGTGAGAAATGGAGGCAAAAGGATTCACACGTGTGATTTATCAGAATCTGTGAGGAACACTGCACTTTTTAACCCAGCCACATAAATAACCAGGATATGATACAGGACTCCTAACAGCTCAGTCCTTTTCATAAATTAAACAGCAAATGAGACTAGCAAACGTATGAGCAATTAACAGTAAAAGTAAATTGTCCTAGATGAACCTTAGCCTCTCTCCTTACTAAAGCATAACTCTGGGCTGTAATTCATGCATGAGCTACAGCCTGCTCAGGTCCTGTCATTGCAAACATCTATTTAGTAACTAATATGGGGCTACTTATTAACAAATATGCTGCTACAGGCAGGGGGATTCATGGATGGCAGAAATAGTGTGATGCTCACAGGATTTACACATATATATGTACACACACCTGTTTATATACAAATACATTAAAAAAAATAAATAAACACACACATAAAAATTTTATCCTATTCTGTAGGATCAGTAACAGCAGTATCGCCCTGGTTACAAAAATGTGATACAATTTAGGTTTCAAAATACTTTTTCTTGACAATGGGAATGTGCAATAAACTGAGAAATTGAATTAATAGGAACTTTTCTAGTGAGTGCATCTGACTAGTTTATAGAGACAACCTGAAACATCTTGCCGCGGAATATTATGGGGACAAAAGCATAAGGAATTTTTAAAAGGCAATAGAAAGTAACGTGGAAGACGAAGTTTGGTGAAGCCTATCAAATATAAAAATGTCAGTTAAATGAATACACCACAAAATTACTCCTGCCCAGAAGTTACAGAGGGAAAGGAGGCAGGGGAGGGGCAGAAGGAATCAGAGGAAGGCTACTGGCCACTCTAGAGAACAAGGTATTTGACCAGAAGAACATTTAAACATAGCTTGTATGCTCTTACATGTGTGCATACATAAATTACAGTCAGGATTTGTGCATATAGCTGCCTGATAGTTATGTAAAGTCAGTACTTACCCAAAGGAGAAAAAGTAAAAAACCCCAACAAACCAGCACACATTCATCCAATGATTAGATGTATTTTTGAAATAACATCTATATAATTTCCTAAGTCCTTCTCATTCTGCGATTGCTACAATTAATTTATCAGAAGGGCATTTGCCGGCATCTTTCTTTGGTCAGAGAACAAAATAATGAATTGAAACCTTAGAATGTAATTTGATTATTACTTGGGTGAGTGACATTCTCTAAAAACCTCAGCACTGCAGGGAAGCTTGTTATTATTCGGTGGATGTCACTGCAGTGGCACAGGATGTAAGGCCAGAATTTAGGCCATAAATTTTACCATAGATTGAAAAATGCAACACCCTGCACTCAGCCATCCCCACGTTTTCCCTGAAAATTCTTCTGAACGGTGACTGAAGCAAAATCTGTTTTTCAGTCATATTCTTCCCTCCTCCCACCCTGTTCTAAGCGTATCTCAAGAGAAATTCAGTTTCCTCTCCCAACAGCTCAGATCTAATGGTATGGAATGTTTTGGGAGCCCAGCAGCAGAATATGCAAGGGATTATCTTTACTTGGGATGAAGAGCAGTGTGATAGCAGAGCAGCCAAGGCTGCTGTTTGCTCTGGCTTTGCTCTTGAGCCATCCTCATAAAAGTGAAGACGTAATTGATGACATAAAGTGATAAAAGACTGATGCACCCGCATCACTCTTCCAGTGTTCTCCAACACGTATCCTCATGCCCAACCTGTCGTATCCAGTCATCAATCCTGTACTGAGTGCCATCAAAACAGGGTTTGTGACACTTACACATTTGTTGGCACACCAAGCACGCCGCTTGACAGAGAAAGATACATTTGCCATTTTTTTGGATAGCAAAACCACCAGTGAAATGAGGGGGAAGAGGCCAATATACAGCCAACAAACCTGCAAACAAGTTACAAGGGCAATGAATATTTATCACTCACCCCAACCCCAAGAGCTGGCAAACACTGTCTGAAATCTCTGCATCCCAATCATCTGCGCATGCCAGATGCCACGTCTTCCCGATCCTGGCCTGCACCAGCCCCTCGGTGCTCAGGGAGCCATCAAGTAACCTCACTGGAGAACAAAACGGGCAGAAGCATTTTAGATAGGTGGCAAACCACGTTCCTCCCCCACCCCAAGCAAACAGAAATGTAAAATAAACAGATTTATTATTGCCAGCGAAGAACACAAAGGAAGTTAAAATGCATTACAGAGGTAATAAACCCAGTATTTCCAGGTTGTTGTGTTCCCACAGGAAGGAAAGGCTGTTGTTATCTCCTTCCATATTTCTGCCACAGGAGAGTTTCATACCTTGTATTTTGCAAATGTCTCAGAAATAGACAGTAAACAGCACATTTTCCATCAACTCGAACTAACGCTTTTTTGCTTAATCAGTATTATATAATTTCCAGACAGTGTGTAAATCTTTAGCTGCATGATGCTCAGTAACACTGATTGGAAATAAGGTTAAAATGAGAGTTGACGGAAAACAATTGGACTTTTCAATTTCAATTGCTATGAGTTTCCACTGTTTCCACTGCAGTTTTACTTAAAACACTCACAAAAATAATAAAACCTCGCTGAAAATGGGTCTTTTAATCAAAACTTTTCCCTAAACAAAATACTTAGAACAAAAATTCAGAAACTCATTAAGTTTTTGGTAAAAAGTCTTATTCTATTGGCGTAGTGACTAAGGAATGATAAGAAATTGAAGTTGATTTCAGGAAAATGAGCAAGGCTTTTGGACACTGGAAAGACTCAACAGGAGAGTTTCTAACTGAATTTTCGTTTTGTTTTAAGACTTAGATTGATTCAGCCAAAATTTGGATTAATTGGGTTTTGGAAACAAATCTCCCAGTCTTTTCAAGTGAGGTAATTTGTTTTGAAGTAATATGCAATCAGTGGCAAAATAAATCTTTTGGAAAATGTACATCATGTAAATGTAGGTGATGGTTACCTCGTTCAGATCTTTTTTAGCAATGACTGGAAAAAAACCCATTCAAGCCCTCTTTGCTTAAGAAGAAACTGAAGAAACTGAATTTTATTCCATACATTTTAAAGGAAGAATATGTTGGCAACAAAAAAGCCCAAGGCACTAAAGTTAAGAGAGAGTCCATCTATCTATCCATCTATCTGAATGTATTTATATATGCCATGTATATTTCTGTGTATTTCTATATATTTGCACGTAAAATATGTTGGAATCAATGAGGACTCTCAGCACACATATCCAAGACATACTTGATCCCTACTAGACCTCTTTAAAACAAAGGAATTATTCTGAGTTTAAAGACCACTTTGAAATCTTCTATCAGTGCCCCATAGCAGTTTGTCAGAACAGCACTTTTTCAAAAACAGCAGTTTAACTTCTGTGCTAGGCCAGACATGATTTTAGCATTAGCTTTTACGCTGAAATTATTTATTTAGAGAATGTTATTTCCCTGTTATGGGAAATGAATTAATATACTGTACACCTGCGTTTTGGGAAGAACCACTTTACCAGAGAAGCGAGGAATAGCAGCCGGTGGTCCCCTTGTAGAACACACACGTTCCCTGGGAACAAAGGATGCTGCTTTTGGAGATGTGCCACCCATTCACCCTACGGAGTCCAGGTGGGCTGGAGGGTGCCAGGTGTTATAGTTTGGCTTCACACCCACAAAACTACCTGGGAATTTCCATCAAGAACACGCTTGTTCTCTACCCTGCACTGCAGAATTTATACTGCAGGTTGATTACGGCAAAACTGGCAGACTTGGGGAACACAAAATGGATACAGAAGAAAAGCGTATCTCGAGTTTCATTTAATTTTGAGGCCATTTTTAGCAACTACAGTTTTCAGCATAGAGCAGCTTCCTACCTTTTCCAGAGACCTTCACCAGATTCCATACACTATCTTAGAAAAGTGACTTAGTTTTCCTGGCCCTGACAAAGTCAATGAGATACTGCTGAGTAAATTGGCACGGCCTGTGTGTATCTTCAGTGTTCTGCATGAGCCGAGGTTTTGTGGCTGTTTTTCTGGGCAATTCCTGCCAAACAGGCACAGCTTAGGTTGGCTACTAGGGAAAATTTCTTCACCCAAAGGGTTGTCAAGCTTTGGGACAGGCAACCCAGAGAAGAGGTGGAGTCCCCACCCCTGGATGGATTTAAAAGACATGTGCATGTGGCACTGAGGGACGTGGTGTTGTGGTGGCAGTGCTGTGTTAACGGTTGGGCTTGACCATCTTAAAGGTCTTTCCCAACCTAAATAATTCTCTGATTTCTTTGTATGAAGGAAACCTTACTGCACTTTGCTTCATCAGAGCCGTCTTCACACTGAGGCACGTTGTCACACAGGTTATGCAACGGGATGCACTTCCCACTACCACACTGGTGCTCATCAACTGTGCAAGCCCCTGAAGGAAAAGGAGAGAGGGAAATGAATCCGTAATTATGAGGAAGGTTGATGTTCACAGGTGATCTAACAGTTCACCTGAAAAAAATTGAGTAGATATTATGCAGAACCTTTGATTTCCTTTTTTTTCTCCATTTCCATCCATCTCTTTTTTGAAATAAAGGTAACTTTCAGGTAAATATCAGCTAATGAAGAATAAACTATTTGTCCTGTATATTGTAGCTTCTGCTACAGTAAAGCATTCCTCAGTTACTAATGTTTTATTACAAGTAACAAACCTTGCAGTACAAAGTCAAGTCCTGTCAAAAGTGACTAATGCTTTCAATTTTCAGATGTTCAGCACTTTCACAAAAGTTTCGAGACCTTAAAGTACGTCAAGTCAAGCACACAAGCAAAGAGGCAATGAAAGCCAAGGGTCTCCTCCTGAAACCAGTTTGCAAGGAAAGGTGGAAGGAAAAAAGCAACAGAAATGAACGAGGAAAGCATTCATGACAGCAGGATTAGGCTATTTTAGTATCAGTTGCACAATAAAAGCAGATGAGGGAGCGAGTAAATGTAAAGTTATAATTCTTTCTCTGGCCAAGAAGTGTATTTCTAAAGGCTTCATTCAATATATTTACAGGAAACATACAGTCACAAAGTTAAATTTTATTTAAAAATTGTTATTTTTCTTTATTTTACCTTCCTGGAATTACTGATTGAAATATTTAATTATCTGAAATTCTTATTTAAAGCAATATAATTGCTTTGCTTCTGAATTTTTAATATTCTTATAAAATGATTCATTCATCAATCAGCATGGCCTGTACCAAATGGAAGCAGAATACGGTTTATAAAAGGCCTGAACCAGATTTTCACACATTCAATGTTTCTAAATAATGACAGATATTCCACAGAGCTTAGTTCTTACTTAGATAGGATTTTTATTATATCGCATACTGCCAAAAATGATTTCTGTTTAAATTATGCTCCTTCTTCAAAAACCCAATAATTCATGGAAAAAATAAAATAGAAAAATCTGCTTTTCTTCTAGAATTAATTTATTTAGTGACAATCCTTTTATCCTTAGGCCTGCATGCTAATGGTATTAGTCTCTATCCCTTGGCTGCAAAGATCATGAATAAGCATAATTCTTTTGCAAATGGAACTTTTCTAATATATTTAACCAGAACTGGCAATGGCCACTCCGAGAATTCTGCCTTGCTAAGCTTAATTTTCATTTTACAACAAAGTAGGGGCAAAGCTGGCTCAGCAAAGATGCTGAACCAGCTAAAAAAAGAGGCAAGTGTTTTTGGACTGAACAAATGTGACCGAGAAGGCAGAAAAAGAAGCAGCAGAATTGTGATATATACATGTAAACCAACCACTCAGTCTTGCACAACGGGGTTAAATGGAGTTAATTTTACAAATGTAAACCAGTGGTGAAGATTTTTTTTAAATATTAAGAAAATTAATGTTATTTTTCCTGTAAATACGTAAAAAAAATCTGCAGCCACCTAAGCATGCCGGGAGACACTTGCCTTTTCCGATTAATTAAAGAAAAAGAGCCTACATCCGTGTTGGCTTTCTGTTCATGTAAGTGAATGGTATTTCACACATCTCTCAATACATACTGCTTTTTCTCTCTCTGTTTTCCTCCTGTCAGACTTCCACTGAAGTAATAAAAAGCCTCTAATTAATTCAGTCAAGATTTGGCCTAGAGTTAGAGCAATTACTTGTCCTGGTAAGCATATTACAGTTCCATGTAATTTGCATTAGGCTCCGTTTTGCACATTTTTGGAGAGCTGATTGTTGAATTGTGAGTGACAGGTCTAACTGCAGTCCCCAAGAAAAATCAAGCGCCTTTCAGAAAGGGACTGGCTGGGGCCAGAAACACTGCTGTCCAAATATTTAATAGACCAGCTCTTCCCACATTATTCACACAGTAAGGACCAAATTTTTAACGATGCAAGAAGGATCATATTGCAAATATTGATCAGAGTTACCATATACCGTTTTCTCTTCTAGTGGATGTCATCAATAATAAATGCATTTAAACCCACATTAATGACACCCTCAAAGTGATGTTCTTTTCTGGGGCTTGCACAGGGCATAGTTAGTATTTGCCCTCTTAACACTCGGAAAGTTTTTGGACAAAGCACTGAGTCAGATTTTCACATAATACCACAGAGTTGCAGATGACACAGACGCTGCTCCAACTGCACTAAAAAAATCCAACCCGTCACTTTTCACGCCAGGAAATACAAAGTACAGACGAGTAACCTGCAGCCTTTTTAACATTTGCTTATTTCTACTGGGCAAGGGCTGAGAGTCGCTCTCCGTGTTCTCTGAAAGGCCTTTAACCAGCGGCATAACCTGAGAAATGCGAAGGTTCAGAGGCTTACTTAGGTGGTAGCCAGTAGTGAAGTTTGCCAGAAATCCCTTCGCTGTGGCAGACTTGTCCGTCCGGAGGATCACTGTCATCTGGTTTGTGGTGGAGAAGACATCTGGCAGTGGGCCTTCTTCAGTGTAGACAGCTTTTCACCAGGAAAATATGAGCACATTCAAGCTACTTTGTTCACATGTATTTCAAAATATTTTGGGTTCAAAAGCAGGCACTGCCACCACAGGGGTGCAGATGCTCCCCCAAAGCCGGCTGCTGTCCGACTGCAGTGGTCAGAGCCCAACGCCAGGTTTGACTTATCAGCAGAGAAACAGAAGGTTCAACTAAGAGATTATCCTTCTGCTTGTCCACACACATAAACAGTCTTCTTTACTGGTAAGTTAATTTCATATGTATTGTACGGAAAGCTGAGTGTGTGCAAACGTTTTGGAAACGTGATGTCACACACGGTATGCTTTCTCAAATTTTCCTCCTAATTCCTGAGACCCAAGAAATGCAAATGAAAAGAGAGCAATTTAATTTCCTTTATATTATACCCATCAGTTTGCTCCAGCTGTCTAATTACATTCATTTTAGTACCCACTTCTGCTACTTGCCCAAAAGTAAGGAGTCTGGGCCTCTGCCATCTCTGATTTCGACCACATCATGAATACTCTCCAGATCAAAAACCTGAAAATGAAGTTGGATGTTTTTTCCATTTTCAGCATTCAGGTACCACACACCTAGAAAATAGTAACACACAAACACACATCACTTCGTCAGTGGTCACATTCACTGTGTCATTTTCATGTTGAAGGGATTTGGAGAAAAAAACCCCAACTCTGCTAAATTATTAATAAACACCCAAGATATTAAGAAGTTTAAATCTTATCTTTAAAAGCCGTTTATGCTGTCAAGATCTGTATATACTGTCAAAAATTCAGTAGATTCTCATTCTCAAAACAGTTTTGAAAACTAATTTTAGGCTTCTACGACATACACACAACGTTTTTAATCTGTCACGTCAACTGTGCGTTTCCCTAAAGTAGTAAAACTAAATCTTTTCTGACTCTGACAATGTGACAAAAGTCTTGTCACTTGTCTTATTTGATAGTAAGATAATTTTTATAATCAGTCACAGAAGCCTGTCTTTCAAGTTTAAATAGCTTTTTGTTTCAATTTAGTCTACTTTCTCATACTTAATCTAAGTGTGGATAGTACGGAAATCTTGTAAAGAAAGTGAAAAAAAAAAGCAACCATTTAAAAATATTTTCCTAGAGTGAAAAGTATTTTCTCACTAATAGGAGTCTCATCTGGGAGCTTGTGAAATGAATACTTGAAATGTGAGCCGCATCTCAAGCAGAACAGAAATACAGAATGACAACTCTTATGATTACCATCCCAACAAAATTCCCCAGGATTGAAGGAATTAAAATTTCATTAAGAAGCAGTGACAAAATTCTCTTCCTTGCTTCATCCATCAACAGCACGTAGTGGACCACCTTGAAGCATTCACTTTTACCAGCTCTAGCTTAATTTAAATCAAGCAACATCAGTGGAATAACAATGCCTTCTCACCAGTATGTTGAGAAACATTCAATAAAGAGAGGATTCCTTGCAAAATACATGCACAGATTCTTTGCCTCTAGAAAACTGGAGCTATTTAACAGAAGAAGTGATGATATTAGCCTGGCAAAAAGACTGAGGTGTGACGGTAAAATGGGGACTTTCATCACCTTGTGTGTAGCTGCATTGACATAAAGACAGTTGACATAACAGGCAGGATGGAATTGGCCTGTCTGGACCCATCCCATGGGATTAAGCTTGCCTTCATCACTTTTTAATCAACTGGCACATATTTCCTTAGCTCCTGCTCAGTACCATATAGAATTCAGTTTAAAGATCCCACTGTATATAGCTGAGAACTTTCTTTTTTTTTTTTGACGGCATCTGAGTTGGAAAAGCAGATTTAGCATCTCTCTTTCATATGGTTAAACTTCTCCCAAAGACTTGGAAAAGAATGACTTACAAGAAGCTAGGTTAGGGTAATTGTTTGGAAAGTTTGCAGAGCTGAATGTACTATTTGGTTCCCAGAGTTCAACTGGCCCTCCACAGTCAGCTGAAAAACAAAACATTTCAAAAACATAATTAACTTATTGTCTCACTTCTTCAATTTGCTGTAACAGTGATAATTCGTGAAAGTAATTTTCATCATTATTGGTCTGCAAGCTGTGCACATGACAGAAAGTATGAAGACAAGAACGAGATACAGTCAACTGCCCCATTTACTAGTTCAGCAGTTAAACAGCTAGAAAACATCAGAGTAAGAGAGGCCCACAAATATAACCAATGTATGCACTCTGCTTTTATGCCTTGCTTGTTATCTCATCAGTCTTCGAATCACAGAATCGTTAAGGTTGGAAAAGACCTCAGAGATCATCAAGTCCAACATTTCACTGATCGACTAGACCTTGCCAACCTTGTCACGTCCAGTTGTTTCCTGTACTCCTCCAAGGACAGTGAAACCATCACTTCCCTGGGCAGCCCCTTCCACTGCCTGACCACCCTTGTGGTGAAGAAATTATCTTTGCATCATCAACAGAGATACTCAAGCATAAAGCTCTTTTTTTTTTTTTATCTAGCAAGCAAATTTATGGCAAAAAAACCTCTAAACCCCTTACACTGTTATTTTGTTTTCATCATTAAAAACGTTTACAGTTAAACCTTTTCAGTAGTAAAAAGAGCCATTTGCTTTTTCCTCGAAACAACTGTTCTAATAGGAAAGGTCTTTATCATAAAGATGTACTTATGTAAAAATGAATAAAATTTATTTAAAGGCAAATAATGCAGATATGTGTAAATATGTGTACACACATATGCATGGACTCACACACATGGACATAGTTACCTGTACTTTATATATATTCAATATTCTATTTCAACATATCATTTAGAGGGTAGTTTTCATCCAAAATATGTCGGTCTCATGTTCCAAAACTTTCCTTGATATAGAGGAATATTATTTATTTTCATTTC
The DNA here is from genome assembly GCA_013400975.1 of Atrichornis clamosus. Lineage (NCBI taxonomy): Eukaryota > Metazoa > Chordata > Aves > Passeriformes > Menuridae > Atrichornis > Atrichornis clamosus. Next base: position 227,683 of record WBMZ01011687.1, on the reverse strand, counting down.
AGAATGGCTGAACAAACCCTCAGAATTAACTTTGGTGTTTTCCCTTTTTTGTTACTCGCAATTACTTCATTCAAAAACGAACAGTGCTCCTCCACTTGCTTCAGGAAATAGTAGTTAAGGCAAAACAGCTTTAGCTTCTTTATTTTAGTTTTTAGAACCAAAGAGTAATTAGTACCCATAATCTTGGTCCTTTCCTCGAGCATAACAGGCGGTTTTCTCAACACTTTAGAAAATGAGGTATGACCTATTAATAAATAAATTCCTCTGTGCTTTGGCCAAAACTTCAATTTATATTGGCGTACACATCTCAAGTGTGGAATCTCCACTGTCATTTCCACGCTGTTGTTTGTGTTAAAAGACAGGTTACAAATTAACACGAAGATGAAAGCAAGCTTTGTTTTAGATGAAAGCGTAAGCTGACAGTCTCGTGCAAAAGACGAAAGCAAATCCAACTTCTCTATGCCACCATCAAAAAATATGCTTTTTTTTTACGTTCCAAGGAGCTTTTGTGGCACTGTGAATGGTGCCAGAGCCTTGTACTGAAGCGCTCGTTCTAGTAAAAGTAATTGACTCAGCTCAAATTCTTTCATGTCTTGATTATGGACATGGCATTTGCAGTGAAACCATTAGTGTTAGTAAGCTTGTACACATTCATCAAAGTAATTTCATCCTCCTTTGAAGATGATTGATAACATTCACTTTTTTTTTTTTTTACAGAGAGCAGGTAGTAGCATGTTCCAACAAAGTTACGAAGACAAATTATTTTTCCCCAGCAACAGCTTAGATTGGGCTTTTGCATCATGGATCTCTCTGATCTCTTTCTTAAGGAGTTTTAAGCCATATTACCACGTCCTTTTTTTGAGTATTAAAATTTTCTCACCATATTTTGGGTAGAGATTTCCAGTTTGATATTTTTTGAGTATTTTTCAGCAGCACTCAGATACTATTTACCACAGGGTGGTTCCACCTCTAATCATTAGACTGGTGCTAACTTGTGAGGTGTGTTTACCCACAGCACCTGAAAGATGGCTGGAGGGAGCCGACATCAGGCTCTTTCCACAAAATTACTTTAATAAAAGCTGCAATTAAATTCCAATGTTCATTTTGGGAAATTATGACTCAAATTACTACTGTTATTAAAATTTAATTTAGTTGGCAGAGACACCCTGTTGAACTTTGCCTCCCTGTGTCTCAAGATGCATCTCTAAAGCTTCATTTTACTCTTATATTCAGAAGGTTTTGTTTTCTTACCTGTCCTGATGCAGTGGATTTGGAGGTGGCAGATTTGACAGAATGACAATATTAGGATACAACGTTCTTCTATTATTTTAATTTTAGACCATTTTTATTTACTATATGCTGTCAAGAGAGTACCTAGCTGTGCTTTGAAAGTGACAGTAAATCTATTAAGAGGCACTCCTCTGAAATATTCTCTCTGCTTGTTTTAATGATTTGAAGCCATCTGTGAATAGGTCTTTTGTGGAAATCTCTTTTTTTTCCCAAAATATCATCCTCTTTCACAATAAATTACAAAGCAAGCCCTATCATATAATTGCAAAGATTTTTTTCCACAAGCTCTATTTATATTTGTATTAGTTTTTGCTTTGAATGTGCTTGGACTTGTTTAACATCCTATACAATCTTCACTGTTTTATAGAAGTTTTATAATGATGGTTACAGGGATTTTCTCGTATTTTTCTCTGTGAGATTATTCTGGTTAGCTCTGTGACACTGGAACGTTTTGAGGAAGTTCAAACCTCTGTGCTTTCCTCTAAAGGACTCTGCATATCCAGCTGTACAACCTGTCTGGAGAGGCATGGAACTTCATCTGAGTATGTTATCCTGTAACTTTACAATCCTGCAGAGAGGATTTTGTAGAAATGAAGTCTGACAATTCTGCCTCACTCCTACACAAACACAGGAACAGGAAACCAGCTGTGATTTAGTGTTTACTTACTAGGAACTAAAGGGGTGGTAGCAGCAGTTGGCATCACAGTTGGCTCCACATAATTATTTTCATTGCACTTTCCCTTCGTCAGGCCAACGTCATCCACGGCAATATCACTGGGACCACGCCTTTTGAAGGCATCAAAAATAACCTGGAGATCAGGAAAAAAAAAATAATTAGAATGATATAATTTAATGAACCATTTTCAGCTTCCCATGCTGCACCGTTCTGCCTTCTCTCTTGAATGCTCTAATTTCCACTGTAATCAACACTGGTGCTTACACTCAGGGCAGGGCATCAGGGATGAGACAGAATTCCTCACAAAACCACACAGCACTATGCAAACTGAGTGGATCATTCTAAGGAATGTAGCAGCTGCTTCATAAAAATCATTTAAAAATATTCAATACCTTTGTTCTTTACATATAAATCCACGTAATTTTCAAAACAAATTCTGCATCACTCATCAGGTCAAACTTCTCCTGAACTAATGGCATGAAAAACTGAAATTAATTTCGTTTGTTCATTATTGTGCTCTAATATCCACATAATTAAAGTAATCCTGCAACCAAGAAATTAGTCCTGGTGAAATTAAGAATAACAATCTTCTTGAGGTCACAAACCACATATTTCCGAGAAATCTGATGCAGCCAGGCCTCAGATGCATTTGCTTTCTCAGATGTTAAAATGCATCCTTCTGGCAGTGCTTTTACATCAATCAAAACAACTATTGCTGGGCAAACCATCCCAAATACCTATAAAAAGAAATTGCTTTCAAAAGAGAGGTGCTGGAGGGAATGTCCAGAAGAAATCTCATCCTTTTGTTTACAGGTAAACCAGGTGAGTTGTTAACCATGTGGTGCCAAAAACACTTCCACCTGCAACACACTTTCAGTGGATTAATCTGTAAGTAATTAGGGAAAATGCTGATTCAGGATCTGAAGCAATGTCATTTAAATTTTCTCGTGGCTACGTTCTTCACACTACCCTCACTAACTAGATTTTATGTTCTACAGCAGATTTTGATGGGCTTTGAACACACCATCTTGTTTTGTGGGAAGTACTCATGGTAACATTTATTGTTCCTTGACAGTGTTCAGGTTTTCTGTTTTCTGCAATACTGATACTTTAAATCCCAGAGAAGGGGAAAGAGAATGTGAGAATTCAAATGGGGACTCCAGTCTTCTGCATGCTAATATATACTTGATGGTGTGCACTGCTAAATAATACTAGATATTATCTTTGGAGATGTGAAACATTGGGATCATTTCACAGAAAACTCTGATATCAGTTCAGCTAAAAAAAATAAAATAAAAGAATAGCAGGATAACAAACCTTAAATTCAGAAGTTTCGTTTAAAGTTACTTGTCCATAATTCCAGTTGTTTCCATAGTTTCCTTTTTTCTGAAAAATGATCTTTTCCAAACCCTGCTCATTACTTATGCTAATTCTTAAAAGGTAAACATTGTTACTGTACATGAAATACCTAGAGGGGAAAAAGCAATTTTGGTATCATTAGAACAAAGTGAAGTTTAATGAAAAAAATCACTATTTTGATTTTATAATGTTTTATAGAATTAGGATGATTTAGCAGTGAGCATGAAAATAAAATCAATTATATGTTTAGATCACACCTGGGATTGTAGAGGCCTAGTGAAGCTTCATGACGTAAAACATTTCAGGGATTCTTAATATAATTTTTGTATAGAAATGAATACTGGATACAGGGTGAAAAAGAAAATACGACTGCAAGAGTCAAAGTTAGGAAGGAGTTAAAGCTTCAGGCCTGGAGTTGAGACTGATCACGGAAATCCAAAGAGAACCAGGCTGGTATTGCTGGCACACTGACTTGGGGTAAAATTCTATATTGGTTATGTTCTAAACAAAGTATAGGTTTAGGAATTGTGTAAACATACCAAAAGCTTAGACAATATGTGTCTGAAGGGATCAAGGGCAAACTCAGAAGCCGGACCCGCTCTTCTATGAATCCAGGCCCGATGGGTGTTGAAATGTAAAATCCTGCAAGATAAGGAGCACGTTTTAGCCAGGATAGAAGGACTTTTTATGATTTTTTTTTTTTTGATTATTGAATTTGAGTTTTTGCATTTAAAATCATATCAAGCACAGATAGAGTGGAGTGATTTGGAAGATTCCTGACACAGTAAATATGAACGATTATCCTAACTTATATTCATCAGTCAATGACATTAAATTGGGTTTTTAAGCTTGTGAGATCCTCCTCAGAACTAGGTAAGAAATGGGAAACTAGTCCTTCCCAAGTCAGTGGGAATCTTGCCTTATATTTAGTGAAGGCAGCAATTCTACTTGGTTTTTAAAAATGTCTTCCTGTTTGATATTGCTTGCGATTTTGCGGAAGAATTTCCTGACATTTTCATAATTTGTATCCACATAACAACTTGGATTGCGTGTTGAGAGGGGGATAGAGTGACTATATGAATGAATTTTATAGTTAGGTGAATATTTTATAGTTAGGTGAAGCATTATGAACAAACAAAATTCCCTTTTTTTTTTTTGGGAAATTGAGTTTGCAGCTTTTTCTGAGTTAATTTGTTGCAGCTGGGAATCTGAACCTCTCATTGTCATATGAGGCCAGGCCACAGAAGGACTGTGATTTATCACAAGGAATACAAACTTAGGCAGTTCTAAAATAAAATCCTTGCTTTACTAAAATCATGGGTGTAATCTCATATTTTATTCTATCTAATACATATACTTGCAAATATTATACTGATAGACTCTACAAATAAATATAATTACAATCATATAATTTGAATTATATATACTGTATTCTGTTATTTATACTTCTAGATTAGCTAGTTTTTTCGTGTGGGAGGCTAAAATACCTGAAAATTAGCCTGAAATCAGAACCAAGCCTTTCATTTCCTGTGTTGACTTAGAAAGCATGCATTAAAATACGTATGGTGTGTGGCTTTAAGAAAAAGGTCTTCATATAGTCAAAGTTCTCTCTCTTTGTTTCATCAATTCTCTGAGCTTTCAGAATCAATTGTTGAGTTTGTATTATCTTTTCAAGATCAGAAAATCAAAAATAGACTTTCCCTGAACGGATATAGCTCGATATCAATGACGCAACTCACATTTTCACCCAAAATACAAGTCATAAAAATTTAAATATGCAATATAATAGCAACATTACATCTAGGGACGTTCCATATGTCAGCTTAGACTTGGCACAGGGAAACAGCACTTAAAATAAATGAATGTTTTCAAGAGAGATAGAAATCATTGTCAGGTGTTTTATTAAACAAATTGTACATTCTTTCATCTGATTTGCATTCTATGAGCCAAGTGGGAAGATGAAACAGTGTTCTGAAGATAGTTTAGAAAATGTGCATTTACTCAGAGAGAAGTGAATAATTTCTATCTGATAAAGTGCAGAATACTATTTCTCTTTTCCCAGGAGTAACTTCTTCCAGAATAATTTGCAATTTTCCCAGTTATTTGTCATTGAATAAATTCTATCCAAATCTTGCATAGACTACATATAACCATTACAAAATCCAATTAATGTTTTATCCAGTTTTAGCAGGACTGAAAAATCAGCTGAGAAAGGGATTGCTTGAGCTTTTTTGCTGAAGCAGAAAAAAACTTTTGCAGTCTAATTCTGCGATAAGCATTCATGAGACACATTCAAAATCCAATTTCTATCAGTACTGTCTCTTTATCTAAACTCCACTTTTGAGATGATCATTCTTCCAATTAAGTTATTTAACTGTTACTAGGTTGGTTGTGTGTTTGGCACAATTAGTGTGTTAGCTGGGTGGGAACTGGGGACACAAATACCCCATGTGCACTGCAGGCCAAGTTTATTTAAATCAAAATTATTTTGTGACAACCATGAGGACGTCAGCAATAGAGAGGAATGCAATAGAAGTGATTTCCCTAATATGTAATTATACTTTTTTTCCCTCAAGTTAAACACGTCGGGTTTTGACCTCTAACTCTCTTACTTAATAGAAATTCCTTTCTCACTTAAGGCATTTTGGTGTAATAATGACATTGAAAATTTTCGGTACCTCACACGTCAATCAATTTACTTACTCCTTTATTTCTTCTTTTAGTTTTGGTATATTTCCACAAGATGGCATAAAACCTTTTTTCTGCTAGCCCTGACTCATTTTTATGGCAGAATAAAATGACATCCTGGTAATACCACTATGAAGAATCCATTATGCAGTGATATAAGATAAATCAAGTTTTTTCTTTAACCTTCAAGCCACTTTTTTTGGGATCTTACCTGACACATTGCCAAATGTGTGATCAAATTCAGGACCACTCATCGGGGGAAATGTAGGACCCTGAACTCTCTCCCAGTCTGAATCATCATCTAAATCTTGTATCCAGTAACAAAAGTCATCTTCAAAAGTGCAGTTGATTTTCTCATAATCTGTGAATAAGAACTTCTAGTAAATAAAAGATGACAGAGAGGCTGAGTATTTTCTCAGAATTACACAAGAATGAGTGATGAACAACGTAAATTTTACAATATATTTGTAAACCAACCCACAGTGACTCAATCTCCTCTTCGACGGAATGCAACAGAATTACTCAAATAAATGTGTTGTCTGTAGCTGTTAACAGGACACTGTTGCTGAAGGGCTGCCCTACACATCCTCTTGCACTCGTTCACCAGCCTTCATTTCTGCTCCTTTGCCAGTGATGTGGTGGGGGAGCGAGAGAGAGCCCTTGGCAGAGCTAACCCTGCTCCTTCCCTCTTTTCTTTGCCGAGGCCTGGATTGCTCCCGCTGGAAGGGCTCACCATTCGAGCTGAGTGCTGTGCTCCAGGCGCCTGGGGTGCCCCTCCTCTCACTCGCTGCCTCCTTGCTCCCCTCTTTGCTACAACATCTTCGTCACTTTTGTTCTCACGATATTTCAGTGTCTTTCCACGGTGCCTTTAAATACAGATCAGGGAGGGCTTCCACATGACGAGAGCTTGCTGGCCCTCTGGATTCTTCCTGTGGCACGTCCCATCCCAGCCACATTCCCTACTCACCTCCTGCTCAAAATTTAGCAGCTGAAGAAGCCTTCACTTGTCCAATCACCAAAAAACACCAATGCGTGAGTCATATTGCTGAATTTTGTTGTCACTGTAGATTTACTGCATCCAGACTTTTCCCAATGCCTATTTACTGAAGCGGGGACTTTTCTGAATGTTATTTTACCATTTTGGGACAACAAGTCGTGGCACAGTTAGGACATCAGGAACTCTGGAGAGCAGGCACTGTCAGGCGCTCACAGAATAATTATTGTGGTCAATGATTTCACGGTGCTAATTAGTGAAATTCACTGACCACAATAATTAGCGCTGATCCACTGGCTGAGAGGAATCTGATGGAGGTGTGGACACAACTTTAAACAGATTAGCTTTGCAAGACATCACCCTCCTGCTAGACACAGCCCTGTAAGCCTGCAGATGGTTTTATTGAAATCAATTTTTTGAGCTTTAAAACAGTATGAAATTTTTCAAAATGGATGTAATTTATGAGCAGAGGCCAGAAAACGCCGCTTCCCTTTCCATTTTGCCAAATTGAAATTCTAGATTTGCCAATCTTTTGGGATAACAAACAAACAAACACACACACACACAAAAAGAACACTTACTGTTTAGTTCACTTGCATTAAATGTCGTGTACGTAGCGTTAAAGCCACTGTAATTCTCTGAATAATCAGACATAAAGTGTGCTGTAGCCTCATGAGAAAAAATGTAAATTGTCTCAGCACTGGTCCCTGACAGAGAAGCTGTAAACAAATAAAGAACAATACAGTAAGAGAGAAAATAATCCCGTGCACATTAAAATCTCCAGTACTGTCACAAACCCACAGTGAATTAATTTATGGAGTCTTAAGGAAAGATTTCCCTCTTGTGCTGTGATCCTGCTACAATAGCTTCAAACCCCTGAAGCATTTAGCTGTTTGGCTGCCATATAAATATTCTGCATATTCCATCTCTCATATCCATCAATATGGATACCAGCTAGTTTTTACTGTTTCACATTCCCATTCTCTACCTGCTTCCAAAAATAAGGATAAATAATAATATACCTTTCTGACTTATCTCTACATATTTATCTTCGATATATATTTTCCACCTCTGACGGAATTCAGCTGTATAGACCGAGTCTTGTTAAAAATAGGTACAATCCCAGTTTTCAGAGTAGAACACAGAGACAGGGGTAAGGTATCATCAGTATTTCAAGGTCTGAGGAAAGCCATGCCATACTTGCAATGATTTTGAAGGCATACCCTGTACTTCTAACAGTTCAGTTTAGATGCTTTCATGTAATATTACTGTGTGATGCTACAGGATCTGCTGACAACACATTTCCAATGAAACATGGGCCCCACAAGACCATGATGCTGATGAAGTTATCAAAATTGGTCAAATAAAATCTTAAAAAACAAGTGGAAATTTCTTAGTATCTAAGGGAAGCATTTATCTGGTCCAGTTGAAGAGCAGACCTGTATACTGAGATCAATTGTCTGAGAGAGTAACTTTACACAGCTCCAGTCTTCCTCTTAAACATATGCATGCAACTTTTTTCACCCCAAAATGCTTATTTTACCACTCAGATGTTATTAATGGAAAAGCAGTATTAGCTGAAAAATAATCTTACCTCTTAGAACCTTGTTTTGTCCTAATCCTTCAAAAACATCCAAAATGTCTGCATATTGTTGTGTTTCAAAAGAAGTGAAGTTCAGTTTAATGGACAACCCGTGAGGCACTCTAAGGCAACAAGAGAGAAATAAACCTCAAAACTGACAATGTTTTTTTGACTGTAGTAAATTCAGTGAGTACTTGAATGATGCTAAATTCAGAAGCAATGTGAAATTACATAAATCAAGATTATTAATCAAGATGACCTTTTCTGTCCAACTTCTAGCTTTTAAAATTGCCAAAGGAATAGGGCATAAACCTTTTCTAATAGTGCAAGTGCTCCTTTACTCACTGGGGTTAAGTGTATTCTAGAAACTGAATGTTCTGAACTCTAGAATGGGATAATCAGTTCTACAAGGGTTTTTTTTTTTGGTTGGTTTCAGTCGGGTTTTTCTGTCCTCTATATTTCATGGAATTATAATCCCTTTTGCATTCATGTCACTATTAGGTATCATCTCACTGCTCAGGTAGACTTCCCAAGGCCAGAGGAACAGAATCATGACATCAATATGCATAGCAAGACATAAAAATCTCTATCCTGAAAGTCCAAAACAATGTCTCTTATGACAAAAACAGGATTTGCATGAAGATTTGATGAACTCAAACCCATTCTTTGGGAACTTGTTATAAAACCGAACCATCACACTTAAACAAAAAAAGTGTAAAAAATTCTTGCTTTTATTTTGCTGCACTTATGTTCTTTCAGCAATTTTTATTTAAGTAGTTCTTCCACTTCCTTTCCACTAGATGTGTAAAACATTTGCTATCACAATCAGCTTAGATACCACTATGGGTTTTTTTCTGGAATTGAGAGACTCAATGAAAATAGGTTTTCAACAGCAATCTGCTGGTGCTTATTGGTAATGATTTGTAGAGAAGTGTGAAGTAAATATTAGGATCTTTTTGCCTGGTTTTAAATTTTTTTTAAAATTTTATATTTCACCACAGGGAAGCAAGAGCCTTGGTTTGAGTAGAGTAAGACATGTAGTTGAAAGGTTCAGAAAGTTAAACCTTCAGGGAAATATTGACCATACTGCTCTTTTAAAAGGAGAGGAGATTGGATTTTCATTTGGAATTAAATGGGATGAATATGTAAAAGTTCTTCCTAAAGGTAATGGAGAAATCTTTCCAGACAAAGGCAGGCACAAGAAAAATCCAATCTCAGATGTATTATAGGGTGCCCTTTAACACATTTTTATAGGCATAATAAAAACAGTAAGTTACTGAAAAACCCCAAAGGTTCCCTCACAGAAACAATTCTGTTTGAAAGAACGACAAAATTTGAGCGCCACATTGAATTTCGTAGGCCTTTACTGTCAGCGTTTCCAGATTTTTTTAAAGCAGACAAGTGGAAAATAAATCCAGGGGGTTGTTTTTGTCATTGTTCAATCTGTAATTACACATATCTGCAGAACCCCTACTGCATTATTTGCAATTGCTCGTGATTCTTTCCAAAATCAAGCTTTTATTAGCTACATACCTGGTATAGATATCTACCTAATACAACGTTTCTTGCAAAATTTTAGATAGAAGGGGGGCACTTGAGGCAGGTTTATTCTTTTTGCTCAAATTCTGCAACACTGTGAAATGAGGGACAAGTCAGACTTATACTCTGAAAGACAAGATCTTGTGCTTTTCCTGGGACACAGTATTTTAAAGCCAGGAGATGCCAGTAATTATTGGTGAATGGTACTGCTGAAGATGAGAAGGAAAAAATGTACTAAACAAATGGAAAAGCAGGACTTCAAGGTGAAGATGAAAGTTCTGAACAAAATCAAAGCCTAGCGCTTTCAAAGGAGCCTATGGAATGAGAAGTCCGAACCTTTTCCAATTTTAAAGGCAACTCTTTAATCTCCTTTGAAACTCTTCTACCAAATTAATATTTCTCTGAATCAAAGAACAGCCATCATTACAAAACCATAATAAGAATTACTGCTTTTCAAAGCAGTAATTCCTGAATTGGCAGTCATGGGGATGTGTAGGACCGTACAACTTGTGATCATCTAATTTATTTTAGAGATGTACTTTAGGATGAGATTTATCATATAGTGTAGCTATCTTTTTTGCTCCCTGGACCTAGAGCCAAAGTCAAATAGCTGTCCCTCCCTGGAGGTGTGCCTCCCTGATAAAAATTTCCACTTCCTGTTCCTGGGGCTTAAAAAGCATTTGGTGCTATCACATCAAATGGTACCCACGCAGTTCTAAAACATATTCCCAAATTACATAGGAACACAGGCACTCTTAGCTCCCAGATGAAACCTGTACCCCTACATGACATGGGAATTCTAGAAAATTCCTTCTGTTAGTAAGCGTTACATCATATAAAACCATTACCTGAAGACTAATACTTCATGGAATACCTAAAAAAAAGTCTTGCCATTATTTTGAGTTATGTGACTTATTTTGAGCTTACACTTATGATCCTGTGGATGAATATAAAACACAAGAATTCTCAAAGTCACACCTAAGAAGTTTAGTAAGTGGGGAAATAATTGATATATTTATGGGGTTTAGGCGTGCAAGTTTTTAAAGAAAGGTTACATAAATACAAAGGAGGAAATGATATTACATATTTTCTATGCTGGAATATTTGGGAATAAAAGCAAATGGCGTAAGATTATTTGCGCAGGAAACAATGTTACCTCATAAACAAAAAAATGTTAAGTGCAAAATCATTGGAAAATGGCTTACACTATTATCCATTGGCAAATGATGTTTGCATTATATGGCTTTGGATAATTCATAGAGTGAAAAAACCCAGAGGAACCAGTCAACATGAATTTTCCATCACAAACCGCAGCTGTAAAGACATAATGAAGAACATTTCTCAAAATGACATTTGACAAAGAGAATCAGAGCCAAAATGAGGGTGACCTTGGGTATTGGTGTACATGGAGTAGCTTGGAAATGCTCCGCAAGCAACAATAGGAACCCAAATTAAAACACACTATCAATTTACTCCCATTTCTAATTCTTAGGATTATTTGATCTCAAGATACTATATGACAAGAAAAGCAGTACAGAAAATTCACTTTTAAATTAGAGACAATCCAACTAGTCCAAACTGGTCTAACCAATCCAAATCATTAAATCCCAACAACTGGATTTAGCTAATCCAATTCTTTCTTTCATTTTATTTTATACATATATAAGGAAAATGGGACCTTGCCTCAACAGTTCTTGTCTACAGCTGCTTTGAATCAGAAAACTGTGTTTGCACTACCAGAAACAATTTGGTATCTTGTGAATAAAAGCAAAACGGGATATGGTTGACTATTGTTAACTCTACTTTTATGAGCTTCCTAGTTCCTATTCGCCGTATATATTACTGAGAACTCAAAGAGATAAGTGGATCTCCCAAGTTTCCTGCCAGCTATTGAATTCATTCAGCTGAGGTAAATGTCATCCATCATCATCTATTTTTTCAAAAGGCTTTTATTAGTTTTGCTTCCTTGGTGCTGCTATTCCATTCTATGAAAGTTCTTCACTTTAAAAAACAGTTACTTAGAAAAAAAATGTATTTTTAAGCCTCAGTAAGATTGGAAATGATTATTTCCAATAGTTATTTATTTCAGGAGACACTGAAGAACTGCTGTAGCTTTTGCTGCACCTCTTGAACATTATGTTAGGAATCTGTCTAATGATGTTTTTTCTTCAGTTGTTCAAAAAGCATCATAGAGCTTTCAAATACGGATAAAATCAGTTCCCACACGTGATCATCTGCAGCGGTAAGGACTAGTTCCTCAATTTGAGACAGCTGATCAGAAATTAAATAGAGCTTTTCATTAACATCAGAAATGAAATCATACCTATAATGACTGTCCAAATTATGAATAATCAATCATATTGAAAATTAAATGGAAATTTTATTGAGCATAGTTCTCCACTGGGAAATGCGATATAAAATAATAAACCAGGGCTCCTTGTCTGGTCATTTTATAAAATTCTTTCTGCCTACCACTGTAGCAAACACAACATCAAAACTGGGCTTTGTTTCAGTCAGTCAGACTGTTAATAAAGACTGTGCAGAACGAACTGCACCAACACGCCTACTGCACGAGCTGGGATAGAAACATATTCCCTTTTGCAATCTTTAGAGGAAAACAGAACACATCAGATTTTAAATACATAGAGACAAAAGGTCCATGGACGATAGCTACTATGCTGTATAAGCATTTTATAATAATAGCCTATTATAACAATAGCTGTTGGTATAGCAGGACTTTTTCTGTCCACTTTAATTCATGTGGTTCCTGTCCTTACCAATGAGAAGAAAGAAATCGGTGTGAGAAGAAGGAGGGTGCCCAGGTTGTTATCAATGAAGAGTATTAAAAATTGCTGTTGTTAACAAGTAAGACGTATTTGGATCTAAAAAGGATTTTACTGCACTGGCAGTAATAAAGATATAGCATGTTGTTTTAATAAAATCATTGCTGATTCATTTCTGTTAGAATCCCAGAATGGGTCAGGCTGGAAGGGACCACAGTGGTCACCTGGTCCCACCTCCCTGCTCCAGCAGGGCCATCCCAGAGCACAGGGCACAGGAGTGTGTCCAGAGGGCTCTGGAATATCCCCACTGAGGAGACTCCACACCCTCTCTGGGTGATCTGTTCCAGTGTGTGGTCACTGCACAGGGAAGAAGTTCTGCCTCATGCCCAGGGGAACTTCCTGGGATCAGGGATCACCAAGTTCCTCCGGTGCCATTCCAGGCCCCCCGGAGCAGAGCCCGGGCCCTGCTCTGCCCCTCCCTGCACACAGGGACACCCAGGGGTGAGGGCCCCTCCCAGCTGGGGCTGCTCTGGGGGCTGCACAGCCCCAGCTCCCTCAGCCTTTCCTTGTAAGAGAGATGCTCCAGTCCCCTATTATTATTATTACTCTTCTTATCTTCTTCTTGTTTCCTTGTATTTGTTTCTTATCTCTTAAGAGACAGTGAATAAATTGAAACAGGACATTTCTGCCTCTTCCTGGAGCCCAGAGAAAAGCTGCAATTGTTCTATGGAGATAGGAGGTGTCCTTTGTAGGAACCACTTCCACTGCTTCCCCAACATACATCTTGCTGTCCTTTTCTATTTACTTATGTTCCATATGTGGGACATTAGGAGGGCTTCATCCTGTTATCCTTGAATTTTGGGGAGAAGCTCCCCAAACTGCTCAGATCGAGCCCACGTATTTCACCTGACAGGACCGTTCTCTGCCGAGGGCAGCTCGTTACTTTCTGGCTTGCACTTGATTAATCTCTCTCAGCACTGTAGTGAGGTGGGTGATCACAGAATGATAGTCTAGACATATAATAACTGCAAAGAGTCTGCAGAAACACCTCCTGGGATCAGCCTCCAGCCTCCCTTTCCTTACCCCTACGTGCTACACGGCTGCTTTACCTGGCTGCAATGCCAGTCATTATTAGTAGCTGCTGTTCAGACTTCACATTTCTCCAGAGACCTTTTCACTGAAATTGCTAGCTGTACTTTTGTGATGCCTTTTGTTACTGCACTGCATTGCAGAGCCAGAAGGAAACCTTTCAAGATAATTTTAATCAATAAAACAACAAAAAAATATGTTCGGTTGTCTGAATCTCTGCTGAGAATCTAAGATTTTATTGAATTCTGTCTAATGCAGGAAAGAGACTACTAAAATACTTTTTTATCCTATCTTTTTAAATCATTAACATATTCCAAAACGAGGAATACTAGAGGAAGTAGCAATCAAGATGAAAAGAACAAACCAAGTTTTTTAAAGGACAGCAAATCTTTAGAGTACAAGAGCACTTGCAGCATGAATTATGAATTGGTCTTAAATCACATTGTGAAACTCTGAGAAACTTCTGAAAATCTACAGTTTTAGCTTTCATATGTCCCTGTTAACTTTCTCTAAGGATGGGACAGAAGTGGAAAATCAAAGAGGTGAAAAATCAGAGTTTGAAGAATTGGCAGGTATCCCAAACGTACATCCTGCTTCCTTCCACTCATTCCACTGGTTTTGCAAAGTCTGCTAAGAAACCTAAAAGTATAAAATTAAAGAAGCTCTGAAGTTTTGGATGGAAAAGACTGAAAATGCAACATAAGAGACATGGAGCAACAAATTTGTCCTCCAGCCAGAATTGTACTTCTGTAAGGTTATGAGTTGAAACTGCTGCACTAATGGTACCTGAACAAATTGTTTGGAAATACCAGGTGTCAGGGGAGATGAGCAGGGGTAAATCATCCAGCTCTCTGAAGTGGACTGTCACTACAACTGGTTTCCCTACAAGAGTCTGTCTATTTTTACTTCTATGCACATTCCTGAAATTTTCAGCTCAGTTGTGTGTATTCTTTAGTGACTGTTAAATTGCTGATTAAAGAATAATATCCTCAGTTACAAAGGGGCAGAGCGTTCACTACTTATATTTGGTAGAGATTTGGGGAGATACGCAAATCAGATCCAAAAGCCATGTGCAGAAGAGTCTATGCCTCAGCTGAAAAACTCTACTCAAGCACAATTCATAACTTAAACCACTGTGCAGCCTCCAAGGCACCGCTAGAGTCCTGTCTACACTGCTTTAACTTCAAGTATTTGAGCTTATTTTTGTGTGTCTCTACCAATAAATGAATATCAATTAAATTCTGTCCTATATAACAATTCTGACTATTATATCTTTAACTAAATGTGGATGAAACTTGTAAACTCAGACCTAGTCAGGACATCTTCCTGTTGGAGGGAGTCCAGAGAAGGCCACCAAGGTGATCAGAGGGATGGAGCAGCTCTGCTATGAGGAAAGGCTGAGAGAATTGGGGTTGTTTAGCCTGGACAAGAGAAGGATTTGGGGTGACCTCATTGTGTCCCTTCTCTGAAAGGACCCTACAAAGAGATGGAGAGAGACTATTTATAAGGGTCTGGAATGACAGGAGAAGGAGGAATGGCTTCAAACTGACAGAGAGTTAGGTTAGATTGGATATTAGGAAAAAATCCTTCCCTGTGAGGGTGGAGAGGCCCTGGCACAGGTTTCCCAGAGAAGCTGTGGCTGCCCCTGGATCCCTGGAAGTGTCCAAGGCCAGGCTGGACGGGGCTTGGAGCAACCTGGGATAGTGGGAGGTGTCCCTGCCCGTGGCAGGGGGTGGAAGGAGGTGATCTTTAAGGTCCTTTCCAACCCAGGTCACTCTATGATTCTACGATAGTAAGCAAAAAGCACTAATTTTATGAGATGTATAATGCTACTTTATGGCTATAAGGATCTGTACTTCTTAAATTTAGAGCAATCTGAAATAAAAATAATAAAACAAAACAAGACAAAATAAACCAAAATAAAAAAAATATCCCAAATAAGAACCCTGTCTCAAAAAAAAAATATAATGGTAGAAATGAATGACTGACTAACTCCTTGAGGTTGTGCTACCTTAATGCTTTCCATGGAACTAAGGTCTAGCTGAGGCTGAATACCTCCTGATTTCCTTAAGTGTAGAAGGACCAGCTCAGAGCCACTCATTATTCTGATCTGGCTAGATGCAGCTGTTATGCTAAATAGACATTTTCATGTTTTTCAACAGATATATGACTGCAATATTTTGCTGTATATTTTCCCAAAAAAGTTCAGCTAAGTCTCCCTTCTGAGCTGACCTCACTCAGAAAAAAATGTAACTAAATGGACAGGTCTGCAATTCTCTTTTTCTTTTTTTTTTTTTTCCTGAAGAAAATTACAGTTATGTCAGAACTGTCACAAGCCTTCAGAATCAAGACTTAAGATTATTTTAAAACATAATTGTCCTTTTACTTGCTTGTTTGTTTTAAGAGCCCAGCATGTCACACATCTCAGAAAGCTCAGAGCAGACAGCCCCCACTGTTTTTCTCAAGAAAGCTCAGAAGGCTCTTCTCACAGCAGAACAGAAAGAGGCTTTCCAGGTTCCTAGCACCAAATTCTATGTTTGAAAAACAAACAAGCCAAGCAAAACACTCGGCGAGTTAATTGCTCCCACTTCTCCTAAAACATTCGCACTGTTCTCTTTGCAAGACAACTTGACAGACTTTGAGCTGAGAGCTGAGGCTGCGGAGCGCAATGCAGGCAGCGGCGGCACACGGGCCTCCCCACCAAAATGCTGCACACAACTTCAGCAAGGAGCCACGGAGTCAAACTCCTTGGTGCCATTTCACAGCACTCTCTGCTGCCCAGAGCTGCGCCTGCTCTGCTCACGAAGGTCCCCAGGGAAACTCAGCCATCAGGTGGAACTGTAGAGCAGAATCATTTAGCTTAGAAAAGACTTCCAAGATCATTGAATCCAACCTTGCACTGATGACCACCTTGGCAACCAGACTATGTCCAATTGTGTCTTGAATAGCTGTAGGGATGGTGACTCCCCCACCTCCCTGGGCAGCCTGTTCCAGTGCTTGACAATCCTTTCAGTGAAAAAATTATTCCTGGTGTCCAACCTGAATGTTCTCCGGCATGGCTTGGGGCTGTGTCGCCTCTTGTCCTGTCCCTGTCCCCTGGGAGCAGAGCCCGACCTCACCTGGCTGCCGCCTCCTATCAGGGATTTTAGAGAGTGAGAAGGTCCCCCCTGAGCCTCCTTTGCTCCAGGCTGAGCCCCCCCAGCTCCCTCAGCTGCTCCTCACTGGACTTGTGCTCCAGACCCTTCCCCAGCCCCTTGCCCTTCCCTGGACAGGCTCCAGCCCCTCAATGAACTTATTGCCGTGAGGCGCCCAGAACTGGACACAGCCCTTGAAGATAAAGGCAAACAAACTGACTGGCACTGCGGGATAAAAACTCTTTCTGTTAAAAACCAATGAGGTTTCAGGTTTGAAAGGATTTCACAGAATCACAGGAAGGCTGAGGCTGAATGGGACCTCTGGAGGTCATCTGGTTTGAACACTGTTTGATGTTACTGAGGCAAAACTTCATGTTAAATGTCTATATTATATTAGATTTTATGTAGTATTTATATTATTAATATTTATATACTAACAACAAATTCTATAATTTTATATTAATATAGACAGTTTCTAATATTTCAGTATTTATTAAGTGTGTTCTTCATTAGTGAGAATTTTAAAGAAAGTTGTTTCCACTTGCAAGATAAAGATTATAGCAATCACTCTTGTTATTATTTTTAGCAGAACTGATTTGGACTTCACTGTGCAGTTTATTGCCCATGAACTATTTACAAGCTACTGGCAGTTTGAAGCACGTTTAAAAACACCGATTTACAGGGGTTTACATTCTTACCACATCTTTTTTCAGATTCATCTGAACCATCCGGGCAGTCCAAGACTCCATCACAAAAGAAATCTTTGCTAATGCAGGCTACACCATCAGCACAGGGTTCAGCAGGTGGCAAGCACTCAGCTGGAATAATAAAGATGAGCGCAATAACTAGCACAGCAGTAATGCAGTTTCACTACAAAGGAAAATTGACTTACTTCTGGTTGCTTTACCACAAATTAAATCAACCACTCTATTGTGTTTTACAAAACTGCATTTTTAGAAGCCTGGAATGAAATGTCACACGCGAAAAAGATGAATTTGGCACAGAATGGAGAAAGTTCTCAGAAGTGAAATATTTTTTTGAAACTAAGTTTGGAGAAAGGCTGGAAGAAAATTTCTATTAAAACCTGTCTTCTTCCTTTACACAAATAAACTAATTTATGCAACATAATAAATTACATTTTCCAATTTCTTATGCTTGAGTAATGTGAAAAAGAAGTACTTTAGTTAAAGTAACAGTGAAAAATCTCTGGGTTTAGGTAAATACAATTTAATTTCTTCAACTTCAACACATCACGATGTTGCACTTCATCATGCTAAAGAATCCAATTTTTTTGACCAGCACATCTCAAAAAACAAGAACCTTTAAGACTAGATTCTGAAACACCAGAACTATCAGAAACCATATTATTTTCAGATTTAAGAACTAAATGTATAAATCAAGAGCAAATTTCTGCAGAAAGAATACACGGGCAGATCCTTAAAATTGGAGATCTCACTAACAGTGTTTTCCTAGAGCATAAATGCTCATCCACTGTGAACATGTTCTTTTAGTCTTTAGAGGGTTTTGGTCTTAGACATCTGTAGAATTCAAGTAGGTCCTATCAAAGCGAACAGAAACATGCAGCTAAAATAAGCTTTGGGTGACTACTAATTTCAGAATTCCTAAAACTGCATTAAATTCTACAGTTTTATTAAACTATTAATAGATTAATTAATAGTTCTGTTAAAGCATACTATAAAACACTATAAATACTACAGTTCTGTAGAACACACTCTAGGCAAGTGTTGGGAGTGATACAGTGCCAGTGACTGAATTTCCACAGGTGAGCAGAGACAAAACTGTGCCTCTGGACACAGAACAGAAATTCCAGCCAACAACTCAGGAACAGGTTTTGCACGAGCCCAACAGGCAGGAAAACATTTCTTACATATGACGTGATCAATTCGGAGTTCATGCAACTGAGAAAACGGAACAGCACTGCCACCTCCTGGATGGAAAGAAATCAACTTTTCCTACTAAAACATTTTGACTTCTTTTTTAAATGGCAAATTACCCTAAATTGCAACATAATTGCTACACTCAACTAAATAAGGGCAGTAAACACGTAAGACTTAACACATTAGACTGCTTATAGATGTCATATACATTTTACTGTGTAAGAAGGCCAGAGAGTATTTTCAGAGATTAAAACATCTTCATCTTTCTGTCCCTTGGAAGGCATGTGAGAGCTTGCTAACAGTTTGCTTATTTTATTTATTTTTTTTCCCAAGAGGTCAAGAAATAATAGGGGGGAAAAAAAAAAGAGCAGCCACTATGAGAGTCAATATAATATATACATCAATATACACAACACATATAGCATTTTTTGTAGTAGGCACAGTCTTAAGGAGTCCCTTCTCTTTGAAGAGGTCTCCCCAGTCAAAGGTACACCTGCATTTCCTGCATTTGCAGGAATGAGACACAAGGACTGAGTGTTGTGAGAAGAGGCTGTACACGGGCAGTGCAATTCCACAGCCTCAGAGTGTTCCATGTAACCTCCCTGCCCCTCCCCACACACAGTTACTTACCCACGGTGCTTGAGGATTCTCTCGTGCTGAGCTGTCCTGGACCTGGACAAACACAACCCAAGGTCAGAACTCTGCTTTTTGCTCTCTGGGAGCACCTCTGCAGCTGGGCAGAACTACGCAGCAGTTAATCTGCTTTTATATCTGCTTTATTTGCTGTATGCCCAAACCCCAGCTGAGGTAATGCCGGCTTGAGCGGCTTGGTCCTGATGGTCAAGTGTCACAATAAACAGAAGAAAAAAACATTATGTGGAACCCAAGTGTGCACTTCGAAAGACTTCTGTCCCCCTTCTCCCTCTCCCCCCGTTAAAATAAGAGCAATGCTTTCTTGTCTTTCCCTGGTGTGTAAAAGTTCTGACCTGAAGTTGGCATCAGGGAACTTGGAATTAAACTCGTGGGATCTGTTGAAACAAGACAAGTTATGACAACCTTAACATTAATCATAAAATGTCTGTGTATATTTTCTTACAAATAACATTGCTCAAACAAATCAATTAAGGGCCTCAAACACACCTAGTGTTTGCCTATGTACGTACAGGCATTTATACACATCGGTGCGTGTACATATTTACACAGGAACAAATGCCTAGGTTCATAAGCAGGTTTGTGCTATGATAGCAAACTGCAAAACTGTCTGGAAAAATGGAATGTGTGTTTGTGATTGCTCCAACAGAAGTCCCACTCAATAACAATCACTGAGGATGCACCTGGCTCCTGGTTCTTTTCCTCCCTGAATTTGCATTAGCATCCCTGCTTATTACTTTTACTTTCTAAATTAAGATTCAAATATGTGAGTAGGATGATGATGCCTTCAGCTGAAAACAATCCCCAGGTAATGGATCCTGTACCTCCGTTTAAGATGAAAGGCCAGTAGCAATAAAGTGAGAGAGGGAGTAAGGATTTCTTTATAGTTTGTCATCCATCAGTTTTGTGGGGAGAAGCTGCTGACCTCTGCCATCACTGACCTACTTTTGTTAGATGTTCCTGCTCTCCCAGACCAACCAGTGCACAAACTTGCATGAGGATTTCCTACCAATTCTCTATCAAAACCTGCTTATTTAGCAAATACTATTAAGCTAAACTAGGCCATTCTGTGTTAAGTGGGTTACGCAGCATTCTGTGTCAGCAAATGCAAGGGCACAGTTCCTTCAGCAGAGGGAGAGCAGAGCAGGAAGGGTGCAGCTGGATGGGCCACTCTCACACAGCTACATCAGAGAAGAAAGCTGAATTCACACCTACACAGACATCCAGAGTGTTATACACATCTACAGGTATCTACCAACACGTTTGTCTATACATTTACTACAGGATAACTATTTTGGAAGGATTTAAACATTCGAAGACCTGAAACATGGATGCAGGCATGAGCAAACTGTTCTAATTAAACAGTTATCAGGGAGCTACGTTTTGAGGACTGGTGAAAAAATGAGGGTGGTTACAGACATTCCCAAAATTGCGTGCACGAGTTGACCGCAAAATCCCTAAAGGAACACACAGCACAGTGATATAAGCACAGTTACTACACAATCTCACTGAAGTAACATGTGAGATGGTAAAGGATGGTTTTAGGGTCACCAGAGCCCTAACCCAGGCATCCAGCAGATGTAAATGAACCATGTATGGCAAAAGTTGGGAATATCGTGGCATTTGGACTGAAACAGAAAGAAAAAGGATGCAGCCAATATTAGCAAACGCACAAAAATGACCTCAAGCAGACCCAAGACTAAGAGGGAAGAAATTCCCACGAGGAATATTGTTGCCCTTCCAGCCTGGGATGCTGACAAATCCCAACTCCCTTCCTGCTTCCTCTTGCACCTCCCCTAACTCCCAATTTCGTCTTGAGGATGATTACAACACTGAACTTAGGACACAGAGGAGCACTGAGGTAGGGACCAGAGGAAGGGACAGATAGGAGGAAAAAGGTATGTGAGCAGTTTAAACTATATCTTTGGGAATAAGCTGTGGTAATTGCACACTTTGGACTGCACACGTCGGTAGGCCTGTAACTGAACTAACAATAACCCCTTCATTGCTCTGGCTGTAATTAGCCCATCAATAAATACTCGTCTCCTGTATTGACAGGGGCACGGAGCTCCCGGTCTGGTACCCTGCCCCGGAGAGTTTGTATGGGATAATTTGTATGCACTTTGTACGCGACACCTGTGTCTGCCCCTAGAGCTACAAAGCACTTACTGCATTACTCGGCTGACTGTTGGCAGCTTCGTGCCCAGCGAATTTGTGAGACCAAGGAGTTTTGTCTGCTTCGTATCTTATCACCGTAAGACTTCCAGGAACAGTGGAAGGAAATTCTGCCAATCGACGTTGCTCAGTAAATCAGTAATCACAGCACGAAAGTAGAACTCCCCAACCTCATCCACCTCCCTAAATCTGCAAAAACTTCATCTTGTGGCTCAGCTGGTTAATGGAGGCTCAGCTTTTGGGCTGATCCACTAATTAAGCTCTTAGAGCTTTTGCACAGACTTCAGATCACTCACTGCTTCTCAAATTGTCAGAAGTTGTGACTGCAGCTAATTACCACGGAATGAACCCTGGCAGTCAATCCCCAGCTGCAGCCAGGGCAGCTTTACTGAGCTGCACCAGCTGAACAGCAAGTCTTGTGTTCCCTCATGCTATAGTGGTAATAAAAATTAGCTCCTGTTCTGTGAGAGATACTGACCTGATGAGGTTAAAGGTGTCACTGCAGTAGGATTTTCAGCAGCTGCTGGAAGAAAACAAGTTAATGATAAACTTATTTTATAGCACAGTGTCTAGTTTTATATGACAGAAATAAAAAAAAAAAAAAAAAATTAGCTGTGACTTCTCTTCATTGAATCACTACCAGTGTCCTGCCTCCCTCCTTTTGCCTGTCTCACCCTGTTAGCAATCTCTCCTCAAACTCCATGACCTTCCCAAGGAGGAAAGATCCCCAAATGAGTTGAGGTTATGAGATTTCATTGCCACTGCAATTCCTTTCAATCCTCAAGCCCTGTTCATTGTATTGCATATAGAATGTCTCCACCTGGGAAATCTCTGTCTTGAGACTTTTTAGTCTATAGAGATTTTCAGAGCACCTGTGCCTTACAGAACAGTATTTAGGAGAGATAAATGAGTTAAAATTAACCTGGGAAAATTTAAAAGGAAGAAAGTTACTTTTAATCACTGTGAAAATTGATTTCAAGCAAGTCACACCTGTGTGACACCTCTCTCCCTCTCTGAAGTAGGAATAAGGTGTCTCCTGCAGAACATATTGATATACATGATGCAAAAGAGATACCTATGATTATGATTGTCAATTAGTTACAATTATTTTATTGAAGCACTCCTGATGGAATGGACAGGTGATATCTCATGTGAGAAGAGTCATTTTAATGATCCACAGTAAAGTTTGACTACTTAAAAGTTCTTCAATGGATGCAGAACCTTTTAAAAAGGCTCTTCATTATTTTTTTTGTGGCATTTTTGAAGTTAAATGAGTAATCACTTTCCACAGTGTTGTGCAGTTATTTTGAAATAACTTCTTATATGTGGTACAAGTAGTAAAGAGAATTAAAGATGCCAAGACTTTGAATTTAGCCTTTGAATACTTGAAGTACTTAGCAAAAAAATGCACCTTTTAGAACAGGGTAAGAGACACGGCACACCAGATTCCCACTCCTCAGTTGCTACTTAATATTAACTCCAGCAGGTCTCCAAGTGTCAGCTAATCAACTTCCACTTCAAAGAACTCAAATTATTTTTTAACCTTATCCTCAGTGAAGGGTTGTTTTGAACCTTTACTCAGGTAAAAACAAAGATTTCCATTGATTTTGATGGGCTTTCCTTTAAGCTTTGATAAATTTTCTAGTACTTACATAAAATACCTCTGTATTTGCAGAATTTAAAGTTACCTGGTCTTTAAAGCCCTATCCTTTTTTTTTTTTTTTTTTCTCAATTAAATTTACCTAAACCCTTCAGGAATATGGCGTCGGTTCCCTGGATGCACTTTTCCAAAGGCACTTTGTTATTCTTACTGACACCTTTTCAATAAACGTGTCTTCACTCTCTGCAAGTCTGAGCCCTTTCCTCACAATTTAGCAGAGCAAAATTATAACTGGGTTTACTTGTGAAACAACACGGTTGGGGCTTAATTGCTTTAACTTGAGGGCTAACTAAATTACAACTATTACACTTCACAGAAGAGATACAATGGAGGGGTTTTTTCACTGGGAAATCACGACTTTGTTCTTTGCTCCCTCCACAGGGAATGTACACAACTCTGGCTCATACTTTCTAGCACACAAGGTTGTAAACGGTTCTCTCAGCTGCTGCTCAAAGTCCTGTAATGGGGATGGAGGGCACGCAACAGCAAAAGTAACAATCCCACTGCTGTTTGGGAGCCAAAGGTTTCATTCCTGTTACCTGTAGTTTTTAAGAATTTGTAGAACAATAATAGTATTTAAAAAAAAACTTACTAATATTACCTGTGATTTCTATGCTGTTCACATCAATTTTCAAAGTCTGGGTGGGATTAGGGTTGTTTGCAATGACACCCAAAACCAGCTCGTTTTTTATTTTCTCAAGTGTTACCGTCTGGGTAAAATAAAGGGTGAGGATCACAACAACACTAGCAATACAAAACAGAGAAGTTCATTAGTTATTCAAGATAATGAAATAAATCTGCTATATGACATCATCTAGACACTATTGCACTCAAACACTGGTTCCATTTGCAAAGTCAGGTTGTTTTTAAGTATTGGCTGGCAAAGACAACACTGAAAGGAGCACCTGTCAATTATCAGGTAGGTTTGAACCTTGGAGGAACTTTGTTCTTTCTTTATCTACTCCTATTTGCACTGTCAGAAAAAATCAAAACAACATTCGTATCAGTTGCTGCAATGGAGCTGAATTTGAAGAAACAAAACAAGTAGGTTTACTGTCATTCAACAGGTCTATTAGTTTTAGCCCTAAAATATTGATGGTGAACCTTGAAGTGCTACGAAAATTGTATAATATATCCATGTGGCAAAATATAACACACAGTGACCACTTCTGTGAAGAAAATACCATCTGTGGATTCTGCGTTTGTGAGGATCTGCTGTGTGGTTGCCTGGATTCTCTCAAGGAGACAGTGGTGGCTGAAGACAGAGATATTTTCAAATCGTGATTAATCTGCTTTTAACTTCTATGGGGCCTGAATTTTATCCAGAGTGTTTTCTGTTTGCTCTCTCCCATCCCTTCTAGACCCTCTTATGAAGTTTTATATTTGTAGCTCGAGTACGGTAATGTTGAAGCATGAGACTTGCCAAAGAGAAAGTTTTTCTCCTTTTCCTTAAATTTAGGTGTAAACTTTGTTACTCTTCAGCATTTCTATTACCCATTTGCAACTGACTCAGTAGTGCTCTTTATAAGGAGCGACGAATCTCGTCATTTTGCTGAGCATAGTTTGTAGTTTGCAATATGTGGAAAAACTCTCCTTCTTGCGTGTTTCTGATAACTTCTAGGCCATGCTGAGCAAACAAAAGCTTTTATTGCTGTCCTTGTGACTCAGCAGTGTTTCAAGGGTGAAATACCAAGCAGATTGCCTAAAGGGGTAAACACTTCTTAAATGAAAAGAAAGTAATGCCTGGGAGCGAGTTATTCAAAGCACAAGTGAAGACAGATCCTTACTGACGTGTTAAAAGCCAGATCCAACATTCACTAACATCAGATTTTCTGTGATTGCTGTGTCAAGATACAGGGGTGGAATTGGTTTTGCCAAACACAGTTATTTACAGCGCCAGATGTCTGGATTCCCACTGTCGTGAGGGGAAAGAAATACGCTGTTCTTTGGCATAATTGGTCTCCTCCTAAAAAAGGCATCTAAATTGACTGGATGAGAAAATGAAAGACCCATCACTTACAATGACAATCTTGAATAAACAGCTCAGAGATGCCTCCACCTTTGATGCCCAAATTTTGATGAGAATAGTCCCTTTCAATGCGTGTAACCAAATTGAGCTGACTGGATCTGCCTTCACAAGGCCTGGAAGTGGCCTACTCCAGCTGCTGTGAACTCCATTCCCATGACGTTATACAATCCTTCATAAAGTGATCATACTCCACCTTTGCAGCTAACTAGGGTTATGTGCTCACTATTCCAATCACAAGATTGTTGTAAGTCAAATCTGCTTCCCGTTACTTACAGGTACTCAGAGTTGGCTAAGATCCTAATATATTGTTCTTTTTTTTTTTTCTTTTCAAGGTCAATCGTTCCAATAAACGATCTCTCTGCATATTTATCAACTTTATGTGTTTATATTGATATCTCAAGAACATGTGGTATCACACAGCTGTTGGCCTGTGGTCATGAAATGTGTGCTTTAATTTTGTGGTCTCACCTACAAAACAGCCAATTACTCCACTCGTTTCTCAAGGCTCTTCAGTTCTGCTAAAGTCTTAATCTTTTGTCCTGTTTTGTTCCTGCCTATGACAGTGTGGCACCAGAATGTCTTCATTTAAATCTCGAGTTACTAGTATTAACATGAGATCTGGCCCCAGTTTAAGCAGCTTTAGACAAGCAAACTCAGCGCAAAGGGATATCCTTTCCTTCCTGGCCACTTTCTTACCTTCTTCCCTGTCACTTTTCCATTTTTCTTTCTAAATTGACAGTCCTAGAGATGAACTTTTTTTTTTTACTTCTAATCCGAAAGGAAGCTTTTAGAGGAAAGATATGTCTTGAAGCTTCATCCTCTTTAGAGGGCCTTATCCAATCTCTAAAAGCATTTTTTTTTTCTTACATCTACTCACTGTCCACAGAACTGTCTAAATTAATACCATCATTGTCTATTGCCCATTGTTTAAGTAAACTTAGTCATATCACATGCAATTACCCAGTCTCTGCCTTCAATCTGTCATGGCCATCTTCAGATTTCCTGTAGAAAAAAAATAGACAATTAAAAAAAAGAAAAAAAAAGAAAAAAAAAAAGAAAAAGCACAAACCAAGAAGTTCCCATTGGCTTTATAATGTTTTGGATAGGATGGAGGCATGAGCTGAAACTGGTTAATAATGGCATTACACGTGTTTTGCTGAGTCAGGACCTTATTAAGAGTAATGGAGACGGAAGTGACACTACAGACCTGGCTGTACGACCTGGACATTCTTCCCAGCTGGCTTTTAGTAGGGCAACCAACATCACAGGATATTGAACATGAGGTCAGACAAGCTTTGCTAAATGAAGCAAGTCCTACTGTGCCTATTTTATGGAATCTTTAGGACACACAGGATGCAACTTTACCTGGTGTCAAGTGACAGCCTCACCTGCTAACACCCTAAGGAATAAGAATTAAGTTTATCTGTGTCCACAGAGACATCTGAGTGTATTTCCAGGCTTGTGCCAGGAGATCTCTAACCTGAAATTTCTTCTAAATGGCAAAGACCAGCACCTTGGCAAAAATGTAATTTAGCAGTTCTTGATAGGATTTTGGTGAGTCACTCTTAGGGCTCAGCCTTACTGTTTTGGTCGAAGCATGAACATACATCAGTCTGAGAAGGAAGTTTGTCCAAGATGTCAAACTTACCACAACAGCTCTTGGGAGATGTAAGATGTGAAAGGAACAATATAAGACGTTCCCAAGGATGTCGTGAAAAGCAAGGTTTTGGTAAGTACTCCTGAGAGAAATAGCTAAGTGAGGACTTTTGACATTTATTTTCGAAGTTAAATTAAGCTGTACCTACTTGAAATGGGAAATTTCACATCTCTCAAATTTGTTTTTCAAATCACTTTCTTGGAAGATGTTCTGTATCTATATGAAAAAGAGAAATCTTGAACCAATACAGTCATTTAAAATACACCCAGTCTCACACTACAATTGTGGCTTTAATATTAAATAATTTTTTCAAGACTACATAAGGAAGGTTTTTCTTTGATGGTTCACTGATTTTCACAAATAAGGAATATACTGAGTTCTGACTAGGCTTAAGACCTGAAATATCTCTTTTTTGGAAAGAAGAAAAAGCCACCAACAGCAGGTAATGGTAGAGAATTATTTACCTACAAATACTCTTGAATTATCCAAAGACCAATAGGTTCTTACCAATTTCTCAACATCAAAGGCAAGGACTTTGAAATCAGCTGATGAACTGTTCTGCAAAGCAGTAGTGAATGATGCACCAGAGAGTATTTTAAATATTCCCATGTAGCCGTGAAGATCCACATCTGCTTCAGCTAGATAATTAAAAATAAAGTTGTTTTAATTATATAGAAATAAATGAAAAATATTGCATTAGATTTTATTCCACACAGATCATCAATACAATAACTTCTAGATTTTCGTCTTCCTTTGCAATCAGAGATGTTTTGCCTAGTGCTGAGCTCAAAAAAAGTAATAGACATTTTTTGATGTTTACAACAGTTACAACAGTAATTATATTTTTACGAATACTATTTGTCCTTGGTTCTCATTACTTTCAACTCTGTTTTAAATGTTTTTTACCAGCAACACTGTGAATGTGTAAAGGGTGCAATTGCATGTGCAGTTACGTATAACACAAGGGACAGACACACCTGGGAAGGCAAATAGTGAATTACAGGATTTCCGTGTGTTTTGGATGAAAAATGTTATGAATTACGGCCTCACACTTTCTGTATTAGTGCTATGCACTTTTTATATGTGGATACTGGTTTTGATGACAGCACTGGAAATACCAGTATCAGAATAGCTCAACTATTTTTGACCTGACCTTTGTCACCCACACAGACACGAAATGCTGGGAGGATTCGTAAAGAAATGAGATAACTGGTCCTTACTGCAAATTTAATCTTCATTTTAATACCCTACAGAATATGAGGGATACATAAGCAATCCATTATGCACGAAAAGGTATTTCCTCACTGTGTAACATTGGAAATTCTCAGAAAATACCTGAATTCATGTGGTAGATTTATAGGAAATACCTTTTGCTTACCAGCTGCAGCACCGGTGGTATTT
Organism: Atrichornis clamosus; assembly: GCA_013400975.1. Taxonomy (NCBI): domain Eukaryota; kingdom Metazoa; phylum Chordata; class Aves; order Passeriformes; family Menuridae; genus Atrichornis; species Atrichornis clamosus. The sequence continues at coordinate 199,078 of WBMZ01011687.1, read as the reverse complement.
TAGGTTGTCTTTGAAGGCATTGACATCAAAAGCAAGTTTTAAGACAAAAGCAGATAAGCAATAAAAGCGACAATGAACAGCTTGTGATGGAAGGCACAGCATGGTGACACCAATTTAATGTCAATTAATAGCAGCAGACTGCTTTGAGCTTCCTTGAAGACCATTTGTCCTTAAACACTTAAAAATAGATATTTTTTAATAAGAATTGAAAGATTGCAAGAGATGGGGAACACCTAAAGCTCCCCACAAACTCCAGTGGATAATCAGTGTCTTCTGAGTCAAACCTCATACGTGGAGAAAAAAGCAAAATTTCACAGTTTTCCATAGTTTCTAGTTGATGAATACAGTGGAATTAAGCAAACATTTATAGCTTGAATTGCCTTTCAGGGACCTCTCACAGAGTCTAAACCACGAAAATTATTTTCTATGGCTTCAAAGCATGATTAAAGTGCTTGGTTTTTTTCCCCTACTTCATTCATGTCAATTTTCAGGGGAGGAAAACCTCATATAACAAACCCAAACCACCATTTGCCCACCCCCAGCTCTAAAAGTGTGGCATGAAATAAGAAATACAATTACAAGGACGACACCACTGGCTTCAAAGCCTGAAGTGAAGCACTCCTAAAGGTCTGTAGCTAAAGGTTGGCAACTTACCTCGTTCCAGCTCCTGGATTGATAACCAAGAAAGTACAATCAATCCAACACAAACACACACAAAAACTGCAAGAAGAGAAGCAAATAAAATCTCATAGCTACTAAGAGGAACATATTTCTTATCAGTTGATTTTTTCAGCTCCATTTCTCTCTCAAAACCTTGCGTGAATTAAGGACTGACAGAAAACATGGCTTGAAAAGGGTAATAATCCACATGAACAGATATTTATAGGAGACGCTTGTAAATTAATTACACCATAAAAGTTCATTGACACAGGTTTTTACAACATTCCCCAACAGTCATATCCATGCTAATAGGAAGAAAAGAAATCCCCTTAGAAGGTAAGCACCTGAAGATTACGTCTGAGATAAAGAATAAGCAAAACCACAGAAATGGTTAGTCACTGGATTTGCACTATTTCTTGTGATTTGGTATTTTCAAGCGACAATATAAAATATTGCTGCCAGATTTACTGTTCATACAGTTTTCTTTTGCTAATTCTTCACAAATGGAATTATAAGGGCAACAGTGAAAGACACATCTTTCCTCATTCTGTTTAAAAATTCCCTTTAAAAATAATTTTAGTCATACAGGAAATGCTGGGAAGCAAGTTGTTTAGTAACGTGCCATAGTTCAGCAACGTGTTCAGCACTGAGCAGTAATTCAGCAGCACAAATTTAATCTGCATAAGGCATGGCTCTTTGACCACAGAACTGGAGAACTAATCAGAGAAGACATTATGAAATGCATGCTTGTTTTGGATTTTCTTGCCAGGCATAAATATGCCATGGGGGGCAAGTCCTTGATAAAGTCAAAGCATTGCGGATGGCCAGAGCTGCAGCCTTAATAGAGCAAGAGTAAACTAAACAGGCAGTGTAGCAACCAGTAAAAGCATTTTATTATAAATTTAGTCTGTCAAAACTTTTGAGCTTCAGAAAAGTGAAGTCATACTGATTTTATGTCTTCTGCCCTGTGAGTTACTGGTTTTGACTCTCAATCAGAGCCCTACACCCAGATTTGCAGTACGACATTCCTCAGTGTTCCTTGTGGAGAATCGGAGCACACCAGCCATGTTCCTGTCAGAGGAAGGGGAGACTTGTCTGAGTCAATCTTTGGAAGAGAGAAGCTCTACCTATCTGTAACTTGACAGAAATGGAGATAGTATAAATCGGGAAGGAATTAGAAAGTCTTGAAATTAGGCTCTTGAATGACATAGTTCTCTGCCCAGTCTTTGAGAACTGGGATGTTTGAAAGGATCGACAACACACTTGATTGGATTTAGAGAACCCTAAATCACAACAAAATCTTGGCCTGACAGTAGGATCCTTGATTTAGTGTATTGTCACAACATAGTGTATCATCATATCATCTTATCATATCCATACAGAAAGCAATATAGCAATAGTTCACATTACTAAAAAGAAATACTTATTTACTTAAACCCAAAGTTTTAAAAGCAAAATTCAGTGCAGCTTAATTACATTGCCCTTACAGAGGCAGAGTGACCTCAGTCTGCATCCTGCAAATGGATGAGATCTTTGACTCACCATGCTAGATGGAGTAGGAATAGCTTTTGTATACCTTGTGTATGACAGGCACACATATATGAATATAAATGTGCGTATATATATGTATTTAGGACCAGATTATGTTTGCAGTGCTGGACGCTGCTGACCTGTGGCACAGAGGTGCCTTTGTAACTATTTGTGCTTATTCAGCAGTAAGTTTCATATTTTCGTTTCAAGGGGTTTAAATGTCTCCATTTCTCTGAACACCGACTCTATCCCACAGGTTCAGGAAGCCTCTCTCAACACTTCACTTTGCTCGGTTACGCACAGGAGGTTACCCCACATCCAGCAGAGTTATGTAATTACAGGATCCAAGAGGGAGCAGGGGAGGAAGGTGAAGAGGAGGGAGCGACAGAGAGGAGATGTTATGGACTGATCACAACCCCTAATTCCCATCTCCCTGCACCACTTGGAGATGGCAAGAAATTACTTTTCCCCAAGCCAAGTGTGTTTTATCTGTGATGGCAATGGGTGAGTGACCTCCTCATCTTCATCCTGACCCAGGACCTTTTCTGCCCTGCCCTGCTCTGCTGAGGAGAGGGACTGAGGAAGAGGTTGGGTGGGCATCTGGCAGCCAGGCAAGGTAAACTCACTGCAATTGTCCACGCTGCATGAAACAATACTAGTTTATTCCTAATCAGACATTTTCTGTCACAAATCTGAGGAGTTTTGTGCAGACGGACTTTGGTTCCTCCATCATACCTTACATAATTTCGCTGTTTGTGTCATTGACACTATATATCACTAGTAAAAGAAAAACACCACTACCCAAAGATTCCACCGCATTTTGAATGCTGAATTTACGCCCTAATGGTGAAGTGATTAGCCCGGTGAAGTAAAAACTGTGGCCACAGTTCACACACATTGATTACAGTCTGGCTGAGGAGATAATTTAACACAGGGAGGCTCAGGTTGGAGTTGGGACTCCTCCAAATGAACTCATTTGCTAAACAATCCTAGCTGGCAACAAGGTCATGGTAGCAATAAATAATAGCCAAGCCCTGGACACTGAGTTGGTAGTAATTAAAAGTGAGTTTTTGCATTAATTTATTTGCAAAATGTTCTAGTATGAGCTGGTTATAAAAGAATATAAGAACCCATGATTTCACATTTTCACTTGTAAATCCTCAAAATGCTGGGATGAGACTTCAAGTGTGCCGACGCTCGCTTTCCATCAGTCAGGAATTACAGAAGCAGAGCAGTTTGTGCTGGAAGGCACCTATGAAATCGACTGGTCCCTCCTCTTGCTCAAGCCAGGGCTAACTGAAATTGGATCAGGGAGTTCAGGACCATGTGGAGGCAAAACTGAGTATCTTCAAGGAGGAAGACTCCACAAACACTATGGAAAAGCAACCTGTGCCAGCACTGATTCCCTGCATAGTGATTTTCTTCCCCGCTCTGCATCTTATTGGAATATCAGTTGCTGCAATTTGTGTTTGCTGCCTCTGGGGCTTTCCCTTGGCAATTCTGAGTAGAGTCCATCTCTGTCTTTGCAATCAACCCTTGGGTATCCAAAGGCAGCAATTAGACACCCCTATCAGCTCGTCAGCCCCAGCCACTGCTGGGACATCGGGTTATTCCATCCAGATTCTGGACTTTGCCCTTGTTAAACTTGGTGGAACATTATGAGATTTCTGCCAGGCCATTTCTATGCCTCTTAATGACAATACGTCCTGTGACTGCAAACTTCCCTCTAGACCTTAACTTCACTTGTTTCCACTTTTGTTCCTCATTTCATTACTTGTCTTGTTCATTCTCCTTCTGCACTTGCATATTTTTTATTCTTGGCATCATAGTAAAGTTTGTTTTTCACTCTAACTTCCTCAGTGGATTGATAAGACTCTTGAAAGGTGGATTTGGATGGTTTGCTGCATGATTAACTGATGAAATGGTATGATCCATTCAGGAAAAGAGTGAGCATTAACCACTGTTGCTACCAGATTACTACCATATACTGCAATTTGTGAGTATTCACAGGTCACGGACAGCCTGAAGTGCAGAAATTATTCACTAGAGGAAAGAGTGTAAAATTAAAAATAACAAGTCAGATTACTCAGTTCTATTGGCAAACAATTCGCAAATGGGAAACAAATTGAATCAGTTGCATGTTATAGTCTAAACTCTATTTTTATGACACTATTTGTGAAGTATATGATAAAATATGATTTTAAAATATTTTAAAAGACATACTCTATTAATGTGTTAAAACCCAGAGAAAATGACAAAATATTTAATATTGCTAATTTAAAAAGAATTATCACTACACTCATACTAGTGAAACATCATGTTAGATCATTTTTAAAGAAAAAGTCCATTGCCATGGTAGAAATCTAACAGATTCACAATTTATATAGCTTATATTGCATCCATATCTGCAGCTCCCCAGGCTTCATAGCCTTATTGGGCTGCTTTTATTTTCTTGTTCAATCAGTCACTGGCATAGTGTGAAAAGGCTGCTGACACAGAAAGGAAGGGAGGTAGTGCTCAGAGAATTCCTCTAATAACCAGGCTATCACAAACATACTTAAAGCCTGGCATTGCATTTATAACCACCTATCTGTGGGAAAATATTTCAGTCACCCCCACAAATCTGCCCTCCCCTATGAAAAGAAAATCAGCTTTCTTATGGCAGCCGTTTTCAGATGCCTAAAGAGCTTTGTCCTTTTTCCTGTGGAGACTTCCAGAGGGGGAGGCAGAAAACCAAAGCAAAGGGTCTGTAGTGAAAGTGCAGAAACAGACTATGAGCTTATTTTTACTACTGCTACCTCAGGAGGAGAAGATTAAAAGGGAGATCACATGCAAGCACAGCTTCTCAGTAATTATAAAATCACAGAATGCCTGGGCTGGAAGGGACCTTCACGATCATCAAGTTCCACCCCCCTGCCATGGGCAGGGACAGCTTCCCCTATCCCAGATCCCTCAGAGCCCCATCCAGCCTGGCCTTGCACACTTCCAGGGATGGGGCAGCCACAGCTTCTCTGGGCACCCTGTCCCAGGGCCTCACCTCCCTCACAGGGAGTGATTTCTTCCCAATCTATAGTCTAAACCTACTCTCTTTTGGTTTAAAGCCATTCCCCCTTGTCCTGTCACTCCAGGCCCTTCTAAAGAGTCTCTCACCATCTCTCCTGTGGGATCTTTGCTTTCACCCAATTTTCACCTGCTTCCAGGATAACCCAACTTGGAGGACTTGAATCTTCAATTTCCTGGAAAGGTATTTCTTATCCTAAGACTCTTAGACAGGATCACAAAATTTTAAGAGTGCATGCAGTATTAAAGATATCAATAATGAGTAATATTCTTTTCTTTATATTTGACTAAAGGGGTGAAAAGACTACACTGTAGAACACACAAATTTTGAACAAATTTGGGAATACCTGTATTTTAGTCAAGTGAAAGGTATGAAGGAACAATGTCCTCATTTCTCCTCCGAAGTCACACAGTTTATGGTAATTAAAACAACAACCAAAAAAACTACCCCAAAGCCTACAAAAGCAAACTAAAAAACCCAACTTGTTTAAATTCTGACTTTCAATAAGACCATAACAAAAAGGAAAAAAAAGAAAAAAAAAGTATAAATCCCTCATGGATTTTATACATCCCTTGAAGAGAGTTCAGAAAGTGAAATTATCCAAATGGATTGCTGGGGAGTAATCTGCCTTCATATGAACCAATCCATATCAGGAAAGTCATTAAAAATGCACTGCTGTCATTAGCAAAGTTCTTCAGATTGTCTTGGGAAAAAAAAAATCTGCACAGAAAGCAAAACGGTAATACATCACCTTTCTCTTAGTTTGGAGGAAAACCAACCTGTTTAAAAACAAAACCAACAAAAACCCAACAAGCAACGCCCGCTCCCCTTCAGAAAAAAACCCCAAAAAACGAAACCCAAAAAACTCCCACAAACCCAACAGAATCATAACTTTCCTTGTTTAAGGACATCCAGAAAGATCTCACAGGACAGCACTGAGGTTCTCTTCTGGATCAATCAGTATCTTGTCTAACTGTGGATAGCTGCAGTTCAACATTCACTTACTTTTTCCAGCAGTTTTCAACACAGAATCAAAGAATCCTATTTTAAGTCAGAATCAGAGAGATATGTTTCTGAATAGATTATAATAAAAATGGGGCAAACTAAGAGTGTCCAGAAAGGAAATCTGTGATGAATCCAGTGGATTTCAGCAAAAGTGGTCACAGAGCCTGCAGCAAGCACTGAGAACAAAGGAAGATTTTCACCTAAGTTTAGAGATCTAATGGTGAGGGTAAAAATTTTCTTCTGAAGGCAATCAATTCTTCCTCATTGACTAAACATCATAAATAAATATTGTATCATAAATGTCTACTTTTTAGGTAGTTAAAATTAAATAAACGGAGTATAACATGATTCTTTGCGTTCAGAAAATATTTTGCCAGGACACATTGAATGAATTAGCTGAGTTTGCAGCACTGGATGCACATAGTTCCTTATATCCCCCCTTACTATTAGGATAAAAAAGGTGTGGATCACAGGAACAAAGTGAAGATAGTAGCAATCAATAAGAAAACAGAAAACAGCATGAATTTTCTGAGTAATGAAAAAAACATGTCAATGCAAAGTTCTCTGTGACAAGTAAAGGGGATGAGGCAGGAACAGATCTGGCACACCAGGGAAAGAATCAGAGCCTTGGCTGATAACAGAGTGGCAAAACAGGCAGCTAAGAGACAAAGGTCAAGAGGAAGTACCAAAGTGATTACTTTTCTGAGTAAGTAATGTAAAAGGCAGTGTGGAGCAGTCCCTGAAAACAGCAGTAAATTTGCCACAGTGTAATGGTTTCTGTGAATAAAAGCAATTAGAGTAACATAGCTGCGTATACAGATTTGTGCCTTGTAGGCTAATGCGGAAGCATTGAAAAGGAAGTTAAAATGGCAGGGGAGTGGCTCTCCTCTTTCATCCTTCGCTTTAATTCAGAATGATAGAATAAATGCAACTGCTTTTTCTATACTATACATCACAGGGCTTTGTCAGTAAAGATTTGTTTCTAAAGGAGCTTTAGCAGAAGAACTTCCCATCTGTTTGCATGTTAAAGGGCCACAAAACACAGAAAAGAAAAGGGTCAGAAACAAAGACTTAGATATGGGCTAGTTCGGCCTCTTTCTAGCCTACGTGAACCATTGCAGGATATCTATAACCTCTGCAAAATATGGGGAAAAATGCTGGGGAAAAAGTTTGCTGTCATTAAAATGCATCTTCATCTTTTGTGGAGTCTCCAGCAGTCTTTCCCACGTTTGTCCATGCAACTCAGAAAACTGTTATTCTTGATGCATATTCAGGAGTTTTTGTCTCAAAAAATATGAAAAATGGGAATTTCCATGTTCAAATATAAATTGAAGCATTAAGATCTGTACTTCATGAGTGTTGTTTACATTGTTCAATGAACACTGCTGACTGCAGACCTTGACAAGCATTGCTATGCCCTGTTCTACAGATCAGCTTGCTGCAGGTACTTAAAAAGTCATTAAGTTTCACCTGTTTCTCTGAAATTTAAGGGCTTTAAAAGTCCCAGGTCTTCTTGCTAAATATCTGTGTCTTTTAGGCCAACTCATATTTAAACTGATCTCTTTTCTTGCAACCCTGAAAAACCCTAACCACGGGTATCTCCATAACAGGAGGAGTAAGAAATGCCTAAGGAACAACAACTAACTCTATTGCAAAGTTATACAACCAATAATACAAAGATAGCTTGTCCATAAGCCTTTGGAATGATTTTGGAAATCTGTGTGTGAAATCCATCTGGTTTTATGAAACACCTGTACTCCTCTGTAGTTGTGACATTCTTAGCTGACTGAAATTCTGAAGGGCAGACCACAAGAAGCAAACCCCAAACTTCTCCACCATTATGCCTTTTGTCACCACCTCCTGTAGTTAATTTTCTGTTGTCCACGGCAGGCAGAGAAAAGGAAAATCAGATAAGCAAGTCAGAAAAAGAATAGCCAAATAAAAGGAGAGATAGGAAGAGTAAATCTGAAACCCTTGCAGTTCACTCTGAAATAGCACACAAAATGAGGTGAAAGCTGAGGCCAGAGCAGCTGTAAAAGAGAACTGATAAGCATTTACCTAGTGCTCAATGTGTCAAGTGTAAGCATAAGCTCACTCTCTCTAAATACACTTATTACAAAGCATTTTGGCAGCGTGACATTTTTTTGATGTTAAAAACAAACTGCACATCTTTCCAAAAACATCTGGCCTCAGCCGGGCTCCTTTCCTTTTGAAATTTGTGGCACAGCTTTCAGCAGAATCTGAGCCTGACTTGTAAAACAAGATTTACACCAGTGCAGAATCCTTTGAAAAATCCCACTTTACCCCTACCATAACAGCAGCACAACAATTACGTGCTGGGTTTGGGGGAAAAGGATGATAAATAAACTATTGCACTCCATCTTTCAAGACTCCCCAAACCAGGTAACACAGACCAAAATTTAGAGCGCTAAATGATTTGGTCACTCTTATTTTTTTGTCCTCTGTACTTGACTTTCAAAATAACTACTGAACGAAAGACAATTTATATTCTTTTAAACATACGTGGGAAGACATTCAGATTAGACCTCTGTGCTAATCCATTTAGTTCCTGCACCAAATTAACTTTTCACATCGGATGTTTGACAAGATGATAAATACACAAAATAATATACAATGGGTTTCTGGGTTTTATTTTTATCATGATAACGATTTTAGCAGTAGATAGATAACACAGAAAGATGAGGAAAATGTTGTTGGATTTTGCAAATGAGGTCAACAAAGCATGTAATTACTTTCTCAAAGATTCATGTAACTGGACTCATCTATTTGACCAGGAGTTCAAATTTTGGTCATTGTGTTCACACAGTTCCTTATTACCCGTTGTGGGTACTACAAAGAGAACACTCTTTATTTCAAAACTATTTAAATACTCCCAAAATGCTGAAAGGCAAAATGTTTTATAAATCTCTGCTGTTAAAAAACTATCAGCACCTTCTTTATTTTAATGCCTATTTAAACTGGGGGAAAAGTGCATGGTATAAAACCCAGCAGCACACATAAAATACTAACAATGATATTTGAAATCGTTTAGCTTTTTTCTCTAACAAGCTTTCAGCCTCAATTTTTTCTTCATTTAAAAAAGCAGAATTGCCACTCCAAAACCAATGAACACCGGACAGGCGAGACACAGGACTACTCTGTGTGGAAGGATTTAGATCCAGATGTAAATCACCTCTGACAGATTTCATGTGCTTTGGAGGAACAGAAACAAACAAACTGAAACAAAAAGAGAAACATGGTTGCTCTTTTAAGTCTGGCTGAAACACGGCAGAAAGTATGAAAAATATTAGAAACTGATCAAATGCAATGATGCCATGAATCAGGCCTTAAAAAAACTCTGTAGACGAGACCAATATTTCAGATTTCAAATAATGGCTTTTCCCTTGTAGGAAAGAAGGGACAGGGAATGGGAAGGTGCATTTCTACCAAAAGTATTTTAAAGCTTGCAAATATATCTTAGCTTTCATTTCACTATACAATTATACAAGAGTTTCAGCATTTCCAGCTAACAGATATGTCAATTATTTCAATAGAAATGGAATCATTATCCTGCTTGTAAATCCCCTGATTTTTTTCTCAATTTTGCAGAAATAACACTTTTCAGATCAATTTATTTTTCTCAATTTTGCAGAAACTTTTCAAATCAATTTACCTTTAAAAATTTGTCTTGTTAAGTACAAGCCCAGCAGATGAATTTAAGATCTCTGTTCTTTTTTATTTACATATAGAAGTGATGAAAGATTCCAGAAGTGGAACCAAGCTGGAAATTCTGTTGCTAAAAAGAATGCAAATCCCTCTCTCAGATGCCTCATCCATTCTTTAAACCATAAATAAAAAATTAAATTGTTTTCAGTCACAAAGAGTAAACTCAAAATATTAGATTGAGCTGAACATATATTCTAAGGCACATTGGTAGGGTACAACTACATTGCAAGGATTTTCCTGTTACTGCCAGCTGAGAAAAATCCATATATACTTAGATTTATTAGACTTATTGTCTTGGGAACAGAATTTTAGCACAGTCTGCTCCAAGTCTCTGCTCTGGAGGAATAAGGACTCTTAAGTCTAACAAATTTTTAGAGATTTAGGTTGACAGGCCAACACAAATGTAGCATTCAGAAACTGTAAATGCTGAATTAGCAGAGTCCCACATATTTTATAACAAATACTAAGATTTTCTTTTTTTTCCAGAAGTAACAAAGAATAATCATGATAGATGACTGCTTCTTAAAGAACAGGCATGACAAATTAAGTTGGTTTATTTAAATTTCTTTGTTTTTTCTTAAATAAAATCTTTTCCTACACCGCAACACGTATCTGACTTTCTGCCATGAGCTTAGAGTTTCATTTGGGGGCACTAAGGTCCTGCATTTTCCTTTTTCCCCCCCAGGAATACTTGTTCTTGCTGGTTATCGTTGAGATTTTATCATTGAGATCAAGTTTATCCAAGAGAAAAAGCAGGTCATAAATGATAAAGTCAAACTGTGTCACCACATGCATTTTTTGCAGCATTAAAAAAAAAAAAGATAAAAAAAGAGTAAGTGGAGGCTGAAAATGCCATAATTTTCCAGAAAAATGATTTTCACTGCAGTCACATGAAGAGTCAAATGCAAAATGAAAGGGTGACTTTTCAGGGTGAAGCAGTCTCATAAAATGCCTATTAAATGGTGTAATAATACAACTGTACAAACCATAATATTTATACAAACTGTAAATATTTGAGAAATAAAAGGTTAATGGAATTATAAATATAATTTCTTGCTATTGTATAATTTCAAATATTATCTTTCAGCTACGAATTATGTGAAAAAGATGAAAATATTTGGAGACATTTTTAAATAAAATTTTAAAATTATTTTCTAAAAATACATGAAAAGCATGACACTTTTGAAACAAATGAGATAGTTAATAGCATTTACACTCCCCTTGGAAAAGCCAACAGAATAAGAGGAAAAGAAGAAAAGGTAAAAGGTGATAGTTGTAATACTTATCACTATTTAGGCGGTAGGGAATTTGAACCTCCTGGGGAGAAAACTCTGAACTAACAGCTCAGTTCTGAAAAGTTTCAAGAAGATATGAATCCGTGCATTAGCAAATCTCACGGTCAGACCAATACTGGGGAAAAAAAATTTAAAAATAAAATTAAATAAATAAAATCACACTCCTTGCTCAATTTGCCGGAGCCACTGGGATTTCGGCCTTGTGCTGCAGCGCTGACACTGACCACCTCTTCTGCTTAACTTTCACAGGGACGTTCCCCTGTGCATTGAGACAAATATCACACATTTTAAACACACGCTTGGCTGTAGCAAGGAGAGGTTAAATCCACGCAGATTTTAGGCTCCTGGTACAAAGGAACTTTTCCTAGAACTTCTGAAAGTTTCTGAATTAGTGAAAGGCGGCCCTGTCCTCAAGAGGGGCTTGGAACGAGGTGATCTTTAAGGTCCCTTCCAACCCAGGCCATTCTTTGATTCTGTGCTAATGTGCAATAGAATATTAGCCTGTATTTCATGTGAGTGGGCAATAGCTTGCTTACAACCAGGCTCAGACCACGTGTGACATCCTTCTACTGGTTAAGGGCACATTTAGGCAAAGCCCATATGGATCTGTACCCCCGAGAGACTTCTCTGAGTCACACAACCTTTTATGGTTTCTAAGTACTTTCTGGGCCCTTGAAAGAAGACTTGTGTTGCCACTAGGCTGTATCAGATGAAAATTGTTCTCTTTATGCTGCCTCTAAGCCAGGCATGACTGAAAAGGGGTCAGAGAGCACGAACCCTTCACCCCCTGCCACTGAAGTGCTCGCTGGACACAGCACGTGGCCTCCTCGTGCTGCCTAACACCATCCAAGGAAAGCCAGGCAGGTGATCCAGGGGATTGTGGTGCTGATGAAGAGATGCACAGGTTAAGCAGCACGGATATTATCCCAAATTCAGGATCGATATTCAAGACCAATTCAGCAGACTCCATGTGGAACCAGAGTCTTATTGTCGGGCAGCCCTGCAAACACCTCGAGTTACTCGCTGCCCTCTTGACCTGAGATATCAGGGTATGCAAAGTGACAAAACAAATTACAGAATGTCTTCCACTCTCACTGAAAGAGGGCGTTAGCTTTCAGTTCTTAAAAATGGGGTCAATACAAAACTCTAACTAGAGGAAAAGATGAGCAAAAACCCCCCATTTTTGTGTTTATTTTTTCTGTGTCTCCCTGTCAATCTCGTTTGGACTTGGCTTTTTGCCTGGTTATTTCTCTGGGTCCAATGGGAAGCATCAAGGAGGCCGATGCATCAGCTTTCACTATCTGCAAACTAAGAAGGAAAAAGAAAAAAAGGACCAATTTCATGGCACCAAGAGTCGAAAGCGGTAGCGTAGGGAAAAGGTTCCAAATGCCGTTGTCAGAAATGGACCTTTAGTGGCAGATAAAAGCTGATCATGTCCCTAAAGTAAAATAAACCAGGGGATGACAGCAGAAGATATTCATAGGGAATGAAAGGAAAGTGCTTTCCTTTGGAATCAGGCCATAAGGGAAAGTGCAGCTAAGGATAATTCATTTTACCATCTTCCCCAGGCTGTATTAGTCCTCCTGCAATTTTGGAGAATAATAGAACTAAAATGTTCTTTCCTGAAGCTGTGAGTTCAGCTTCATTAGGTCTTTTCTTCATATATTGGCATTTAGATAGCTGGGAGATATGCCCCTTTTATCACCCCAAATGGACAGATACAGATAATTAGGTTGCCTGTTCTAATATCTGGAAGGATCAGCTAAGCTTAGGGATGAAGTGCATGTTTCTCTAGAAATAGCCCACCGTTTTTCTAGGAATTATGTCAACTAACCATATAAATCCAGCTGGTCATAGTTGGAAATTGTTGTTAATAGGCCTGATTCAAAGCCCACTCCAATTGGGAGACTGTCCCTGACACAACCATTGCAGCCATCCCTGGTTGTGGAGCAATTCCCAGGACATCACAGAATAGTGGTTATATTTAAAAAAAATTTAAAAATCATACTTGCATTTTTATCTTACAACACTGCGTATTTAGAGCGATTAATTAAAATTGAAATTCAACTTGAATATCTCAGATTTCAGTAGTATTTCAAATCTATATTCAAATGCAGCTTCTTAAATACATATTTACTTAAGAAACAATGTTTAAAAGTCATTTTCTAACTGTAACTCGTATCATCCAGTTACTGCATTTTTAAAAGTGCCAGCTTAGGTTTAAACTCCTGTCAGCATATAAAAAGAATCTAAGCCACATTAAAAGTCTCCACATTATTTTGAACTAATAACTCTATTTGAAAAATCAGTAAAGCTTAGCCCCACATTTTAACAAGTGTTTATGTGAGATGGGACGGTGATCAGCTTGAGAATAATTTTAAAACTACTGCATGCTCATGAACACTAAACAAATTAGCGGTTGTGGGAAACATATTGCTGCAACAGCTGGAAAATTAACAGGAGAAAATGGAACCCAATTAATAATTTTAGCTTTGATTCAGTAAAGCATGGAAACACACAGGCTTAAAAGTAACAGAGAGCTATTCAAACCTTCTCTTGAAAGTTTCAATCCAAGCACACGTTTTGCTGGCAGGACGGTTCCAGGCACCGCTTTTCAAATATTCCCAGCGCTGAAGGAAAACGAAGACTTCCCGCTGCGAAGGATCAATCTGCCCACCGGAGGGCAGTGCTGCTCTTCCCAAATCCCACGTTTTGCTTCGGCTATTTGGGAGGAAAAGTAAAAAAAAGAAGGCCAAGTGTCAGAAGCCTGCGTTTCAGGGTGCGTCTCTGAGAAGTGGAGCTGTAGTCCGGCTCCTGGTGTTGTACTGATAGCTCAGGACAGGGAAAACACACAGAAACCTGCCCAAAGTTTTGTTCTGGATGAAGTTAACTCTAACCAGAGTAACCACGCACACGAGGAAGCTTTGGGCCGATGCTTCCACAGTTTACAGTTTCACCCTGATTTGACAACACTCAGCCCACGCAACTCTCACAGAAATAACAGATCTCAGTTTGAGATACATAAACAGGAAAGAATTTAACAATAAACTCAATTTCTGAAAATGACAGCCCTGATTTCCTGCTCCAGAGAAAGGGTGTTGCTGATTTGTTATTATTGCTGCACTTACGAGATTTTAGAAAACTGCAGTAAACAAACTTTGTTTCTGAGAAAAACTGCAGTTGCCAGAAATTGTTCTACTTATTCTTGCAGCACTACCTTTTGGTCTCCGAGTAATTACCAAAATTATTTGGTTCTTTCATTCACTTGGAAACTGATGATCACATACACTATGCTAGAACAATTCTGCTTCTTGATAAAAGGATTGCCTCTTCCTGAAAAGATCAGGAAAAGCGATGCATTCCAGATGGCTACACAAAGTCCTTGGGCACAGATCTTTCAGAAACACATGTGCCTACATAGCTGCAAGAGCAATTTTTTATTCAAATCCTTGAGAACAAAGTAACACATCAACAAAAATTAATTCAGATTATTTCTTTTGAAAACTTTCTTTAAGAAAGATTAAAAAAAAGGAGTAAAAGCTGTTGCAGCTTTTTATTCAGAAAAATAGAGGTGCATTTTTCTTAGCATTAATTCTCACCCTCAGTACTGCACACACTGAGATGAGACAAGCATTTCTTAGGTTCTGCTTTACCACTGCCTTTGTAAATATTGCTATTTAATCAACTTCAGATGCGTGAAGGGGGTACAATAGGTTATAATCACGCAGGATTTCAGCACTGAAAAATAAAGCTGCAAAAGTTTTTCTTCATGAAAACCTGCTTTACAAAATCCAGGAGTATCCCACAAGGATTTCTCAGGTGGTACATCTCCTGCGTGGTGGTGATTTTATGCACAATTTAATGTAGTCTTCTCTACAGGATTTTTAACAAAGTCCAGCTAAGGTCATCAACAGCAGTAGATGGGAAACAAGATTGAATGTGTCAAAGGAGATTTATCTGTAGATCATTATTTCTAGGCAGAAAAGAATGACAGCTGTCCTGGGGAAAGAATTATGGTCCTGAAAGTCTCATCCAGTCACACAGGTTTCAAAAAAGGATATTAATTGAAAGAATGAAAATGATCTGTTTGTGAAGTGATAGTCCTATTAAGGTTTTTCTAGTTTAATTGCCAAATTAGATTGCTTCTTGAGAAATCGCTTCTAGGGAATATTTCTCAAATAAAGACCAGTGAATCCAGTTGTGCTCTGGTTACATCTGTCTGTTTCTTGTTTTCCACTCACTGTTGCTCGTATCACCATTTTTTGAAGGATTTGGATACTGAATCTGTAACTTCCCTGTTGGATAACTGAAAAGGGTTCCTCTAGATCTGTTGACTCTCTGTTGGCCCCACTTGCACTTCTCACAACTGCAGAAGCAAGATCTGGTCTGATGTTAAATTAGGACAAGTTCTGCGTGGCAATTACTAGGCTCAGCATTCAACTTGGTGCATCTCCCAGAAGTTTTGAATTTTCACCTCCCAGCCTGCTCCCCACCCCCAGCTCAATTCTAGTAAGACCACTGTATCTTCAAACTGACTGATTTTTAGCTTCACTACAAATTCCATTTGAATGTTTTCATAATGTTGGACCACAATCAGAAGTCACGAGAGACAGACAGTGCATAAAGTATTATCCTTTTTAAGCTGACAGGCTGCAAATAGTCAGTAAATAAGGAAACTCAGCTCACTTCTCTCAACCTTTGAACAAGAAGCAGGGAGCAGAATAGCCACAAATCGCCTGCAAATTGTCCTTGATGTCTCAGATGCTGCTGACATCATCAGCAAGGGCATGTGAAGTAAGATAAGAGGAAAACCAGCTGTCAGCTTGTAAAGAGCATCTCTGTAACTCATGTATCTACTTGCATCTTTTCCTTACTCTTAATTTAAATTAGGGATGATTTTTTCTTGCCATGGAGGCTGCTGGAATCTGTTATTATAGCTGTGGGTTTCACACGTAAACTCTTCTAAAGTTTCACATGCATCCATCTCCCCATCTTCATCTCTTGCTCTGTATGTTGTGCTAGGCTTTGATTTCGGCTCAGAGTTAAAAATAGATGTGTAAATCATTTTTGCTTATTGCCCTGTACCGAGCTTCAGTATAAAAACCAGGTGATGGGTGGAAGGGACTGCACATTAAACATAGAGCCAAGAATTTCTTGTTAGGCTCGTAAAAATCTTAACATAAATGCGAAGGAAGCAATAACTATTAAAGTTACTGACAGTTCTAAGCAGGTTACGTGAGGCTGTCCTAAGAATTTTTTCTCGGCCTTAATAAGGAAAGGAGGCCCCAGTAGGAAGCCTGTTCCATATATCAGTGATGTCTCTCAGTTGCTGGGGTAACGATTAGAATACCAACTCCCTCTGCTGTTTTCTAGAAACCAGAAGAAACACCAGAGACACACCTGAATTTGAAACTTGATTTTTGCTAAAGTTAATCGTTAAAAGCAGAATGAAAAAAAAATATTATATCCTTTTAACACGCTGTAACTTGTGCAAAGCATCAGGAACAACTTCCACAATCAGCCTATTGCTGACTGAGGGGATCCAGAAGACGCACAAATGGAAAATAATAGGTTATATTAACTTTCTGAAGTCAGTCTCTAGAAGAGAATATTTACTACATACAGTCAGTAATGAATCTAGAAAAATAGACTAGCTGGGATTGAAGAAGTCTTTGAAGAGTATGGTGGCTATATCACATTCCTTTAGACACTTCCAAAGCATTGGATGCTAATACATTCCATACAGGCCCTCCAAGGTGGTCTAGGGAAGAACAGAATGTCCTTCCAAATTCTCCTTTGAATAAAGATAATATTATGATACCCAACAATCAATTTGGCTAACTTGGAATTTTTAATTTAATTCTGTTTTTGTTTCAATCCATAGACACAGAAAATAGAATTATATGAGCTAAAACACTTCTCCTAGCGGGCTTTGGGAAGTATGCTACTTAAACTGAGGAACCACTGGAAGATAAAAAGTGTTTGTCTATCACTGCAATAAACCCAGGAATGTTATCTGAGACACTCAGAATGCAGTGAAGATTCAGCTACCCTTTGATTTTCTCCTCCAAAGGCCATTAACAACCAAGTTCACACTTGGTGACAAAATTCATAAACACTTACCTACATTTTTAGCTTTCTTACCCTTCCGACTGTCTGAGTATTGTGATGTCCACTAATCATAAAAAAAAAAAATCCTTTAATTTAAATTACAGCTTCTGGACCATGACATGACTATTGAGAAAGATAGACAAGCAAAAACCTTATTTGATCTCATCAAACTTCAGCTAACATTATTTTTTTACTCCACAGTACTACAGATAAACACAATGGTATTGAATCAGGCATAAGAAACACTAAACGTTACAAGAATGGCAATAATGAACAGAAAATAAGAAAGTTCCTTCCCTGTAGTATTGAAACTATATATGTTCATTGGGAATGAGCTGTGTGATTTGATATGAATTCCGTAAAAGGTCAACCCCATCTTCACACTGCAGTCAGGTTTCCAGCACGATAATACTCTGCACCTTGTCTGCAAGTTTTCCACTTAAATGTTTTTAGTTTCCACCAAAGCCTCTCACCACTGTTCTTTGCATTAAAACTCAAGATGATTTTTCCAAAGAATTATGGTCCTCTTTTTTTTTTTTTTGACTAGCACTTTTTTCTTTTGCTTAATCTGTTTTCCTGACTGAGTGTTCTTGCTCTTTAAATAACTTAGACACTGCATTGCATCATGCTGTGTTCAAACCTGATCTGTGAATACTGCAAATTCCCTCTTTCCAGGACCTGGGCTATTGGAACAGCCCATGGCTGCATAAACTCTGGTTCTTGACTCAATTCCTGCTCCAGTTTTGGCCACACACACGCACACTCCCCACGCTGAGAGCTGACGGGTGCTCTGGGCTAAGCCAGAACATCACGTTGTTGGGATGGAATGCACAGGAAGGGGTAGAGGTCACTGTGCAGCCATTAGGACCCTCTGGTCGCCCCTCTCCTGACGATATCACCTCCTGCACACTTGCATAGTAATTTTCTGGAAGTTTCTTCAGAATCCAGTAACTAATTGGTGCGGTATAGACCAAACTTCCAAGATGGAAGGCATAAATACATCGGCTTACCTCAATCTTAGCCTCAAGCTGCACCACAGGAGATTCACGTTGGACATCAGGAGGAATTTCTCCTTAGGAAGTGTTCTTAAGCATTGGAACGGACTGCTCAGAGAGGTGGTGGAGTCACATCCCTGGAGGTGTCCATGGAATCACTGGATGTGGCACTCAGTGCCGTGACAGGTTGACTAGGTGGTGATCAGTCAAAGGTTGGACAGGATGACCTCAGAGATCTTTCCCAACCTTAATGATTCTGTGATTCTTTGAAAAAGCTTTTGAAGCAGATCCAGCAGCAGCTGGAATGCTGAGGCTTCCTAGAATGACGCAGGGGAGGAAGATGAAGAATTAGAGCTCTCTCACCATCATCTGGGGAACCATTTTTCTCATAGGCATGCCAATCTCTACAAAGGGAATTGAGGCATTATTTGTCTTGCCTGGTTTTACTTTTGCTAATGAGTTCATAAAATAAAGCTTATTTTACAGAGGCCATTGTTCTCTAAATTTGAGATATTCAAATGGACTGTGACAATAATACTCTGTGAAAGAGGACCTCACATTCCTCTGGTGCACACACATCATTGTGATTGGAGCAAATAATACTACTGTGAATGTTCACATTAACTTATTGATTAGTTATCATTGCTGGCAAGAGCCATGGGGTCTGGAAAGTTGCTAATGATTGCTGCATTCATAGACTAGGTGGAAAAGCAAGATAAGGAGCCCTTGGAACTGCTGTGTCCAGGCTGGTATTGCACAGATTTGAGCAAAGGTTGCCACATCATGTTATAAAAGTCTGAAATGGTTCCCAAGCAACCTGTTAAACAAGCTTATAATGCATTGTGCTCTCTACTACCTGTAGAGTAAATAAATCTGTCCTTGGCCTAGTGGGTACTTTTTTCTTTTTTACTTTTCTTGCTCCTTTACTCAGATTTAAAGACTTTTAACAAAGATGGCAATCCCTTGCAGCCTGAGATCACCCCCTGCAGCACCCCTGCCCTTACTTCAGAAATTGGTTCTATTTCAAGGGGCTCACCTCCTCTGTCAGGTTTGCGAAGGTCAGTTTTGAAGATTAACTCTCAAATGAGACCTTCCGAAAGTCATCAGCACTTCTGTTCCGTAGTGCTGTGAGCTGTCCTGAAAAAGAGGTCTGAGCAAATCATACCTCCGCCAGTATTTGCAATCTGTTTCCAGTCAAGACCACCAGCTCAGAGTGAATTTGATACTTTTAGGCAAGGCCTTAGATACGTATTATTTATAGACATCTTAGGCAAGAACTTCTGAAGTGGGCAAATTTCAAAATAATGGTGGATCTTTCCCTCTAGTACACATGTTACTAGTGGGATTTCAGAAAGGAGCATGACCTCTCATCATCTCAATATTTGATCGGGCAATAAACGTGGCTTGCTTAGAGACTCCAAGCTGGCAGAATTCTCAGTGTTTATGCTCTGCATGTTAAAATGACAGCAAACCATTCCAGTGTGCACTGGTGTCACAGCAGAAGCTGTGCTGTTCTCTTGGCCCCTCCACAAACTTCAGAGAGTGGCCTGTGTTGGAAGGAACCTTAAAGAGCAGTGTTGGAAGGAACCTTGAAGTTCCAGCCCCCTGCCATGGGCAGGGACACCTCCCACCAGACCAGGTTGCTCGGAGCTCCATCCAACCTGGCCTTGAACAATACACCTTTGATTTAAGTCTTGCATTTAAGAACAGTTTTATTTTTCCTCTTTCCAACCTCCCCATATGACCCTGGAAGACATACCTGTTTCTGGGAATAGTCATTTTATCAGTGACCATAAACTAAATTACTGGAGGTTTTTATGTCTTTAACGATGGGCCAAGATCCCGTTGCAGCAACACTGTGCTAACACAGAAAGCTCTACAGCGATAAAAAGCTTCGGGCCAAGTATGATACTGCCAGTAATGACAAACATAGAAAAATGTAGAGCAAAAGAAACATTTTGGTTTGCTTAAGTTGATGGCAGCACACTGAGATCTTAGTACTTCTAAACAAACAGAGTTGCTTCCAGAGTTGTGTACTGAAGGCAAAGGTTGCAGAGCGTGCAGAAAGAAACAATCAGACATGAGGAATCACTAGTCCGGTAAGGAAATATTATAGAGATTTTTCAAGGAAAAATTAAAAGCTGAAAAATATCTGAATCCCAGAAAAGATACTTGAAACCGGCGAGAGATCTTTTTCTCCACACTTCAGGATTATTCTCCATTTTCAGCAGTGAATTCTATAGACATTAATTGCACAAACAAAGACTCCCATGATACCAAACTTACTCTCCATGAAAAATGAAGAAAGGAGAATAACCCTTGAAGTGATGCATTATTTAAGCACTGACCTGTGCAATGGTAACCAGCAGTTTGACTAATTAAAAAAAATAGCAGAAACTTCTGGATTACACTGTTCAGGGAGGATATTCTGAAAT
The DNA here is from genome assembly GCA_013400975.1 of Atrichornis clamosus. NCBI lineage: Eukaryota > Metazoa > Chordata > Aves > Passeriformes > Menuridae > Atrichornis > Atrichornis clamosus. The sequence continues at coordinate 178,260 of WBMZ01011687.1, read as the reverse complement.
ACTGCTCTGTACAATAAAATCATGAATCCAACAGGGATTTCTTCTGCATTCCTGCCTAATAAACCAATATATATACGTACAGTTGCACTTAAGTAATTCAACTTTACTTTCAACTGAGAGCACAGAAGGTGAATTGATCATGGAAGGTTAATTTTGCAAGCTGTACCGGGCATCCAAACTGCTTATTGGTCTTTGGCTTCCCTGGCATAGCTTTTCCAAAAATATCAAATCTAACCCAATCTCTTCTTAAAGCAAAATGACATCTAGACCAAAATCACTTCTGCTTTGGAATCCTTTGGGGTGTATTTTGTAGACTGAAAAGAAAATGTGCTTAACCTAACCACACACACACAAAAAAAAAAATTCAGAGAAATGGGAAAAATTCGGGCCGTAGGGAGATAATTACACTTATTGTGTTAACAATTGTACCAGGATAAAGCATATTCAAGGCCAAAGAAATTAACAGATTCAAAGGGTTTTGACTTGAGGTTCTTTATAATTTTTTCATATGTACTTCAGAACAGCACAGCCTTGTGGTTAGCAGGGACACAAAAGGCAGTAAAACAGACACATGGCACGGAGAAGAGGAAAGAAAGCGTGCTAGAAAATCATAACAGGCATAGAAAACAGTGCTGGGGGAGAGAGAATGGGGGAAGGAAAAGTTTTCCTGACGACGAGACCTTGAGCAGCAGTCCATCTTCACTGCAACAAAGGGCAGAAGGCTCACAAAAATTTCAGGCCAGCAGTTCCAGAACTATGGTACAAATACCACTGATGCTACAGGACCGCTAAAAATAATTTTTAACTCCCCAACAAAGCCTAATTTTGCCACTCTGACTAGTAACACTGACCAAAGTGTCATGAAGCTGCATTTCAATGGTTTCTCATGTTGAAAATAGTGTAATTTTAAGTAATTTCTGTATGTGGACTCACACTTCGAAAGTATTCAAAGAAATAATAACTCACAGGTATTTTGAAAGTTGTGGCAGAGGATTTACAGTTTTACAGTTTCTCCACAGTTACCTTTTAATAAGCATACTCCTTTCTAGTTGCAGATTCTCCTCTACCTGAGAGGTAATTTTTTTCCTCCTACATATTACAAGATCCCCATTTCTTTATTCTCATTATAGTTTCTTAAGGCAGCATTAGGCTCAATAGCAGAATATAGATGAAGAAATTACTGTTTTCTATTTAAGCAGTTACTTCAGAGACTATCACCTTAGTTTGGGAAATTGGCTTTATATGCTATCATCTTAGCTAGATAACTCAGACCTGCACGACTTCATGGTTTTATTATCCCATGAACTCTCCTTGGGAAAGAGGATATTTTCCCTAGTTATTTCAATAAATACAGAAGCAGTATGTTCTGCATCAAAATCACAGTACAGTCTTGAAAAAAATATACTGTAGCTAAGTTTTTTTGGTGGGAGAACGAACTCTAGTATATTTGTACCATTATTTTTTTATAAACTGCTACAAGTTAATTATCAACCACTTAAAGATTTAAATAATATATTTTCCTGTGAGCCAATTCCAGCAGTAGGGGTGAGATTAGCTGAGAGAAAGCTTTTTCTATTTGGTTACAGTGTAAATGTTTAAGTGATATCAAAAGTAAATTGTTGATTTTTCTTTTTTTTTTTTTTAAACTACTTTTTTTCCCAACAAGAGCATCAAAGACATTGTAGCACAAAAATATGGTTTTCATCCTGTGGATGGCACTCCTGGACTGTCAAAAAACTAGTGACTTTTGAGAACCATGCCTTTGATGAAATTTTCAAGGGAGATTCAGATTTGTTTGTTCCATACCCACAATATTCAGAAGGCAAGACTTAAATAGCCAAGATACTTGTAAAAGGACTGCAAGTGCTATTTATTAAGTGCAGGTAAGCAGTTTTTATAGCCTCAGCACCCAGACAAACAGCCACATGTAAGTTCAGCAAATACAGTATTTCATCAGATGAATGAGAAACTAAATCTACTGGGTAAGCAGCAGTGAGCTATTATTACAGTCCCAGGATGGTTCATGTTGTGTATGATTAAAGCAAGAGTCCTGGAGCCAGCTCCAGTTCCAGAGGGGAAAAAAGAGTGTATTGTCCTCTTAGAGGGTGATGGTTTGACCATGCCTGTTGCTCTCTTTCCCTGGACATCCTGAGACAGCTCTCTCAGTGTCTCGTGTGGGAAGAATGATGCTGAAACAAAGCTTTGGGGTTAATGTGCAGTGATGCAGCTTTGATGATGGAGAAGGGAGAGGCAAGGAATACAAGAAAGAATAAACGTGATTTGCCCTGTATTTGCCCTTTTGCCCAGCCTGAAATTTCATTCCCTCTTAGGGCTGAGGTAGGGTCCTCAGCCTCTCATTGCTGGAAAACCAGCACTTAAGGCCAAGCAAAGTGAAAAAAAGAAAGAGATATTTCCACAAACAAAAATAATGGATTTGTGAAAGAGTAAATATAAAGGTTACAGAGAGAAAACCATTCAAAGGAACTGTTTGATTTTGACCAGAAGACAAAGAGTAGTGACTGCATGCCTGCCTCTATTGCTCAGGAGGACTCTCAGAGTAAGGAGTGCAGAAAACTGGCCACCAAGCAAAACTCAGCTTCTACTTCACACAAACATATTTCTCAAGCCTCCTGTGCTTGTAAACTCTCTGCAAAACACAGCTAGAGTCGAAAGAAACCCCATTTGAAGATATTTCTTCACATCTACCCACAATTCCTCTTTCTTTCCCCCTTTTTCTAACACAAACATCATATTAAACAGCTTCTGGATATCACTTGCTGTTGCTACATCCACTCAGGGCAGGCCAAAACAGGCAGTTGTGTTCTGCTAACAAGTTTTCCTAGGGAAAGCGTGTGGCATTCAGGGGTTACGTCCCCCCAGCTCAACATAACTGCTGTGACAAATGGGATCATTTACAGGACAGCAAACACCCACACACTTGTAGCTATTTGCTGCACCTGAGTGATAAATTTTAATGCCCTAAACAGAGACAGTCTGTGATCTATATAAGCAGCCTGTAAATCAAGATAATAAGTAGCCAAATAAAATCGCTTGTCCTTTGGTGAGAAACAACTTGGGAATAAGGATCACAGAGAAATTAAAGAGTCAAGTGTCATTTCTGCAAGGAATAGTATAAAACAAATTAATAATTAAGAATTCAAGGTCATGCTGGCAGTAATTGATAAAGAGTGAAGTTTTTGTGGGAACACCACAAATGAGTACGTTAAACTTCCTTGCTGCACAAATCAAATGAAGCTCTTGCCAGAAGAGATCAAGCTCAAAGTGGCGTGCATCCTAGATGTTACTCCAGGGAAATCCACGTTCAGATTCATGGTTAGTAGTAGCCAAATGGACATACCAGTGATTGTTTATTTGCTTTAGATAAGTATCAGTTTATAAGAACGCCCAGATTCATTGTAGGTATAACCGTATTTCCTGCAAATTGGGAGATGCAGTTAAGTTAAAATACCTGTGCCACACTGCATGTTCACACTTGAAATATAACTTCATTTCAAATGGTTATTAAGTCCCACATCTCCAACAAAACCTACTTCTTACTCTTCGAATTTCAATTAAGTCAAGTGTGCTGAAGAAACGATCTCAAAAGGCAAGAACTTTGTGAAGAATGGAAAACATCTTTAAGGAGATCTTTTTCTTCACAGCAAGTTTAGCAACCAATTTAAATATATATAGCTCAGCCAGAATTGCTTTACTTAAACAGCAAACTCCATTTCACAAGCCATTAATGACACCATCTACGACAGTGTCTCTCAATAGCTCTGAGAAATCTTCAGCGTGCTTCCATACCGGCTGCCTGCTTCAAAAAGATCTTTACTAAGGCATTCAAGGTACCCACACGACTGGAAAGAAATGTTTACCAAACCCCTACTCACTTCAGCGCCTCAGCCTACCATCACTCATTGCAGACCACGAGGTTCAACACTTGTCCTCTGAATGTACAATACCAAATATCTTCTTGAATGCCAGGCTCTCCTTCTGAGCATAGCACTGCACCAGCGCAAGGGCCAACACGAAGCTGGCTTAAACTCTTTGTTCTAGGGTGGATCTTCAGGGAATTTGGTGGTCACTTTGTAGAAGATGCAAGGCACCCCTGGCAAAAATGGCAGCTGCATCCATTTGTGAATGCTCTGTTCAGCAGTATCTGCTCAGCAAATGCTGCCTGTGCAAGTGCATTTCAACACACTGCTTGCAAGATACCGGGTTCTGAGCGAGCCTCAGCTGCTCCAGCATAATAAAACAGCTAGAAAGACGGTATAAAGTATTGTGAACCTTTCTCTTGATCAGTTCTATCCATTGTTAAACATCAGCACCCTCAGGGGTAATGAAACTCTCGTGTCACTATTTTTCCCACAGCAGGAAAACAGCACACAGCAGTCCACACAATATAATTTTTTTTTTTTTTTTTTGTAATTCTGAAAGGTCGTCCTCCACACTGAGCTCATGCCCTGAGGTGCTCCCTCTCTCAGGGCTGAAGTGAGGGCAGTCCAGTGCTTTTGTGCTTTCTCAAGACAGACAGAAGCAGCCGCCTTTGTCAGGGTTACTGTCCACAGCCAGTATTACAGACAACGCACGCCAAGAGAAAGGTGAATCCAGCCAGTGCCTTTACACAGTGACTGTGCATGATTAGGAGACTTCTCAGGAAAAGAAGACTGAGGTATAGAAAATCACCGATCATTACCGTGAATACGGAGCCACGTTTGCCAACCTTTGCTTAGAAAAACCCTGCTCTCACTTTGAAGGCGATGTAATAGATGTGTTCTACACCACATGTGCAGTCCAGAGCCCACACGGAGAAAATAGATCCGCAGAAACTGGAGATTATCTCTTAGTGAGAAAGAAGGGAATGAAATAGCAATAAAATAGGGAAGGTGGCATTTGAAAACAGCCAGGTGTGTGATATCCAGCAGCAAGACCTGAGTTTCAACAGAGAGAGGGAATTTATTTCTACGTGATAAACTGTAAATATCTTAATCCATTAAAGGTTTGGGACTGTGTGAGAGGGAGCACCAAATAGGTCTGTGATACATCACAGCGGTAAATGGAGATAGAGATCTTTATGGGATTTTATGAAAAGCAACCACTTTTTCCAGGAAGGCAAAGAATTTTCCCTGAACAGTCCAGACCACACAAATTTGGGGGAGAAAGCTACTGACTTTCAAAAGTGAATGTGTTTCTTCAGTGAACAATGTCACCACCTCTAATCAGAGCAAGCTGTGCTGGCTGTCAGTGGGATGGCAAACCAGCAGTTTGTGATCCCCACATGGCTGGGGCAATTTTTCCTGATGCTACCTTAGGACAACAAGCTGTTCAAGGAGAATGGTGCTGCTCTGCTCTTAACTCCATTTCTGTTAAGCTTACTAACACTGCTGGTTGTCCACAGCTTGCTATGTTACAGTCAGTCAGATGCAGAGGTGAATTACTATGCTAAATCTCCATAATATCAAGATATTTCCTCCTTTATTTTCATCCATTCAAAAGGGATTTTTTCCTTGCTCACTCTTCTGTATTTTGACCAACCATTTCTACTTCTGTTCTTAGCATAGGTCTTCCCCCATTGATTAAACTGAGATTAGTGACAAAGTCAGACTGTGGCCTAGATCTGGTGGCTTTATTCTGATATATTCTATATATTTATCTTTATTCTGACTATATTCTGATGCTGCTTTTCTAACTGCTACTGAATAGAAACCTACTTTTGCATCAGATGACTTCTGAATTTTGAATGGCACAAGTAATTCAAAGAGAAAGGCAGATAAATAAAGTCCACACTTAAAATTAATTTTGGGATTAAAGAATAGGGTTTATCCTATTCCATACACTACTAGTCTCCTACCATTGCAGAGCAGAAATTCTGCATTCTCAATTAAACCTGATGGTTGGATCCTAAAAGAAAATCACAGGAGATTTTCAGAGAGCATAGACAGCTCTGTGGATTTGTGATAAAGGAAAATAAATGAAAGCAACTAATGAAGTGCCAGCTTTTTTAATACATGCAATCTTATTGTGTTTGGTGATTATTGAAAAGGAGGTCCACAGCTAACCAGAGAAAAGTCAGGAGCTGTAAGGATATAGGAAAATACAGGCCAACTCTAATTCTGGGGTGAATACTCACCTTAAGCAGCAATTTCGCAGTGCTGTGCATAGAAAGTTGTGCGCTGTGGAAGAAAGAAAAGCGTGGTATTTTACTTCAGCGCTTCCAGGAGAGCAGAGGAAGTTGGGTTAGTGACGTTGTCTAGGCTGTGTCAGCCCTTGGCAGTGTTGGTGTTATCAGAGATGAATTAACAGAAATTAAAACTGCATTAGGCAGAACAGGCCGCTGAGCAAGCAATGAGGGAAGGGGCAGCAAGGTACAACTGCTGGAGGAGGGAATGGCTAACCAAACATGACAGAAGGGCAGAAGTGAGGGACAGGTGACAGAGGAGGGGCAGCTCGAACACAGGCTCAGCTGCTGCTCAGATAAGGGTTTGGTACCCAGCGGTTTGAGAAGATCAAACTGTGAATGAGGGGAGTGCTCCGTGATAGAAGGAAAGCAACCAGCTGAGGTAGCAGCTGCCTCATAATCTCATTAGACAAGTGAGCTGTGAAATGGTCACAGCTACAGCATGTAAGATGGTTATAGCCTCTTATCAGTCTATTTTGGGGGGCTCCTTTTTCTCTGTTTGATAAAATAAAGTCAACTGGTTGATATTAGCAAGCAGAGAAAATCAGTTCAGTGAACCCAAAAAGTACAGTTAAATTTTCCTGAAGTTTCAGGATGAGGCCTGAGATGCCATTTGATTAACTATGACTTAACACAGACTCCTTGTCCTGTTTCCTGCATACCAGCCCTGACAGGTTAGGCTTGCTTACAAATGAGTGATTGGGATGCGAGTTAAAAATGTAATTCTTTTAGAGGAAGTTTAACTGCAGCAAATATTCTCTAGCATTGTAGGAACAGAAACTACATAAGAACTAGAATGAAACAGAGCAGTTGCACCTATTCTTTCTAGCCACAGAGAGCTGAAATATTCATGTTCTGGGCCTGGTTAGCCTGTACAAATTAAACTATTCTGTACAAGCACTGCAAGGTCATGTTCTCCCAGAAACCAACAGCTTAGAGCACACATGCTACAAACTTCCCATGGAAAGAAGACAGCTAGGAATAGGCTGTGGAACAGAACAATTACATCAGCCTACTCCTGGTCACCTTTTTTCCTTTAGACATTACAGGGAATGGTGAGGAGAGGAAGGGATGAGCTCTTTTAGCGATAACAGCTGGTGCTCAGTTGTCATCCTTCCAAAGGGCCCAGCAGCCTCTCAGCCATATAACCAGGTGTTTGTTCTCAGCATGACAGAAGAGGGGCTGCCAAGCGTCCAGAAAGGATTGGGATAGCAGCTGTGAGCAACTCTCATCCTCGGGGAAAAGAATAGCTATTAGCAGAGCATCAGGTATCTTGGAAAAAGGCAGAAAACAAGACCAAAACGTCCTGATGACAGTCAGCCTATGGAGAACATGGGCGAGGAACCCAAAAATGTAGTAGGCAAATGGCACTGTCCAGTGATTTTACAGCATTCACCACCCCTTGTACAGCATTCACTTGCACTCCCAAAAGCTCGTCCTTTTTTTTAATCGCATGAAAACTTTTCAGTTACCAAACCCTGACTCAGAAGTGTCATTCATTTGTACCAAGGAACTCCACTACAGCACTGCTTTATCACAGTGAGAGCTTATTCATGCTCTGGTCACCTGAATTTCTAGGAACACCCAGAAACGCCCACTAGACAGACTGAATATAAGCATGTTTGGCCCAGTAGGATAACACTGTCATGGGGAAACCACTGAGCCATCAAAATTATTTTTACTTTTAGTTTAATGGCTTGACTAGCCTCAGATCCTCATCAGCACACGGAAATAACTGAGTGTGGACAGCTAAAGCAATGGCATTTCAGCCATGACCTTGCGTGCCCAGCACTACGATACAGTGTGAAACAGAAAAGGAGTCCCGAGTCTCATCTGAAGCATTTAAACCTAGAAAATAACTGCTAACAATGACTGTTAGTAGTTCAAAGTCAGTTTTGGCCATAGGAAAGGATTTAAGGGTCAGGCCGTAAAAATAGGTCATTCTATTGTTTGCATTATCCATGTAAAGATCTACCATATTTGGCACCGGCTTCCAACCAAACTGCAGTTAGTCAGGCTCTCCTTTATCTAATTCTTGCATTTATTTTACTACAAAGTCTTTTATGCTTTCCTACCCATTGAAGGAACAGGAGACAAAAGGGAACCTCCTTCTTTCAAAAAAAAAAAAAAAGAAAAAAAAAAAGAAGAAAAAGGCGCATCATGTTTTCTATTCTTGTTCTTTCCTACGTAATTTGAAGTTCTGCAGTGCTATAAGGAGAAAAAACTTCTAGAAATACTTTGAAAGACACTGCCATTGTAGCCTTAAAACAAGACAGAAAGAAATCAGCTACCAAACCAGGAGATTCTCCAGAAATCTGGAAACACTCCTTGATGTATATTCATTATGAGAAATGAAGGGAGGGCAGGACAACAATCATATCTAAATGGTCTCAAACAAGCCCTGAGAGCTTTATGTTCAGATGGGAGCTAGAAAAATAAACCAGCTGCTCATTTTTTCTTCCTTTTCTAATTTGGAGAAGGGAATGGATTTTCTCTCAGGAGTACTCCATACACAATTGGAGGCACTAACAGTGACACAAAGTAGGCATAGAATTTGGGTCTGAACATAAGCTATCACTTCTTCCAGGGTTTTTGGCTTTTGTTGTTGTAATTCTGTTTGTTTGGGTTTTAGGAGAAAATGCAAATTTGCCCTGTTTTCTGATCAAATCCAACCTTATCCAGTTAAAACTGGAACAACATTTTAATGAAAAAATCAACTCAAGTGGGGAATCCAGTCGAAGGAAAATTCCTATTTTATACCATTGTACTGAGGATGCAGCTATCCAAGGACTGTGCCTCTTACTACAATGGTCAAAGCATGAGCAAAAGAACTGGAGGGTAGAAAACAGCAGAGGAAAAATTGCTGTTCTTCAATTACAAGAGTTATCCTGAGAGAATTATGTACTGAAAACCCATGGACATCAGAGGTGCAGATAATTTTGCAGAGCTCAACCCATAATTTACAAATCCCTTGGTAATTTCAATCTAAAACTATCTCAGGACTAAAGTCTGCTCAAAATATCTCATGAAGACGCAAACAATGCAAAAGAGCCACTGAAGTTTTGTGGGTTCTTTCAAACACCTGAAAGTCTGATTTATTCGCACTACGAAAACAAAAATGAAAACACAGGACTTGCAAATAAACAAATATTTTAAATTAAGACAGATATTCCCACAGTACAAGAAGCCAAATTAATAAGTAAAAAAAAAAAAAAAAAAAATTTCTCACTCCACAGATACCTTCATTTCATCTCTGTTCTACAAAGACAGGCTCTATTTATTTCCACGGATACTCAGCACTACTTGGAAGTCATCATTTAATTACCACCACAAATCTTCAGCAAAATAAACAGTGAGGTGATAGTTACAAACAATTCATAATCCACCTTGTTTTCACCTAAATTGAAAACTGCATTCTTCTGAATTTAAACCTTGTCTCTCTTGGGGTTCACTTCTGTTTGAGCTCTTAGGATATTTGCTCTTCTAATAGCTACATGATTGCAGTGGATAGACATGCCTTCTTTCTATTAATCTATATTTAAACATTCATAAGTAATGGCAGGGACCTGACAAGTTAAGGAGATTAAGATTTAAGGCTAATAATCAGACAGAGCTTTTATTCCAAGCTTTATGCTGATTAAGGGAAATGTCTGAAAAAAGTGCATTACCTTTTGTTTGGCATGCGGAGGGAAACAGTGACAGTGGGAAAGCACAGCTTTTATTGCATTTGAGAGAATTAATTATCACTTTGTGCTTTTTTTTAATTTTAAAATTCTACTGCAGCATAGTCTGGTTTATATATAAGAGAACAAACAACAATATAAAAGTTTTTCAAACTTTCTCAGTAGAAACTGTTTCCTCCAAAGCCATTCCAGCCTCTGAGGTAAACAGACGCCATGTCTTTGCATCCATTTACCTGTGAGAACTTTGGGTCACGCATTTTAAGAATCCCTGTAATGTTCTGCATGGTATAAAATACATATATGTGAACAAAAGCTGAGGGGAAGCTTAAACAAGCTCTTTCAAGCCTCTTCTCTACTTCCAAAATACCTCATAAGGCTTGGAGAGCAGGAAAGATCCTCTCCATCTTCTAACAGTTTCTTGAACAAGCAGAAGCCCAGTTCTCCTATTAACTTCACTCTCCCCTTTCTGGAGCAGCACTTCCCTACAACTTCCGGGAGCAGTTGTTGTGTTGTGGGCAAGATCAGCTAGAGGAGGTTTCCTAGAATCATTGAATGGCCTGGGCTGGAAGGGACCTTAAGGATCTTCTCGAGGCACGTCCCTTGCCATGGACAAGGACACCTTCCACCAGACCAGGCTGCTCAGAGCTCCTCCATCCAGTCTGGCCTTACACACTTTCAGGGCCCGGACACCCACAACTTCTCAAGGAAACCTACTGCACTGCTTCATCACATTCACAGGGAAGAATTTCTTCCTAGTGTCTGATCTAACCCTGCTCTCTGTCGGTGTGAAGCCACTGTCCTGTCACTTGTCTCTCTCCATCTTTCCTGTGGGCTCCCTTCAGGCACTGCAAGGCCACAATTAAGCCACCCTGAAGCCTTCCCTTCTCCAGGCTGAACAATCCCAACTCTCTCAGCCTTTCCTCATATGATCACTTCCAACAAAAACCTGACAGGCAAAGATTTTTTTTTTCTTTCTGAAAGAGGCATAACCTAGTCTGTAAGAAATTGCCTATAAAAATACACGATTACAGAAAACTTAGAAAAGTAAACATTTCTTACCTAATCTGCTCTAGTGGACCCCGAGCTCTTCTTACGGCTTCAGCCTCTGAGCAGCTGAGATGGTGCATTGTTCTGGTCCAAAGCCTGAAGCCTTTCAGCCACTCTCAGTTGTTGCAGGGTGAGAGGCCCTTTAGACACAGCGTGCAGTGTGTGCCAAGGGCACCCATGGATTTCCCCTTGCAGACAGATCTCTGTGAATATGCTCAGTTCTGGGCATTTTGAACATATGTTGTCTGGTTCAGAAAAAAAAGGGAAGAAAAGGCATTTTTGGTTTCACTTAGGGTTAATCCAGTCTTTCCTTTCACTTCCCTAACTTCCTTTACCAAGCAGGGGCTTTCCTTTATACCCCACATTTCAGATATTCAGGCTGCTTACAGTCTTCTACAAAGCTGAGTTTCAATTTAAAAAGTTTCATTTTGATGGTTGAAAGGCCTTAATCTGCTTGATGTTCCAGCTTGCTGTCTATTCCAAAGGAGAGGTACATCAGTGTAGTGGTCAATACAGCTTTCCTCCTGCAGGCAGATGCCCAGGAGACTGGGAGGAGAAACATCTGGGCCATAAATCTCTTCAGTTCTCTTTTCAACTAGCTGTTAATTTTTGGGGTGCGAGACAGGCAAAGGCTCACATTAGTCATGAGGGAAGTTAATGTGTTACTGTTTTTAACGTTGCACAGGGTATTGTTAAGAAATTATTTGGAAGTTTCTTTATGCTCCCTTTAAGGCTTATACCATACGTGTGGGGAAGAAAGAAAAACGTCTTCCCCTTTGTCCGCAGATTTCTTGATGGACTGGGAGGAAGCAAAAGCCAGCAGAAACAGTAAAGCACAAACTTGATATTTAGCTAACAACAAATGGGCATCTAATGGTGCAGCACAGCTCATTCATTACTTTTATTGGCCTTGGAGTTGCTTAGGTTTTTTTCCTTTATTTATTTTCACAGAAATAACTCCATTCGCCTTTCAGAGCACTCACTGCTAATGTGCTTCCACCCCCTTCAGCCTTGAGATAAAATACCTGAGAACACAACTAACATTTGCAGCAGCAAGACAAAGCCTTCACAGCCTCCCCAAATCTGCAGCATTTGACTCTGACTGCGAAGCTGAAAGTGGAGGAATTCAGCAGCCCTAGTGGACAAACAGACATATTTCTTGGGAGGACATATAACTTACTGCCTGTGGCATTTCTCTAGACTCTGTTCCTGAGTAAGGGTTTTCCTGCTGAAAGCTCAGTCCATTTTCATTTCTTTTCCCCACGAGATCCTATGACTGCTTTACTACTTTCATTTACAATCGTAGTGCTGTCACTGCAGTGCTGCATGATCCTCAGTATATTTGATCATAGGAGGCATTTCTGCTCCAGCTTTTATAAACCATCGCTCAGGGCTCTTCTCCTTCAAGATTTTTTTTCCTCAGTTCTTGAGCTCTTATGAAGTGCCAACACCATTTAAATAAAATGGTTGTACACAGATGAATGAGACTTTTCACTGATCCAAAGTACACTAGGCAACATCCTGTCCCATCCAGTCTCTGAGGGAGACCTATAAGGAAGCCAGAGAGGAACTTTTCATTGGGAATTGTAGTGATAGGACAAAGAATAATGGCTACAAATTGAAAGAGATAGGGTTGGATCACATGTCAGGAAGAAATTCTTCCCTGTGAGGGTGGGGAGGCCCTGGCACAGGTTGCCCAAAGAAGCTGTGGCTGCCTCATCCCTGGAAGGGTCCAAGGCCAAGTTGGACGGGGCTTGGAGCAATCCTGGTCTAGTGGAAGGTGTCCCTGCCCATGGCAGGGGTTGTACTAGATGGTCTTTAAGGTCCCTTCCATCACAAATCATTCCGTGAGTTCACAGCATCCCTACAATAATGATCCTCACCAGGCATATCAGAGAATCACAGACTGGAGATGAGTCGAGGCACACAAACTCAGAATTAAAAAAAACCCTACCTCAACAGGACAGGAAAGAATCTATCCGCCTGACAGATGCCGTAATGTTTTCCTTAAATTCCATACAGAATCATGCAAGCACACTCTGTGGAGCTGCTTTATAACAAACCCGCTGTTTCCAGGCGTGCTCCACACGTGCAGTGCTGTATCTGTGCCTGCACGTTGCAGGCACAACCAAAAAACTGGAGGGATGTCAAGAAGAACTGCACAGTAACTACCACTGAGCTGGAAATCCCATAGCACCACTCCAAGTCCTTCCATACGCTTTTTTTCCTGTCAGAATGCAATTTGGGTGACATAGACAAATCGGAAGCCTGTGACACCTGTAAATTATAAATACGTTTGTAATTTCTATTACTGTCGTGGGCTTGCAAGGCCTGGTTTTTGGCAATTACCTCGCACTGAAATTAAAATCTAAGCATACTAAAATGGCATAAGAGATATTACTATAAATTCTGTGTAAATATTTTACCTAAGTTTATGAGCAGCTACTAAAGACACACGAAAGACAGGTATGTCAGAGACATCTAAATTAAAAGTTGTGAGAAAGAGGACAAGTTAAGCATAAAGGACTATTAAAAGGCAAAACGCTCCCAAATGCACCAGAAGAACAGCTAAAAATGCTAAAACCCAAAAAGATAAAAAGCAAAAGGAGGAAAGGAGACACCACCTTTTTTGGAAGGGGAAGAACAAATTAAAAACATGAGGCAAAGAGTAAGGAAAATTAGAGAAGGAAGGAGAGAAACTCAATGTGCTTTCAACTTCACTCAGTCAAGTTTTATAACAAAAGCAAATTAAGGAAACAAAAAAAGCAAATTTCATCTTAAAATAAATTACCTAATATAAAGAACTTAAGCACCAAAATATGTCTGCAGATTCAGCTTGGGCTAACTTGTCTGCTCAGGAATGGTGAGACATTTTGAAATGTCTTTTTCTTTCGATTAATTGTATTTTTCATGAACTCCCCAGCATTTTAATTGGGCTTTATATGCATTCTCTGTCATAACAGGTAGCAGAATTCAAAATGTATTTAACTTTCTAAATTAGAAAGAGCTGTACACTGAAATAGGGAACGTAAACATTTTCTAAGTAGCTGATAATATTCAGAAGGAAACGCAAGATGTCCCATTTAGGGATGCTCCCATCATTGCTGTTTATTACTTTCATCAGTGAGCAGGCTGCTCCAGTCACTGCTGAATCCCAGGGGTGCAATTCTGTTTCATGACAGACTATATTTAAACACTTTGCTTGGTGATATGGTCTTCCTTTCACATAAATTCAGTGTTTGCTATACCAAGCTAGACACAGGATCTGCCTGTGGGGAAACTGTAAAATTGGCCTCTAAATACATTGAACAGAAAAATCAAGGAAATATAAACCCAGAGTGTGCCAAAATATTTTGTCCCTTGAAGGTAGAAATGATTTATGCAAACCAGTTTAGTCTTTGTGTCGCAGGGCTCACTAAGGAGCTATCAGGAGAAAGGAAGAACAAGTTAATGGGGAATCCTTTTAGTGCTGTCAGTGGTAAATTAGGTCCACAAGAAGAACACACAGAGTAGTCAGTATTAGGTTAATTACCTCTGTTGATTTGAAAGGTTGGAATTTAGCTGGAGACAAAATAAGGAAAGCTTTTGAGTCTCAATCAGTTTTGTGTTTCCAGGCAGCTATCACATTTTTAAAGTATGGGATGCTTTCTCATTCCACTGGAAAAAGAGGAACCAAAAGAAAATGCAATATCAGTGCCTATTTTATCAGGGCATTCTCATATGGAACATAAAGAACAGCTTGGCAGGGGAAGTTCCATCTGCAACCTTTCTTCTCTTTAATTTGGGTTCGATTAGTAAAAGTAAATTCTTTTTTATATGGAAATATAGTTCTTCTCTATATGGAAATATTTTCATCATCCTATCCCTCAAACTGAAAACTTAAAAGTAGGGTGGATTCAAAAGTACACCTTTTGTTATGCTGTCTGAGTGCAGCATTAGTGGACAGTAAAATCATTAGCAATCTTCTGTCCAAAAAAAAAGTCAAGGACCAATTTTTCCGTATCAACCTTCCCATGAAATTCATGATATGCATATGACAGAGAGCCAAAAACCCAAGAGAAGATTTAGAAACATTCACTATATGATAATATTTTATGATAATATTTTTCCTGGCTTAGATGTTTGGTCAGTGGTGGTCTTTTTTTTTTTTTTTTTGAGCTTATTTTGCATCTTTTACCGTAGGAGCACAACCAAACCCTCCTGTGGTCAGGGTTTAAGCCAACGGAAGCCAATCCTCAGCTTTGAAATTTTCTAATATAGTTTTTGCTCACTCCTGAGACCTTTTATTACATTGCACAGCTGAGTCAGACCTGGCAACCATCTTTTAGATGAGCGGGGAATGTCTCAATCTGTTATGCCAGATTTTTTTTTTTTCTCTTTGGAAGTGCTTCCCAGCTTGAAAAGGGAAAAAGTCAGGATCTGTGCCAAAGATTCAGCCCTTCAAATCCATGGGTTAGGGTCAGAGTTGCACAAATGCACCAACAGAGGAACAGGCTATGATTCCCAGAGCTCATTTGTCGCTTATAATTTAGGCTGCTCAGAGAGGACAATGGTTCAGGGATCATTAGGGTTAAAACAATGATAATAATCTAACAAGCCACAGATGACTGCTGGGAAGTGCATAAAGGCGTGTTTGTGCATTGTGAGGGCAATAATCTTGTTTACAATCCCACCACCACAGATTTATGATGTGTCGATGCAACGTTATGTAAAACCATACTTTAAAATATTATCTTGCATTCACTGTTTGCCACCACATCAATTGCTAAAATTGTGTGCTTGCTTCAAGGTATTTTTTTTTTCTTAAAACATCTGTGCATGTGTGATATCAGCAGCGACTTTGCTGCTAGTTCCACTCACCCTTGCAAAATATTTTCTCCACCCCCACGGAACCAAGTGTGAATTTTGCTGAAGCACTTAGTTGTCAGGAGTGAACAGAAAATATATCTGGCAAGCCACAGGAAAGGCTCAAACCCCTGTGGAGCTTTCTGGGTATTTATCTTAAGCAGTGCCCAAAATGGAATTCAGAAAAGCTGTTTAGTATGTCCAATCCCTCGTTTAATCTACATATGTTTGCACAATTATTGCTACAATAATGAAATAGTAAAATGAAATGCTATTGGTGGTTACTACTGACAGCTGCAGGTCACAGAGTAAAAAGCTTTTAGAAGTTCTATTAAGAAGCAGAAAAAATGAATATATAAATACTGGCAGGAAATAACTTATCACTGAGCCGCTACAGCATTCTGACATCTCTGCAATGCAATTTCAGTTCAGGTCACTTCCTATTCCACATGCTTTTTTTACTGTTTACTTTTCTAAAGTATAATCATTTATCAGATGTGATTTCAAGTGTAACTTTTGAGACACAGTGAAGAAAACATTATCCTGATCTACTTTATCTGCAGCACCACACCCTACAGGCCGTGACAGGATCAGAGATGCAGCTATTGTGTGCATTTGCCATGCAGCAGCATTATCAGCTCTCATGCTTTTGGCGTAACCCAGGAGACTGAGGGAATGGGAACTTTCAATTAAAACCAGCATTTTCAAATGTGAACTCAGCTGAGAAGGATTAAAGATTTAGAAGCCAGAGGTTATGGTAAGACACATTGCCCTTGTCATTCCAATTTAACTGATATAGAATTTAAAGGCATTAAACAATTTTTTTCTCTAATTTTTTTTTCCATCTGTTAAACCACATCACAAACTACACCACACCAGGTTCAATCCTGTACTTTGTGCTAGCAGGGAAACCTCATTAGAGGACATCCCTTCCAGAATTCTTTGGAAGGAAAGACATCTTTTGGATAACTCAGAAAAGATCAAAGAGCAGAGAGAGCAGTTGTCCAGATGAACCAATGAAATCTTGCTCTTAGCTACAAGAAAGACACTGTAAAGTCACTCTGTCTTCAATCACTCCTTGTTTTCACTCATTTACTGTTCAGTACCCATCACAATCCAAAGGGAAATTTTAACAGGACTGGAGCTGGATCCTCATTAATTAACTCCTACAGCAGAGAACTGAATCTTCTGAGAATAAATTGCACTTTCTCAAGTCTCTTCCAAACCGGTTTTTCTTTAAAGACACTTTAAAGAAGTGCTCTCAGAGAAACGAAGCCCTTTTCACTAATGGACCCAAACCTGGTTTGATTTTCACCAGCACTGCAATCCAAGGCTGTGTGGGACAGAGAGGAGGAAAGCTTAAGATACTGGCCTTGGGTCAAAGACTCATGTTCAGGGGAAAAGGAAAGAGTCTTGATTGTCAGATTTCTGGTGCCTTGCACAGCTATCATGATTTCTCAGTCAAGGTTAACACACAGGAATAGCTTTTTCCTTCATAGGATATTAATTTACCATACACACTTTAGCACTCTTCATTCTCCTTTATTTCATTAGAAGAGAATTGTTTCGCAAAGACCCCTCAGCATAATAAGTATTTTCTCCGATTATTCATTAAAATATATTCAATAATTCTGACCAAGAAAGAAAAGCTAAGCAAAACTTCAGAAACTTTGCCTCCCAATGTACATCCTCCAGTAGAGGTAAAAATAAAAACATTTACAGCAGTCTATCAGATGCTCAAATTTCACCTTTTTCTTATAACTGTGGCTTTATACACAGAGGCCACTAGAGTAAATTCCATGGATCCTTTGAAATGAAACACTGTGGCTTGTAGCTGTGACGCCTAAAATACCGGCATAGATCCATTCAAATTTCCATCCATTTCCAATCAATCACCAATTCAGACAACTTAAAGGAATAGAACCATCTGAAATATTAAAGTCAGCAAAAGGGGAAGTAAAAGGAAAATTTTTTAGGATTTGAAATTTTGAGAAATCAGAAACCAGGGTCCTTAGTCTCTCTCTTATTGCAGATTACACAGATGTACCTCAGATTAGATAGAATTTCATAGTGGGTGGCCACTAATTTAACTTCAGTTAAATTAATTCATCAGGTATGATAAACTTCTAATAAATACTGAAAATATATGAAAAAGCAAACAATTATTTAAAACATGTTTTGAATAACATCAGTCGAGATTACAGGATAATTTAAGTTTAGAACAAGAAGCTATGACCATGTTATCACACATTTTTCACTTTTATAAAGCACAGTAGCCCTTTTCAGCTACTGCACCAAGGTCCAATTCCAACAATGATTACTTTAGTCTAGTCTACCCAAACTCATTCAAGTTTTTAATTTCTTGCATCACTGATGTATAAATTCATTCCCACAGAAAGACTTTGCCCTTGCCAGCACAGTGCCAAATTTGTCATGCATATTATTATTATTATTATTATCATCAAGTTAGCTAGCTCAAAACTCACAACAACACAAATGCAATTTCCTTCTCCAAAACAAAAGCATTGTCATGGCTCTTACCATCTTCTCTCTACTTTTAATCTCTCCTAGAAGAGTTTAACAAGAGTTTAACAAGAGATTTCGACCCTCATGTTGCTCTGATACAGTGAAGAAAGGAGGTACCTAAATTGGGAAACTCCACCTTAAAATGCTAAACTTAGCCAAATTTATTATCTTATTTTATAGATTCCTATTAAGGTGTAAAAAAGAGTTTGAAAGCGTGATTTCTATAATAAACAGGAGCAGATAATAAAAGATATTAACTTAAAATATTTCATAATTTGTCTGTAATCCTTTTATTTTGCGAGTGTATTTTAAACATTCAAATTTACAAATACTGAAATTTTAAGCTCTTCAAACTGTGCCACTTTTCTTGCTCTATTTGACTAACACTTTTCACAGTGGTGTTCTAACTTTAGTCAAGGCTTCCAGATGTTTTGTTTAGTACTTAAAAAATGTGCTGCCTAAAATCAGGGCAAAAATACACAAATGGTATATAAATGGTCTTTTCAATCTATCATGACCTCAAATTAGGTTTATCTGTAGCTGCCTCAAAGAGAGATGCATTCAAAGAAATAAAAAAGATATTTTGTTGCCATTGATCTATTTTAAAGTAAACAGATGTTTTTTCAGTAGCCTCACAATGTTTATACAAGCATGGAAATATTTTTAAGCAGGCACTCAGTTCATCAACCAAGTTTTCTTTATTTTCCATTTTAAAATGTAATTTATGCTCTCTAAAATTATTAATTAATGCTAAAAATGAAAAATAACCACATTTATGCCACAGATATGACTGGCTTCTATTCAAAGCTACTTAGCAATAATTAGGGCACCAAGACAGCTGTTAACATTGAAAATGGATAGCTACAGTTATTATTAGTTCAATAAAATTTGATGGATAGAAATAAACTCTTGGTCTCAAATGTGTTTGGGAAAAAGAAACTCATGCTAACCTAGAAACTAATTCTATAGTAACTATAAGTGTGACTCAAGTAGGACTTTTCCCCTGTGATTCTTAATAATTCAGGTGTTTCCACTGTTGTAGCAGAGTAGACTGGAAGTGCTTCACATCGACAACAAAACCACAGCAAAACTGTGATAATTGAAAGAAACCCAAGCTTTTTGTTTACAGGAGTGCTACTGCACTCACGAATAATGATTCCTGTTGATCCTCTAATGAATATTGCTTGACAATTACAAGCCAGAGACACTGAGAAGTACTTCAGGCTTTCGTGTTTATCAGCACAACAGTATCGCAGATAAGTGCCCGCAATTTTCCGGCTTCCACTTGTCTCACTTTCCAGGCTGCTCTTTCCAGAAATTTAGGAACCGGGAGCCTTAGTTATTCAACTTCTACAACTGGCTGTCTGGAGTTTCAGCACTGTTAATATAGGTCGAAAACTAAGAGTCTTAAAGTAGCAAACTCAAGGAGAAATTTAGCTACTGCGTACTACATATCCTATTTGGACTTAAAGCACACTTTTTCTATAGGAGTAGAAAGGAAAAAAAAAAAAATAAAGCTCAGGAGACATTAAGAAAATTTGTTTTACATTAATTTAAGAAAACTTGCCAGAGTTTTTATGAAGTCTCTCTTCTACTCAACAGTGAAGGAAACAGACTCTGGTCAGGGAACTGGACTGCCCCAGACTATCTGGCACCGCTTCTTTTTTCCCTGGCTCACCTCCCTGATGCCACAAGCATCAGAACTAGAGCACACGTGCACTTTCCACGGACATGCATGCATGGATATTCATGCAAACAAAATAAAAGGGCCTTGAACACTCCGATAGTTATTTGATGGCTACAATTTTAGGGCTTATTCAGAGGAAATAATTGTTTTGTCACGATTATAGTCAAAGTATGGGAGTTGTCAAGGGAAATGGTCAAAATAACATTAAAAAGACATGGATTGATGGAGTGAAGGATATTGTTGCATTGATTATTGCATTTTGAGCGGGTATTTAACATCCGAAGGGCTCTGCAACCTTGGAAACCTGATGAAATACAGGATATAAACATTGAGTGGTGCTTCTATCAAGGCAACTGCTAATGGAAAGAGATTTTATATAGTTACTGATGAAATATCTCACTTTTATACCATCAGTGTTGAATTGTGGGCAGACAGGTAGTATTAGGGATGTTTATTTTGAAGAGGCAGGAGCCTTTCCTGTCTCTTTTTATTCTAAGTAAGAAATTGTGAACCCATCTTTAAACAGTTTCATCCTTTTCTTTATTCTATTTGAGGAGAATCAAATACACTGCTCTCTGCTGACACTGAAATGTAGACAAGAAGAAAGACAGTAAAAAACTATTTTAACTTCATCAAGAAGCACTGCAGTTAAAACACTATTTAAAATCTTTGTAAAGTCTCTTTTATCAGGAAAGTCCCAGATTGAAATAACGTCACAAGGGGAGCAAAGATTGAACATAGCAGTAGTTTAGTACCTTCTCTGTGCTCTGCTTGGTGAATGTATGATACCCTGGCAAGAGAATGGGATTTTATGATCTAGTAATGGGCCTTTTCCATCTCTAATTACTACCTCAGAGGGGCACTGTGAAGATTATTTAGTTAATGTTTGCACAGCTCTCTGACCATGTAAAGCACTGTTAAAGTGCTAAGCATTACTATTATCATCCAATTATACAATCAATCCAGATTTGAGTAGCACTAAAGTAAGTTCCAGTTCCAATTATGCTAATGAAACTGCACAGGGACTGTACAGCCTGAAGTTCCTACCATATCCAGTGCTACTGCAGTACCTTTGGGAATCCTCACTACAGAGACTTTCCCCAGCATCCATTAAACACGTATTTACTCGGGGCCTGACTGGGAACTTCAGGTGTATTCCTGAATGGGGGCAATGCCAGCCTGCAGAGCCCTGAAAGACAGGTGGTGAGTACTGAGATGCTCGACACATATTTACGCTGGGGTCCGCAGTACCAAAGCATTTATTCCAAAGGAACACAAAGTCCAGGCTAATCCATCTGCTGTTTAGACTGGTGATGCCCTCACCAAAGGAACAGCGGAACCTTGGGACAGAGTTTCAGGTGGTGGGAATGGCTTGCCTCTCTTCTGGAATTTTGACAGTATGTAAAGGCTAGACAAGATCTCCCATCTGCCTTTCACTGTTAGCTGGGGAAGCCTGTCAGGTAAAAGGATGGAGGGAGAAGTTAAATTTCTGTGCAGGACTAAGCTCCAGCATCACCCCAAACGGCAAATATCTGCAAGCAGGCCAAGAGAGAGGACTTTTGTGTGGCCCTTCATTTCTGTGCTCCAGCTTTGCTCTGCAATCACCTGTGGTACAGATAGCTCTTGCACAACTGAGAGTCCCTGTGCCAATTGGGAGAAAGGACTCAGAGGATGCTGCAGATACTGGTTGTGAAAACAGACCCCACAGTCTGACTGGAACAGCAGCAGTGCTTGAGAGCAGAGCTTGTGCTCACAGGAGCTGTATGGGACTGGATTAAAGAAATCCAGGGCCCCTACCCAAAAGCTAATTCCACTACAGCTAAGAGTTGGTGTATGAAAATCAAAACACCCCAAACCAGAAAAACCTCCTACCCAGTTATATCAGTAGAAGCTTTTCTCCTCAACGTGGGAACAAAAGCCCTAGGAAAAAGGAGCTTTCCCCTCTCTAACATCAATCACACAGCACAGAAGTACGAGCTCTTTCAACCTGCCCCTTAACTATCTTAGGTGGTCATTAAAGATCAGGATAGGATGTGCCTTCATGTTAGTTTGGAAAAGGCTGCTGGGATTTCATTGATGGCTCCCCCTCTGCCCCTCCATTTCTTTACAGCATAGTTGGTGGCCTGATTCCTGGGGTTATTGTTACTACCCAATAGATTTCCTGACTCAGCTGGTACATTGAATACTGGTCTTGATTTCTCCTGATGCTTTCCTTTGGTTTGCAAAGCTGTAGGTTATACTTTTGACTAAGGAGTTTACATGGGTGAGAAGGTTCTGGGATGATAAATGCAGTACATATTCCAGGAACTCTCCAGAGGTAGGAGCATGCTACAAAATTGTGGGAAGTGTTGCTATTTAGGAGGGGGTTTTCAGTCCTGGGTTTGCAATATCACTGTTAATACTCAAGCAAACCACTACTGAGCTGTCTGTGTCTTCCCTCTAGTTGTCATTTACTACATCCCATCAACAATCTCTTTCCGCTTACAGACATCCCTTTTCACATCCCTTCAAATTTTCTCCCTCAACAGATTTAAAGAGAAAAGAAGATGAGGGAACTGATGCATTCAAACCATTGCCTCACTGCTCAACCTGTGTGTCATCTACTCTTCTCCTTTGCACACAGAGTCCTGGTCTGCAAACATTTTAAGCACAGCCTCAAAGTCCGTAAGAAAGCCAAGTGCAGCAGTTCCACCTGTAGTCCTTCACGCTCTTCCTCACAGACACCAGAGAAGGAAGATGTGACTGCGGTTATGAGCAGCTCTCACAACCTCGAAGTGAACCAACAGTCCCTAATTATGAAACACAGCCCTCAGTTATCCACCCAAAAATGTACGTATCACATTAAGTCTCTCATTATGGCTGTACCACAAAGGCAGATTATTTTATTCTTACTAATATTTTTATCTGATTCTTTCAGAGACTTTAAAGCCTTATTCAGACCCAAGGAATCTTAGGCTTAGTTCTGCATTTATCTGCATTTTTTAACACATTAAAATATCAATTTCTTAAACTCATACAAGTCAAAATTGCTTCCCATGTACATAATCCTAGCAATCATGTGAAGGCAGTGGAAGTACAAAGGAAAACATAAATAAAGGGATTACATTTTCATCACAAAAACATGATTCTTCAAAGCACAACTGCTCAAGAGGACAATATACTACAAGCTATTATATAACAACTTCAAAAAGCAGCAGCATATAATGGTGTGTCTAACAGAGAAAACTGAATCAGAACAAAACCTTTGGGCATCTGGGTGTAGATATGAAGAGACACATATCCTGCAAAGAGTGTGTAATGAAAGCATTATCTTTAAATATCAGGTCCCAATTATGATAAGCTGTATAAACAAAGAGACAATTTGTCAGTGGAATGAAACAGAAAGAAACCTGTTGGAACCCTTTCGACAGATATGAGTGAGTTTTAATTTTGTTTCTGGATGCTTAAGTTAGGCTGCTAGTTATTTATATACAAATGACAGTAACTGACCAAAAAAATCCTCCCAAGCCCCAGATGTCCTCTTTCTAGTACAAGAAGATTCTCACTTTTAAACCTGCAGCAATGCTTCCACCACCAGACAAAAAATAAGAAATAAAATGGCTAATATTTCATTAAACTATATGTTGATAATGCAGAGCATTATAATGGAAAAGAAACCTTCCAGCATTATTATTCAAAATCTTACAGAAATTTCTAGCAGGTGCTCTGCAACGTGGATTATCAAAGGTTTTCTTGTGCAGTGTGAAAGTTTTTGAGCATGTTGTAAATTACTGTGCAACCACAACGGAGTGCCATGCACAAAATTATACACCTTAATTTTATTTAAATATGTAACAATATTAGAGAATCATATAATTTATTTTGTGATGGCACTAGGCTGTCCCAGGAGCCTGTTACCTATATGCAATATTCCTTGAAGGAAAACACAGGCTATACTCCAACTCTGCTTTTTTGCTTCTAATTCTGCAATATTTTGATGCGATTTAAGATAGTATTTCAGCTTACGTGTGCATGTGTTCATGTATATGTGGTTCGGTTTTGGGAAGAGGTTACCGGTTTACTTTTTCAGTTTTAAAACAAAACCAGATGGGTAGATGGTTTTCTTGGATGACCTGATACAACAGAATGTAAATTTCCAGATGAAGAGATGCAACAAAGATTTCTATCACAGAAATTAATAATGACAACAGTTACATACTCTGCACATGGTTCTTGGCTAGAAAGGTTGTACATACCTCTGTGAAGCCTTGGATTCCTCCCAGATAAAGAGAGAATGGTGGTTCATCCTTGCTTGGCTGCCAGAAGTCCACCCAGCCGCTCTCCCCTCTTCACCAGGACAGGGAGGGCAGTAAGATGAAAACCACCTGGGCGAGCTTTATCTCGAGCGGGTGTCGTCCTCGCCTTGTTACCACCACAGGTTACACCCAGGATCACTGCAGGAATGGGGCTCTGGCCAGTCCTGTCCCTTCTCACTCGTCTCTTCTGCTCCACCATGGTCTTTCAAGGGCTGCAGGGGGCCCCTGCTCGGACTCCTGTCTCTCACACTGTTCCCCTCACCCCTCACCGCCAGGCAGATTCCGCCCTTCCTTACACAGACTTTTCCCGAGCTGCTGCCATCAGCTGCGGGGCTTGACTGTGCTCGGCAGTGGGTCTGTCTTAGTTTCTAGCACAAGAGATCCTACAACAAGGGCTCTCCTCTTATTGTGAATCGGAGGTCCTCCCTCAGGCAGGACATGTTGGAAATGCCTCAGCTGCGGGAAAAGCTTGATTACAGCTCTTAACTCATTAGCATCATAAAAGCATTGAGTATCCTGAGTTGGAAGGGACCAAGAAGGATCATCGAAGTCCAGCTCCTTGCTAGGCACAGGACAGCCCCAAGAATCCCACCATGTGCCCGACAGTGTTGGCTAAACTCTTCTTGAACTCTGCCAGGTTTGGTGCTGTGACCACTTCCCTGGGCAGCCTGTTCCAGTGCCCAACCACTCTTTTCCATGATATCCAAACTAAGCCTCCCCCGACACTTCAGGTGTCTTGGGTCCTGTCAGTGTCACCACAGAGCAGAGCTCAGTGCCTGCCCCTCCTCTTCCCCTCACCAGGAAGCTGTAACTGCAGTGAGGTCTCCCCTCAGTCCCCTCTTCTCCAGGCTGAGCAGACCAAGTGACCACAGCCGCTCCTCACACGGCTTCCCTCCAGAGCCTTCACCATCCTTGTACCCCTCCTTAATATCTTTATCTCTTTCTTACATTGTGGTGCCCAAAACTGTGCACAGGACTCGAGGCTGCAAAGTACCGTGGGAAAATCCTCTCCCTCATCAGGCACTCAAAAATTCAAAGTACTTTTTTTTTTTTTTCTGCTCTGTCTGCTGATCTCTTCATCTCCGGATAATTCAGCCCATTTCTGTGTCACTGGAGGAACTGTGAGAGATTTCCTAGGGCAGAAGTCCCAGGACCCCACTCTGCCACCGCCACAGACACCTTAGATACACCAGGTATCTCCTTGACCTCTGTCAGGCCAAACCAGACAGTTCTCAAAAACAGCTATTATAAATGATCACTGCATTCCCCCTGTCCCTGGCTGCAGGAGATGAATTTTCAGAGCCAAAGCCTTCCTGCTGAGCCAGCTCCATGGTGGTTGGCCAAATGAGAGGCACCACAGAGAAGATTATGCAACTTGGGGCTATGCCATCACGTCTGTGTGTTTGACTAGAGGGGCATCTTATGTTCTCACACACAACAAATCCAATCTCCAGCTGAGATGGCTGCAATTTCAATTCACACTTGCTCTTGCAGATCCAAACCCTCAAGATAAATAGTCAGAAAAGCGGAGTATTGTACCAAACACGCTTCTAAACCTCCTTCTGTGCTGTCATAAAGCTTATGCATAAGAGAATCTCTCTGTACACAGACTGTGTGGGAGGAGAAAAACACAGCACAGGGCAAAGTTTCTGACCAAACTGCCCTTTCTTTGTCCACGTTCTCCATTTTCTTTTCCTGTCTCCTGACACATCCTCACATTACAACAGCTCATGGTGGACAGCATCAGCCAATAGTACTGGCAAGGAGAGTGCTCTGAGGCAACGTAAATCATCAGAAACAGCTTTGTCCCAGGGCAGATATTAGGAATAAACCAGAAGGTCTGGAGATGGAACAGAAAAGAATAAAGAACGTTGTTGGGCCTGGAAAAATTTATCATCTCCAATATGTTAGGTCCAGTGCCACGATTTCTGCTGTCTGTCATTTACTGCCCCCAGCTCTGCCAAAATCTGATGAAAAATACCTATTTAAGGAGTTACATTTTCCTCGGTTGTTTATTTTCTTTCTGGTTTTACAGAGATTTTGGCTTCTGGTTCAGGAATCTCTGGTGTTTTTATAAAAATTCACTAGAAAAAAAAAGATTTCTGACAATTTGTCATACACTCTCTAGATAAAAAATGGGCTTGATTCCAGATTTCACATTTTGATTTCTTTCAAATGAATTTACAAAGAATGGTCTTTCTCTTGTTAACTAAAGAGATTTCTCCACACTCAAATCTCAATTAATTCATACCATTTTCTGAGGATTTCCTGTTGCCATCTTGTTTAAATATTCACAAATCTATCTTAGAGAACTTGCCCTCTAACAAATTAAAGATGACAGTCACCTGCAACCAGATGTTGTCAGAACTTATTGATCATTGCAAAGTCACAAACAATAGATTCATGGATCAATACTTTTTTTTGGTAAACAAAATGGCATTTTTTTTACTTTTGTGCCATTTATGTTTAACTAAGCAATTATAGTTAGTGAAAGAAAGAAATCTAAAAATAGACTTCAGTTTACTCAGTTTTAGGAGACCATTTGAGGCAAGACACTGAGACTTCTTTCCAAAAATAGTGATAAAAATAAATCCTTGCATATGAATATTACAGGGATTTGAATAAATTGAAATTTGCCAAGTATTGTTTTTAAATCACCTAAGTCTACCTCTATACATTATTATATAAACATTCTTAAATGTGAATTAAGGACATTTGTGGATGAGCCAACTTCATGGACAGCAACAGATAAATTTGCAAATATATGACTTCATGAAGTACTAATATCTCCTCTCTTGCCCCAAATCAACCAGGCTACACTTTGCAGAAATGGCTCAAAATCTGGTTGCATTTTGTCTCTTCCAAAGTTTACCCTGCACTAGCAATAAATTTACATTATTCTTTGCCTCTCTGGCAAAATTGCTTTGCAACTTTTGCTTGTGTCTCAAAAATCAAGAGCCCATCCTTCGATTTCCAGGCTATTATCAAGTGTAGCTAAAACCCCTTTGAAACTAATTTTCATTTCAAGTCATACCTAAGAAAAACACACAGTCAGAAGCATTTCTCAGATTTCATATTAAATCAATGGATAGAACAAAATAATGTCATCCACGGACTTTCAAGCAAAACAAAGTTGAGCTCCGTGGAGGCTGTTGATTTTTTTATCCTCTAGATTTTACAGCTATTGCTTATGCTTTTCCTCAAAAATTTCAGTGATCCTTTGCTAAATAAAACCCTCAAAACCATGCCCAAAAGCAAAATAAATCTCTTTCTCAAATGCCCATGGTTTTGTCAAGCAAAATGGTGACAAACTCTGACTTTTCTCTTTTGGTGTAATTCTGGATTGTCTATTTCTTTCAGGGAAGAGTGGAAGGAGAGAAAATAACTGATAACCAAACAAAACCAGCAAAAATACTGTCCAAAATGAAGGTTTTTGGGCTTTAAGCAGTTCAGAGTCAGGGCAGAAAATTCTTCTGGACACCAGGACGATGCAAGTGGGTGTTTATCCAATCAAAGGGCCACAATCACACTGTGTGCTGTGGAAGAACGCACCAATTCTGGAAATTTTTGTGAGCCTGCTTGGTAGCATTAACAGTCAAAAGCACAGCAAAATCAGTGAGTGAGAGCGAAAAAATTTTGAATATCATGGATACAGAGTTCAAGGCTCCAAAATCTGCAGCAAAGGGGTAGAAAGAATTGGAAATATGGTGAAAGTGGACAATCCGTCAGCTGCCAATCAGAAAACTTGATCTTTTTCTGAGAACTCCAGCCTAACAAATGTTCAAGAAATCAAAACTAAATTTAATAGTTTCTCATTTATGTAAACAACTACAAAGATAAAGAAACATATAGAACTTTGCAACTTAGCAGTAAAACAAGACTGATAAAAAGTATTATGCCTGAGAAATCTTACTGATAGTATTAGATCCTGCCTATTCAGAGAAAGAAAAAATTAAGCACAAGAAAACCCCAAAAATACTGTAATAAGTTCTACTACATTTAGAAAAGTGATGGTTGCCATTCTTGCTAGAGGAATCAACTAAGTCCTCTTTCTTCAGATAGGCTTAAGCAAAAAACGCATTAATACAGAGGGGTCTATTAAACTCACAAAAATATCAATACATCATCCTTAGATGAGTGAGCTTCAATTAAGTACTAATGATGGATTAAATGGAATATGCATGCATTTAAAGAAAGTGATTCTGCAGGGAGTCAGAAAACACAAATTATCACTGTCTTCTGAAATTTTTCCCTACAACAAAAGCCAAATTTGTTTAGGGGATCTCAGTGCCAAATTCTGTGTGTGTTCTGTTGCTGGTTCCACAGTCCCAGTTTTAAGGTGCAGATGGTGAAATTGGCTGTAACAGTGGTTTAGTACTCGTGCTCTCTCTGGAGTTTTAAGTTCAAATTGCACCTATAAAAAGGGGTAATTAGTCCTTTCTGGTTTATTGCTGCTAGGGGAAAGGAAGCAGTTTCAGTTAACTATCGACTAGACACCACTGCAGATTAAATATCCTAAATTCAGTACCTCTTCCTGGCTTTCAAATACCAAACTGAGAGTTCAAAGAAAGTAGGAAATGTCACCTTCTCAAGCATTATGCACTATTAATTATGTCTTTGCAGTGAACTTTCTCAGTGCAATTAGTCTACAGACATGAAGATCATTCTTTATAGAAGACTATAGGCTGTTACAAGGTTAATTCCAATTTAAACTGTGTTAATAACAAGAATGACTGCATTCAGACAGCTGAATAATTATCTGATAAGCAAAGTATGTGTAATGGAGCAGAAAAAATTGACTAATTTTAAAACAAGCATGGATATGCAACAGTGTATATGTTATTCTTTTCTAACATATGCACTATTATTTTCCTAGGCTACCCTTTAACAATCTAGTCCTGT
Source organism: Atrichornis clamosus (assembly GCA_013400975.1). NCBI lineage: Eukaryota > Metazoa > Chordata > Aves > Passeriformes > Menuridae > Atrichornis > Atrichornis clamosus. The sequence goes on along the minus strand of WBMZ01011687.1, from coordinate 149,094 downwards.
GCAGAAGGGATTCATAAAGCAAATTACATTTAGACACAGATAAAAGTAAGTAAATACATAGCTGCATTTGACAGAAATTTGACAGCAGCTTTGAAATCTGTGTGGTTTTGGTAACTTAATAAAGAACTGCACAGAAGATTTCTGTCCCATCGCTTTGACACCACACCCTGCTCATCAATAAAGCTGCGAGCTAATTGCCCTCGTGGTGGGTGGCAGTGGGGGGTGAGTAGGAGATCCCAGGGGGGAATTTCATGTCACAGTTTCTCTGGTGGCAAATCTGGTTTAAAAGATTTCTGAGCGCAGTTTTTTCCAGACCTTGCTTTTTTTTTTTTTCCCAGTGAGTTTATCACACACTGGGTAATACTCTGTAAAATGAAAAAGTGACAAGTTCCTGTGCAGAAGGTGCCACAGAGAGAGCTGTGCTGATTCAGCTAAAGGGGGTTTGTATTTCACCAGGAAGGGGAAAGCTAGAAAGTGAAAAGACTTAGCCTTTTCAAGATCTTCAAGTATAATCAACAAGACAGACCCAGCCCATAACTTAAAAGCATTTCAGAAACACAGGGCTGGGCCTTTCAGCATCTTTTAAGATAAATAAAAATAATACCCTCTGAAATACTAATAAATAAACAGCCAAGATATTTTGCTTTGCAAGAAACTGTAGACAGTGCTTCCTTTTATGGAGTGGAGAAAACCGGGCTGTGGATTCTTTCATTCTTTATTCAAGAATAACCTAATTTCCTGTGTTTGAATTCCCCTCGTAGAAAGGAAAGAAAAAACCCAACAAACCAAAAGGACTCTCTACTGTTCTGAGATTTAAAACCCATTTCTGACAGAAATTCAGATAACTACACTGAAGTCACAGTCAATTATTCTGGAACACCCAAGACAAAAATAAACTTTTCAGTGTTACTGTGCAGAATAATACTTTAAAGCCTCTGTGGTGGGTTGGGCTTGGCTGGACACCAGGTGATTACTAAAATGTTCTCTCGCTTCCTCTCCTCAACTGGACAGGGGGACAGGGTGCAGTGAAAAGCTCTTGGCTTGAGAAAAGGACAGGAGATTACTCACATTTTACTGTCACGGGCAAAACGGACTCGACCTGGGGAAAATAATTTCATGTACTGCCAACCATCTGTAAGAGAGTGGGATGGTGAGAAATGAGAACAAAAGACCTTCCACCACCCCTCCCTTCTTCCCAGGTTCAACTTCACCCTTAACTCCTGAGTGGTGCAGGGGGATAGGGGATTCAGAGCCACGGTCTATTGTGCTTAAACTGAGCTGCTCTTGCCTGCTCACGCTCTCCTGCTCCAGCAGTTTCTCTCCCAGGAAACTGTCATTGATGAACTTCTCCATGAACTTCTCATAGGCTGCAGTTCTTGCAGAATTGAGAAATGAGCTAAACTTTTAACTGAATGAATTTTCCAGGAGACAGAAGTTGGGCAAGTAGTATCTGTGGGCATGCAAAAAGAATATTATTTGCAAGCCAGAATCAAAGAAATTTTCTTTTTTGTAGAGTGGAATGGGAAAAAGGAAAAAAAAAAAAAAAAGTTAATGAATTGTCACAGAAGTGCTTCATAGAAAAAGTTTTGCACCTAAACAGTTGATTAGATTGTATATAAATGGTGTGAGCCTTGACTTCTACAGTGAAGCCCCAGCAGAAGCTCAGTCATACACGGGACTTGTACTGCTGGCCAAGTTGGCCCAAATGTTTCCCAGTTATTATGGATGGGGTTGTTTTTCCTCCTGTGTGATAGTTCTACTGTAGATCTCCTGTGGTTTAGAAATCTAACACATACATTGTTCCCCCTAAGCCTCAAAAAATCTTGTCTCCCTGCCCTGGGACTACAGAAAGGAAATACTTCTGAAGGATAGGATTTGTGAATCTTAGTAATGGATCTGCAGTTTTCTAATTCCTAATTAAATAATGTGTTCCTAATCCTTAATTTTAAGCCAATGTTTTGTACACAAGAGGAATGCTGATGAGTCTGGTGAAATTTCTAAGGCATACTTGATTGGAGTCTTTTCTCATGTGAGTGAAGGGAAATTCAAATGCATATCGCGATGAATTCCTTTCCTTGCCTAACTCTCTCAGACTGCTAGGAAGCAGTTTCTATCTGGTAAATAATTATTTATTACTGCAATTCTAATTTTCATCATGACTGGCCTCCTCATTCCTCAGTACCGTGGTGAGTCGGACATCAGTGGCATTTTTATTTGCTGTAGAAATAAATTTCAACCAAAAGAAATTATGCAACCAAACCCCTGCCCTAAAGAAATATTTAAGTTGAACATTCAGGTATGCTAGAAGAAGGAAAAGTCAGATTTTTGCGTATTTGTCAGCACTAATTGAGCTCCCTCGTGCATATACGATATGGTGTTTTGGTGAACTAGTCCATGCTTTGCTTCATACATTGAAGATCACCCCCTTTGAGCTGGAACTTATCTTTTTTTCCTGTCACACTGTCTGAAGCCCCAGGACACAGCTGTCGTGTCCTGGTCAGCTCTCTTTGGTGGATTCCCCTGTGGCCACAGATGAACCTGTGGAGCGAGCGGCTTCTTCTCACACAGCCAGGGAGCCAAAGCAGGGCGAAGAATCACCCAGCTCTGTCCTGCCGTCACCCCTCGCAGGGGAGGAGCTCCCCGCCGAAGGCACATTTGGGATTTCTGACGGCAATTGGGGCCCTGGCAGTGCAGGTGATGATGAACCCCACCCCTGACTGCCTTGGCTGTCCAACACGGAGCCCTCCTTGCGGGGGGCTGATCTCTGGTCAGGCGGGGGCAGAGCACATCAGCAGCCACCTGGGAAGAATTTCACTGCTTTCCCCCCTGAAAGTGCTTCGACTCCAGCTGAGCAAGGCAAATTGCTCCGTGTGTCTGATTTCTACCTCCCGCACTCACAGGGGGCTCGCTTCCCCTGCCATCGCTCCAGTGCGGAGCTCCATTCTGTTTGATAGAAGCTTTGAATGCCTTGATACAAATGGACCCTCATTGTCACTCACTAAATACTTCTAGAAGTTTTAGTGCTGTAAATATGTGTTTTGGGCAGCTGTGATTGCTGTATCCCTGGTGGCCAGCAGTGCATCCGGAGTTTTTTGTTGTGGCGTTTACAGCACGATATGAATTCTGTCCTGACCTTGTTAAAATTTATTTTCCTGCTGCATGTCTCTAAGCAGTTATTTAGTTTTCCTTGTTTCCTGTCAGTTTCTAGGAAGGTTTCATTCTCTGTGCCATAATGAAAATGTTTTGTCCCTGTGAAGACAGATTTGCTTGTTATTCACAGCATTAAAAGGTGGTATTTCTGTCATTTTCAAAAGCTTGTTAATAAATCTGGTATAACAGCGACCCTGTAAACGCTGGCTCCAGCTCACAGATCCTGCTGTTTTTGAAGTTAGTTTGCCCTCTCACGTTTCCCTTCTTGTCAGATGACACTTGCCCTGAGTCTCAGATGCTAATTTAGTACTCATGTCACAGCTGATGCTCTAGAAGTACGCTTTCTCTAGTTAGCACGTGAGATCTAAGCTACTCCCCTTCTGTCACTCTGTCACTTTATATTTTGCAAATATTTCAGCAAAACTATCCTAAATCACAAACATACTGCCTTTTAGCTTTCATCTGGCATAAAATTTCCTGCTAAATCCCAGTAAAACAGGATGCAAACCACCCAAGTGAAATGTATCACATTATAGTCATCTTTAGAATATTTACAAAACACACACTCTACCCCATGCTTACTAAAACCAAGCTGAAAACGGAACACACTTTTCCCCACAAAATGCACAAGATTTCTGTTAAATCCATTGCAGAACTGACCCTGTGCATCCCTTTTGCATTGCTGCTGCAGCAGCAGTAACAGATATTCAGAAAGCAGATGGCTGACCTTCTGAATGATACTATTCATGTTTCCATAATAACATTCCAAAGACCACCATGCTGCACCTGTTCTAAAATCTTCCTTTTTAAGGATAAAATGCTGTCAACTCTCAAATATGCAGCTCTAGATACAGGACTGTGATTTTAATGGAAGAGAAGTGTTTGATTGTGTACTAACACTTTTTTTTTTTTTAAGCAATTTTCAGGTTTGGCAATAATAACTTACTATATTGAAAGAGTCAATTTTCTGTTTCTTCTCTTCCCAGTCACTTTGTGGCTCTGGAACAATCTCTGACCAGGCTGATGACTGGAGTTACTTTTCCTCTGAGCAGGTCCCTCAGCACATTCTGTCATGTTTCTGCAATCTGAGCGTGCAAAGATGCTTAATTATTACTCTGCAGTATTCTCATTAATTATATAGGATGTCAGGGCAGGATATAATCACTTAGTGAGTCAGACTCACTGTAGGGGTCACAGTGAGCCACCTTGGTTCCTTAGGGAAGAGTTAGGAATATGGAATTGCTGTACCATATCGAAGTCAGGGTTCACTGAACCCTCGGTTCTGTGTATGATGCTGAGAGTAGCTCAAGTGCTTCAGAAGTCTCTGTACGACTCCCGTGGGAAATACGGATTAATTTCCATCTTAAATCTCGAAGCGAAGCAATTGCCCGAATGCCCATATAAATTTCCAGTTCCTTTTAGAACCTTGTTAAAAGTCTCGGCGTTGAGAACTGAGCCTGTGACATGACGACAAGTGTGCTCTACCCCTTCAGGTGACAGGTCTTGCACAGCCCAAGCCAGAGGTCAAACCACAGCCATAGCTCTTTTCCTGGCAGGGAAAGAAGGAAGCGTGGGACCCAGTGCAGTGATCTGCTCCCAGCTGGATGCCCAGCAGAGCTACTCTACAGCACAGAGTCCATGACGCTCTCAGCTACGGGGTTGTTCAAACAGCTCGCTTTAAGGAAAGGCCTGAGCACTTCTTAAATTTTTACTGAGTGCCATTTTACTCTGCAAAGTGTACTTGCCCTGGAAAGTTACCGGGGAATTGAATAATTTGCTTGTCTGGATTAAAGAAAGATTAACCGAGGAGGATTGTAGGGAGGATAGATGAAGTCAGATGTTCATTAGCTCCTCCTGCATGTACCATAAAACTGTCAAATTTCATAGGTTGCTTGTACTTGCAGGTGCACCTCCATACGTAAGATACAGTTGTATATCTCATAAACATTAAAAGCATAACTGTGTGTAGAAAACATGAGTGTCTTGTAAGGATAAGAATAAATAAGGTAGAACACATCCTCAAGTCTTCATAAAGTGTCTCATGAGATGTTTTCCAATTACTTTATCTGCTGTTAACAATTACTGTGGTAAGTACTAGATTGAAAAATCAATCTCCTAACTAGGCCACGTTTAGTAAATTCAGCCCAGAACCATATGTTAGGTAAAGTTTGTATAACTGAGAGCTAAACCACCCTTATCTGTGCGGATGGGGAGTGAATATGGTTAACATACATATGGGTGGAATCAGTCAGACAAGACTGAGTTCATATCCTATTTTGCAAAAAGAACAATATTTTTAATTTGAATTTTTTTTTTTTTAAGACTTCCTGCTCCCTTGAATGCTTATATGTGCACTGGAAAATAAGTACCACATCAGACACAGCATGAATTATCATATCATGGCCCTCCAGACAAAGAGGAATGGAACAAAGGCTTCCGATTATTTCCACTGTCACAGCATCGTTTGGAGTTCCAACTGTGAATTGAGTCTCTCAAGAAAATGTACTCCCTTTTGCTAGTGAGAGATAGGTAGAGGAGAGGTAAGAAGAATTTTGATGTGGTATGTTTTTTTAATAAAGCTGGGAAATCTAAAGCGAGTCAGAAGATGACAACTTCATCATTATTTGAGAGCAGTATTGCTTTTAAATTAAATATATATAAACCCCACATTGTTCAACTGTCATGCACATTCAAAAAACCACTTAAGGAATGCTTACATTTTTCTGTAAAGGTAAACGGAAAGCTTCTGTTAGTTATAACATGGGGGTAAAATGAGTTTACATGAAGAGGTGACCATATTACCTGAAGTACAATCTCCCAGTTAATTTTCTGTGGCTGGTATGTGACATCACCACCTTGAGCTGCATTTATGAGACTATGTGTGACATTAGAGTGAAAAATTCAATTTTGCAAGGTAAGAAGAAATAGCATCACACAAGATGCTCTCCCTTCCATAATTTTTTTTTCTTGGGAGTTTTGATAGAATAAAAATATATAATAATATATATTGGATATATAAGAGTTGGATTTTTTGGTTGCTTTACCTGTCTGTGCTGCAGTAACTGGAGTGAGGGTGGCTGTGCAAGGGAGTGTGTGGTGGGCAGCAAAGATCAAGCCAGATGAGCTGACAGGCAGCTGGAGTGGTCTGGGAGCTGAGGGGACAGGTGGTTCTCCAAGAGACACCTCTGAGCTGTGACACACGTGTGTCATCTCTGCAGCCAGGAGCACAGCTGTCAGATATTGGGGCTAGGGGAGTCCTGGGGGTGTCTGGGCAGTGGGAGAGGTGGCTGTACCAGAAACTGCAGCAGGGCTGTGGCTGCAGGGGTTTTGTGAGACAGACTTGAGTGTCTGAGCCCTGCTGCTGGGAGATCCATCTTACACAAATACACTTAATTCACTGGTAGAAACCCATCCTGATGCAGCAGAGAGGGGAGCGTGAGGAGCCATTTGGTGCTGCCACTCTTCCTCTGAGTGCCCTGCGTGTCTTTTTTCTGTGGCCATCACTACATACATGTGTATTGTATATTGTATACAGCATTCCCTGTCTGGAGTAGGAGCTTGCCTCACTATTGGAGAGGCCAGGGATGAAGCTGCATCTGAATCAACCTGGCTCCTAGTGACTGACAAAGGAGCTCCAGGAGATGAGGAAGGAGAGATCTGGAAGGTTCCCAAGCTTACCTGATAGAGTGATAAGAGCCACAAAGAAAGGGGTGATAAGAATGACCAAACAAGCCACGTGGACCATTCACTACAGATCTCTCTAGACTGTAATGGCTTTTACAGCCCCACAGTCATATGAGAGCGGATGTGACTGGGACACAGTGTCTATTAACAAAAATATTGACCAGGAATCTTTGGAGATTCCAGAGGCTGCTCTAAATTGAGTCATACATCAAAAGGGGGTGCCCACTGCTATCCCTGAGGATAAACTTATAAAGGAAGTGTTTGTCTTGAGATTAGAAGGTGATGGAAGTAGGTCAGGTTAAAGCAGCAATGTAGTCTATCATTATCTCAAGTACTGATTTATCCCAATTAAGTTAAAGCATTAAGTTAGAAAGTAGTGGTTCTGGTTTCACTCTTTATGGAGAAAAAACAAGATTTCCAGAGAGCAATTCAGCTGATCAGAAAGAAATTTTGGGTTTGTTGGATTTATGTTTAACTTTGAGAGTAGAGTGGTACAAGTTATACAAGTCTCACTCTGAGCTCTAATTTCTAGACCTGGACTCTTCAAAGGGTTTAAACTCCAGTGTTAAATAGGTGGGGTGGGGAGGATGCATTTACAACTTTAGCATAGATTGAAACAATGGAAGTGCAAGTTTGTTTTTCCTGCTTGTTTCGACAGCAGGAATGAAACTTTGCATTTCCATTCAGTCTGATGGACTGTTTGATTTGCACCTCAGTCACAAAGACACACAGAGAGCCATACTTTACATTTAAGGATAGGTTTGGGTTAAGACAGCCTCTGTCTGTCTCTGAAATCCGATCTGCTTGGGTGGTAGGATGGAACACTCTATCAAACGTTAGGGCAGGACTTAGGAATCCCTGCCAGCATTCCTCTCAGGAATTCTAAAGTGCACAGGTGAGCGTAAGCCACAGCTGAGTGCATAACCGCTGATACCTTTACTTACACATTTAGTGCACTATTGGTATTTAATTTGCAGCTTAAGGAAGTGCTCTCTAATACTTTAAAGATAATAGGCGAGGTATCAAGGTAAAATATTACATATTTAGTGCAAGTAATCAGCCACATCTAAAGTAGAAAGGTCAGGGAAAGGTCTTGGGGCTGCCACGAACACAGCCCTGACTCCATCCCATCCCACACCACCCTGGTGGCCCTGGTGAAGAAAAAGCACCACATGAATTTTCCAGGGCTTTTGTTGTGCCTTTAGGAGTGCAGAAAATTTTTACCCAGTAAAGATCTCCACAAACATACCTTGTTTGTTGAGTTTCCTCAGTAGATATCTCTGCAATTCATCACCACGGTTCCACACATCTCACAGGTCACTGAGAAAGAGCGTAAGGTAATTCCCATGATTCTTGTGCTTCCACATCACTGCAAAGCCAGCTTCACTTGCAAAAAAAAACCCCAAAGGAAAACAAACCCCTCACTTTGTTGTTTCTGAGCCACTGCCTAAAGCACTGCCTAAAGAACCTTCAAGATGCCCTAAATATTTAAGAGAAGTAGGTCAGTACGTGCAATATTGGAAGAACACAATGAACAGAGATGACAAAACTGAGTGGAGAAAATGCCATTGTAGATAGCTGAGTGATTTTAGAAAGTCAGTCCATAAAGAACCAGCACCCTCCAGGTACTGTATTCACCTGATTGAGCGGGAAGGACAAATTTTTTAATGCAACAGTCAGCTGGCTGCAGGTAACTGTTTTAACATGAGTTTGTACATGACTGCAGTTTTCAAACAGAGAGATTTTGACAGATTTCAAAGTTAAAGAATGGCTTTAAACAACAAATGGAAGAGTTGAGAAATTGCTAACCTAGTACACTTCACACTTGTCCAGCCTTCTTGGCCAGTAGACCACAGCATATTATTAGGAACTATCCTCAATTTCCTAAAGTTGAGTAAAAGCTTTTTTTTAGTCTTGCTTTAACAGTTCCAGACTCCTTAATTATGATATTATGTAGCCTTGAAAGGAAAAATGTTTTCTGATATGTGCATTGGTCACTGAAGATTGGAAGTGATTTTTGCAGTACAACAATTAGAAAAAGAAATCTTACAGAAAAGAGTTTTCTGAAATTGTGTATAGTTAAGTGGCATAATGTAAATAACAAAAGATTGGTGAGGTACTGTGTGTGTGCAAAACCAAGGGTCTGACCAGTTATTTCATTAATATGAAAGGAAAACTGAAAGTAGATGGATTCTACTTTCATTCCAGGCCTTTCCTAAAAGATTTAAACACCTACCAGACACTTAAGTGTAAAACATAAAAACCTGAGAGTTTAATTAGTTTACATAGTTCACACCATTCAGGCAAGGAATCAACTGGCTTTTAGTTGCAAAAGTCTTTCTCAGATTTTAAAAGGAAATTCAAATTTCACTTCTTAGACAGGTTATGCTTTCATAAAACCAGAAAAGGAAATTCAGTGCTATGTGCAACACAAAGATTCCTGACTACAGTGTGAAGATGCACAGGTATTAAAACACTGGTTTTAGCTGGACTTTTCTGACACAACTTATTCAAGAACTGCTGTCAAGGCATCTGGTACTTATGACTCTATTTCTGAACAGTCACTTAGGACAAAAAGAGGAAGAAATCCAGAAGAACCAGATTAGTCACTCAGTTACAGATTGAGGATAATTTAAAATAGTATCATTGCAACAATTCATGCTTTTGTACCAAGATAATTGGAGTTGAATACACATTTTCTGAGGGGAAAACCAAAGAAAACAATTGTAATAGTAACAGTGCCTAATATTAACTTGGTACAACACAACTTCTAGAAAACCATTTTGCCACCTCTACACAAATGACATTCCATCTAATTTAATTAAATTGTCCCCAGATTTATAGTGTACTGAGATCTGAAATAGGTCTACCCAAACGTGTACATGTCTTCCTCGGCCAGTCACTAAACAGTATACAGACAATACTTCGAGAAGAAATATTCAGTAGAAATCTTTATGAAGCAACTCAGGCTTTTGGAGGTGGTCTGCTAAATTATATTTAAAAAAAAAGAAAAAAAGGTTTTTCTTTTCAATTCACTCTAATTTTATTTTAAGTTGTCTAATTCACATCAATTTTCTTGGTGGAAGTAAAGGAAATCATAGTAGGAACACTAGAAAATTTTTTTCACAAACTAGCTCAGAGAGGCTTGCTTGTTGGTGTAAAGAAGTTGGACTGACAAAACAAGTTCACAATTAGTTTAGAGAGAAAAAACATTTCAGTGATGATTGATTTGTCTGATCAGCTTTCAGTTCTAGGAGGTATTCTGAAAATGGTTTGAATTCTGTAGGACACTCTTGGGGCAAAATATTTTCCAACTCGAGTGAGATTTGAGTCAGCTGAAATTGATAGAGTGATATACAGAAATAAAAGCTAAATAGATGCCTTCAGTTTGACTGGAGCTCAGTGTAACATTCTGAAATATGGGATGTTGAAAATCAAAAAGTAAAGTTGCCATGGGGCTCTGTGCAGTTCTTTTTAAATGCTCAATATATATAGCAAAAAGGATTTAAGCTTTCCTGGATCCAGGCTCTGTCTACCATGCTCCAAACAGGTGAATTATCCATTCTGCCCAGTGTCTGACGTGACTTATTGCTATGTGGATGTGATTGGGTCCATTCCACTGGAGTTGATATGGATTGTAAATCCATGTAAATTCTTGAGGATATTGACTTCAGCTCTGTGCCACTCCTTTCAATCAGCTGGGTCATGGAATGAGCAGTCGAGTGTACAACTAGCAGAAGTTTATGCAAATATTTCCTAAAAAATTCTTAATCAATGGTAGTCTTAGCCCAGAAAGGGAATTTAAAATCATGCCAGGTCCATGTGGAATTTTTAAATAGACACTGTGTGCATAACTAAATCAGTCTGGTATAAGTGATCTAGTGTGATACATCAAAGTATCACACACTTGACTAATGTAAATTCCCTGTTTGTTAAAACTGGAGTAATCTCAGCTTCACTGCTGTAAACCTAGAGCAAATCAACATTTAAATTCCTGTTAATGCCAGGCAATTCCGTCATCTCAGTAGGTTTGTTCCACATCTGTATAGCTTATACAAAATTTCACAATCTGTCCTAAATTTTGTTATTGCTAGGGTAGGGCGACGCATTTGCTGAAAAAACCCAAAAATAAAACAAACCTATTTCAATGTCATTTATAAAAAACCAAAAAAAGGTATTACAATACACTGGATTCAGTAATATTATAGTAAATCCTTGTAATATACATCCCTTGGGAAATCAGATTTGTATACTCCATCAAATTCCACTGTTTCATAGAGTGATGCTTTAAGAGGGAAATTTTTCTGAAGAAAAATGAAATTTCAGTATGTACTCTGTAATTACAAAACTTACACATTACTTACAAAATTATTTCCAGTATAAATTAACCCATATAAATCAATGGTATTTTCACTGAAGTCAAAGGTTCTACATTAATTTTACAGAAGTCTGAAGAAACAACTATGCTTATACCATATAGAGAATATGGAATAATTTACAGAGGTTTTAGCTGTGTGTGAACGCAGCAGTATTGAAGGAAAAAAAAAAATTGATCCAGATTAGATATGAAAATTTTCTCCAAATCTGCAGCCACTGATGCACAAATTCACCACTTTCAAATTTATTTGTTTTGTTCTGCGTTTTTTTTTAAGTCTAATAAAAGATACTCTGCCATCGTAAGTCATCTTCTTTGAGAAAACCAATGGGTTTGGACAGAGTTCTCTTCCTTTAACATTGCTGCTTGCAAAGAGCAATGTCATAGGGATTATAATGCCTTGTGGGAAAATAAACCCCTTTCCTTAAATAATTCTTGCACATGACTACAAAAAAGGCAAGTACTGTAGATTACGGTATAAATTCCAGATTTATCTGAAGACTTACTTTTTGTCAGTGAAATGAGATTTCGTTTGGAGACAGGACAGTGAGCCACTCATCTGAAGAGAATAAATGCTTGTCAAGGAAATGAAGTCTCATGAATATTTCCAATTCTTTGTTGATTTCATGAATGCAAAAAAAGATGCAGAAGTCTCTGTCAGAAAATAGATAAATAACTTGTCAATAAAATGACATGGTTAGAAAAGGCTTGCTGGAAAACTGAAACACTACCCAAGGAAAGGTGTGCAATAAAATAAAGTGACTGATACCATAAACTCAGACAAAATGGGAAACAGCAGCCCCATGATATGCAGAAAATAGCTCAGCTATGAACTAATGATTTGGAAAATTTAAGGTTTTGGGTTCAGTCCCTTCCCTGGGCAGAAATGACTGAGATGGGTCATTCCTGATCTGTTTGGACTGTGCTCCATCCTCCCTGTCTCCCTTCCAGCAGCAGTTTAGCATTGGAGCACCATGGGCAGGGCAGCACGAGGTGATGCCCGGGGCAGGATGAGAACTGCCTGTAACAAAAACGTTCCAGGCTTCAGGGGCTCTTGAAAGGGTGTCTGCAGGGCATGGGAAGGCAGGGGGAGAGGACTTCTTGGGGCTGCCACGAACACAGCCCTGACTCCATCCCATCCCACACCACCCTGGTGGCCCTGGGCCTTGTTCCCACAGCCCTCAGCAGGACATAGCAGGAGGATGTGAACGGAATCCTCCTTCCTTCACAGCCTTCATCCTGCAAGACAGGCCCCACACCCTCACCGCCGTCTGCTCGGGAATCTTGGTTAGCAATTTTGAAGGGAAAGAATTCATTTAGCCCGAGTCCCATCACCTGAGATTAGATGTGCACTGTGAGAGCTCTGAGATGGCCAGAGAGATTTGTCATGCCTGAAACATCAAAGATTTCCCAGCTTCCAACCAGGCGTGAGGCCTTCCTACAAAGTGTTTGAATCCTTTCCTTTCTTTACACTTGTTCTCTCAGCAGAAGTTGCTGGTCCCTGAGGTAAACAGAAAGGTCTAATTCTGTGTACTGTGGTGTTGAAAGAATACATCTACGCAGGATGAGACGTAATTTGTAAGCAGCTCGTGTTTCCTACAGGGCCCTGCTACCTGCTGATAGCTTATCTAAGAAGACTGAGTAAAAGAGATGTGAAATGATAGCAAGCAGAAGGGAAAATAAGTAAAGAAATCTGCAAACCAAGGCAATCTTCAACTGCTGTTGCCATGAATATAGAGCTTCTGACTCCACTAGTGAATGCTTATGAAAAGGGTGCACCTAAATCACCTTGAACACCTACCAAATAACACCCAAACATGATTTCTGAATATAAATTGCTTTCTTGACTTGACTGAAATATCCTTTTACAGAAAGGTATTAGGTGACCCAGCACTCAACAGTACCTCTTCCCATCTCTACAATATTATTCAGTCTTTGGAAAAGGACTTACATGGACAAATATATTTATCTGATGGGCAGGGACTTGGAGTGATACCCAACTGCTTCCAGCAGACTATTAAGCCTGTCAAGTGACCGAGTTGGAACAGCACAAGAAACCATTATACCCATTTAGTAATAGATCTTGGAAAATGAATCTTGCTGTGGCTCAGTAGAGCTGAAATACTTGGCTGGCTTTGACACTCCTCAAATTATTCTCATTAGATCCCCTGGTATATGATTTCCAATTGTACTTCCCTGTGAGGAAGTTGTACCAATAACTCAAAATTTAATCTATTCTAGAATACCAAGGAGGAAGAGGTGGGTTCTGAGGACAAACCAACCAAGCCTCAAAGACTTGAAAAAGAAGACAAAAGAGTGGAATGAAACACAAAACTGTGGTTCAATAAAAAGAATGCTCCTATACTCCAACTGAGTTGTATCTTTGGATTTAAATGTGCCGTCTCAGCCCTTTCTAACAGCATTGGGACAGCATCAACATCGACTCTATCAGCATTTCAGGGAAATACAGCAGCGGCTGAAGTCTTTAAAGCATAATACCCTCAGTGTGTGCAGTGCTGCTTCCTGAGCTGGTGTTCCGGTGTCAGGCATCTCAAAGAAGCTGAGGCACACACAGCACAAGGATGGCATATCAGTGCCAGACAAGCTGGGGAGTCTCAGGCTGAAATGGATTGTCACGACCACGGGCTCAGGCTCCCGTGCAGCGCTGAATCTGAAGTTTCAGTCACTAACTTTAGCACTAGAGGAAATCATCCCTGAATTATGTAGAAGTGAACAGTTTTGGAAAATTTGCTTGTGAGTTTTAAGGGAGAACTTATGCCCGTGTACACAGAAATATACCATTAGTTGCTGTTACTGCATAGTAGAATAAAAAATGAAACATACTCCAGTTAGCTTAATTTGTAATATGAAAGAAAATGTTACAAACTTGTCTTTTTTAGCCATTTAACTCCAGTTGAGAATGGCTTAGTTATGGCTAGTTTGCTATTATTTCAGGTGGGGAAAAATAAGATTGCAGGAATTGGCTCTAACTTCATCTCTATGCTATTGGGAATACTCTGCAGCAGTAGACTAGAATTACATCTGAACAAAATAATAGATATTCCAGCAAACAGATTTACTTTATAATCCTGTACATTAAACTTTTCTACTGCTTTATAAATGTTCCAGGACTCTGACTTACATTGCAGAGCTATTTAACACGAGTAATCCCTGGCCAGTTGGAATTAATCCAGCAAGGTACACAGTGCAGCAGGCCATGACTCAGGTGGAAAGGCTGCCACGTGCTGAATGAGAATTTAGAGTTGCATGTAAGCAGATATTCACAGAATTACAGAATAAGCTGAGTTGGAGGGGACCCACAAGAATCATCAACTCCTGGCCCTGCACAGGACACACCAAGAGTGACACGACGTGCCCTGGACTGGGAGTCACCTTCTCTGGGAACGCCTCCAGTTCCCATGTTTCTTCTGCCATGCATCAAGGCAGAAACTGAAGCACCAAGAGTTATAACGAAAACCCACTATATTTCTTACCAGAAGCAAGTATTTCTGATTTTGTTGATTAAAGTCGTGGCTTCAGGCCAATTTTTGTTCATCCAAAGTGCCACCATCTCCCCTTTGCTCTTTGTCCTTTGTTCTAGGGCATCACTATTTTCTGTAGTTCTATTCACAGAGTTCTCAATCTAAATTGGAGTGCTCTATTAGCAATTTGAAGTAAATTGTTAATCCTATGAAGGCAGGTTAAGAGAGCTGGGGTTGTTCAGGGAGAAGAGAAGTCTCCAAGGAGACCTTATAGCACCTTCCAGTACCTGAATGGGGCTGACAAGAAAGCTGGAGAGGGACTTTTTACAAGGGCTTTGAGTAGTCTTGTCTTTTAAGAAGAGTAGCCCTCTCCTGCCTTTAGTACAGACATTTTTTCCAAACAATTCTGGAAGTTAGTAGAGCTCGTAAATTCTTTCCCTCCCAAAAGTGTTGCAAAACACTTGGAAAATGTCACGAGCAAAACAAAGGAGGGTTTCTATTTGCCAGCCACGTGAAAGGCGCTGTGCAGTAGATTTCCATCAGTATTCTGGCCAGCTCTTCCCTCATGCTGCATAAAGTGTAGATCTTCTTGACAGGTACTGTGACTGCAGAAAAGTCCCTCCCTGACCTCAAATCAGAGAGAAGCAACGGCCAATGGGTACCACGGGAAAAACTCATTTCTGTGTCTTCATTCCAGCCTCAGTGCCAGCTGCCTTCAAAGTCACTCCTGTATCTGCAGCTGCACAATAAAGGAGCCTCTGACTATCAAAGCAGGTGGCTGAGTCCCCGGCTCCTTCCTTTACAGTAGCTGGGGTCTTTTTAGATGGTTTTAAATGAGATTTCTTTTTTAGATGCGGATTTTGAGAATGTGGATGAAAATTTCACGCAACAAATATCAACAACTTTAAAATTAAAGATGGTTTATGGCATGAGGATCTTCATAGGTAATTATTCTGTTCATAACAACAGTAAATACTAGTGAACAGCCCTATTTCATTATTATTTCTATTTTATGACTATCATGTATTTCTCATGCCTCCAATCCTCACAGAGCTGGACAAGGTTTATCTCCTCATTTCTATCTGCATTTAGTTAACCTGCTCTTATTTTTAATTCCACCCTAACCTTCATGAAAATTTCAGTAAACATCTAAACTTAGCATTTGACATCCAGTAGTGATGCTGCTACCTGGAGGTTTGGTGCTTTGCGTTGCTTCTCAGGTCAGCTCAGCAGAAGCCTTGGGGTACCCTCTTCTCACGGGTAGAGTAAAATAGATTTAATCTAAATTTAAACCCTGAGAGGCTCGAGGGGCAGGAGGTGATCCCGGTTCCCCAGCAAGGAACTCCGGCAGCAGAGAATTCCTATGGAATGTGTTCCCACTCAGCTCTGCATCCCACTCCTAAAAACGGGAATAACTGTTCGGACATACAACTAAAATATATTCTTCTGTTTGGTAAGAGAATTCTTTTCTTACAGGGATTTTAGGATTTATAAAGTGTTTCATCAAAAAGGACACCTAACGTGGAGTTTCACAGTCTGAACCTCTCTCTTCACACGTACTCAGATTTCATTTAATCAGTGTTTCTAATGTGTAATCCTACCTGTGGTCTATCTGTTCACCAAGCTTCCAGGTATGCTTTGCCTCCATTTCCTGATCTCACTTTATTTCTATTAAATTCCATAAAAAATGGTTCTGCTCTCCAAACCCCTTTTATATATCGTAAGAAACAAGAAGCACTTGCTCAATTTTCTCCTTCCCTTTGCTGATCTTTACAGTTAAAGATCATTCTCCTGTGTTGCTTTGAATGGAGTTAAGAATAATAACGAAAAAGAAAAAAAAAAAGTGCAGCTGAAAAAGCAGGATTCAATTTAGCAGAATGAAACAGACAATAAACTTTCAAAATAGACAGTCAAATAATTAGATTCTAGCAGGAAATCACAGAATTGCCACTGCTATAAATATTCAGAGGCTATGCAGACTGGGTATGAACATCCATCACGGATGATTTAGAAACAGTGAAATGAAACAGCTCTGGACAGAAGATAGCCTAGGTAACAGAGCAGAGGATTCTCGAGTTCAATTGACATTTTGGTGGCATGCTCTGGAAAATAAGCAACTCATTGTAGCTGGCAAAAAAAAGTATGACCTACAAGGTTTTCCTACAAACAGTAAATTTAATTCCGTGTCACAACTAGCTTGGACATCATCCCTATTAATTTTGTCAGCAGCTCCTTTTTAGATCAAATGTTATCTCAGAGTCTCCCTTCTCTCTTTTATTAGACTGGGAAGACTGTGTCAACTGCTACCATCACGACAGTAATCTCAGAGCAATGCCTTTAAATTCCACGTGCAACTTTATAGCCACATGAAATCTGCACTTAAAGGAGATTCACAATGTTTAGATTAACCTTCTTTCTCAATTTTTATTCCTCAATATGCTGTTCTCAGCTGAGGAGGATTCAAGAGTAATGTAGCACTTAATAGCATAGACATTCAACCATCATTGATTAGTGCTAGGATTTCAACAAGAAATATCATCTTTGGCAAAACAAGATATCAGGATACTTCTGCAACCATCATTTAATTTTAAATTCGTTCATCGTTCACTCTTGATTGCAATTAGAGTTTACTTATTAAATACCACCTGTTTTCTAAACATCACAGAGTAGCCTGAAAAGATTTCTCTAAAGGAAAAAAACACAAAAAAATCCCCAACAAAACCTTGTTGGCCAATAAGACAATAAATTAATATGCCAAAAGAATGAAAATGCAATGGATAATAACCTTTTTCAGAAATACATGAGCTTACATAGACTTGCCCTTTACCTACATTTACCTTTACACCAAGGAAATATAAAGAAAAATACTATGGAAAATATTTTTTTAATCTCATTTCTTTTTTGTTTATTATTTTTTAGCAAATCTATTAATGGTTTTATAAAATTCTCCCTACTAACATACAACCTATGGATATTCTGTTTATTATTCTGTAATTCTTTTCCATTTTCTGGAATCACCTGTGTAGTGAACCAAATAACTTATGTTTAATTAATCTATACATTTAATTTAATTAATCTATACATTCATGCAGTTGATGAAATTAAATCTTCTGAAAAGGCACATTATTGTGATCTGAAAACTCTTGAAGATGTGGAAAGCCCACTGTTTGTCTTGGAAATTTGTCTCCAATGTGACTATTTTCATTAATTTGTCTAGGAAACTGATAACAAACAATCTCTCATGAAACATAACACAGCATCTCTCTGAAAGCCTTGTTATAGGCAAAAATGAGACATCTGAAACTTAAAGCCAAGGATTTGCTGGGACTGTAATTGCTATCTTGACAATCTAATCACTAAATTACTTCACATTTTCTGTGTACTTAGTATTACACATAAAAGGAGATAAAAACCAAAACATCACAAAAATATTTTTTAAAGTACTGCACAAAAACTTCGTGGCATCGGCTCCTTCTTTACACTTACCCTGCACCCCTGGGTTCCAAAGTCTCTGGATTCAGCCTATGGATGGGTGTGTTGAGGTGGCAGCCTCTGGAGTCTTCTCCTGGGATGAATACAGTGTTGAAGTTGATGCTCTGTTATCCCAGAGTGAGGAAGTAGCTGTTTTTGGATGGTGGGTTTTGTTTTGGCTTAGTTTTTTTGTTTGTTTGTTTGTTTTGGGCTTTTTTGGTGTGTTTTTTTTTCTTTTTGTGGTTTTTTTTTGGTGGCTTTGTTTTTTCTTCTTTGGCTTTGGAACATGCTTTTCACCATGGTCTTTCTTCTGCGATCTGCAATTCCATGTAACATCCAGTCTTACTACATATGGAGTGGTTTTAGTTATGTTAAGCAGGTTTTTTTTGTTCTCTTTGTTCCCCCCATTAATTCAACTTCAGCTGTGAAGATTCACACAGCCCATGGGCCTGCCTTGGGGGAAAACCTTTGAATGAATATTAAACCTTGTTGTGTACAGTTCTTTTCTAATATTACCTCTACATTTGCTTTTGTTTGTATGAACAAGAAGATTTAATATCAATTTTGCATCTGAAAAACTAAGCTATCCTTTCTCATTTACTTTGTGCCCCTGAATTGACCTAATAATATTTTCAGTTTACCATGGGAATAGTTAGGACAGCCTGAAGTGGTACCCTTCTGTCCTGCTCTAAAAGTTACTGAAAGAAAGTCTTTTGCAAGATCCTACTCAAATACCTATCCAGTCACAAGTTAAGTGAGCTCTTACAAGTGTTTGAGTTACAGCAGAGATTCAATCAAGAAAAAGAGCAAAGAGCAACCCTGTGTAAGTGTGAAACTAGGAAAATCCAAGTTTCAGAAATTCTTGCATTTACTAGGCAGTAAACTCAAATTCCTCACATTTCTGGCCATTGCATTCTAATCCTCCTGGCCTTACCTGTAGATTTCCCAGAGACTTGCTGTTACCCCATGGCACACAGAACCAGACAGTGTTCACCTTCCCAAGGCAAATGATGGGATATCCCTGCTGATGCACAAAGAACAGGCATTTGTCATTATTTGCTGTAGTTTAATGAAAGAACCTATTATTTGCTGTTCAGAGAAATTAACATTTTGCTATTAGAATCCTGATGTTTCTATGTCAATCTGACACCAGAGTCATGAAACATATTCATCAAAACTGTCTGGGTTGGTAAGTGTGGTAAGATATTATCAGAAAAAAAGTAATCACTTTTAATTAATTTCATATTTTACCTATTTAAGTGTGTAAGTAAATTATCTAGTATATTAATTCCTTCAAAAATTTATCTAGACTGGAGGTTTCTGAAACTGTGATCTAGGAGGGATGACACAAGAGCAAAGAAGAGGGGGAATAAGGGCAGCATCTATAGAAAAAGATAACAAAAGATGCTCAGGATCTCACAGAGTAGCAGGCTCAGGGAGAGCGCAGTCAGGCACAACTCAAGAGTTACTTCAAAGTCTAGTCACTTCACGGGGCATGAAGGAAATAACTGGTAGGTGATTTCTTCAGAATGAAGAAAACCACATCTTGAGTTACCTTACGAGACAACACCGTATTTTTCCCCCCCTTTGCTCAGTACCTGACACAATGATGTCCTCTGACAGGACTCAGTGACGTGGGGTAACAAATCTAAAATGTGGGACATGAAACCAGGAATTACCTCGTTTGTACCTCTTGTTTCACAGACACAGAAGTGTTAGACTCCAGTTTAACCACAGATCTGGCTCCAAAACTCATTCTTTAAAGACCTGGCAGAGCATTTCCTTCCTGTACAACCATCTTCCAGTTCAAATACGTCAGTGGTAGTCTGATGCCGTTCTTCTAAAACAAAGCAAAAAACCTCACCAACACTTACCTGGTCTTCTGCAAGAGGTGTGGAATTAGGAAAAAAACAAAATAACCCAAAAACCCCAGAAATCAAGCATAAACTCTGAAGTGCACCCTGAATTATTAGGGTTAACCAATAAAAAGGACTTACACATCTTTGATTCCAGTCAGCTGTTTGGTAGTAGGAGATTCTATGTCACACAAACCTGGTATTAATGACAGGGGGGGCCACACCAGGACTACGGGACAGAAGCGGAATTTTACTTTGAATTCTCTGTTTTTACATCACAAAGAACAACTCAAACTTCGGAAATTTAAAAATAAATCAAAAAGCAACCACATCAGCAAAATACCTCGACATCTGAGGCCACAGAATAAAGAACATTTATGGGTTTATTAACATTCTTGAATCATTTCAAAATGTGAATGGTTTGGCTGTCCCACCTGTATTTCAGGTAAAGTACATTTTCCAGGAACGTTTTCTCATTGATAGCAAAGCTGTGCAAGTCTGTATGTGAGGGTGCATGAGTGTGAGCAGGTGAGTGTGAGAGCACCTGTGCAAGACAGGAACAGAGGGGGTTTATGAAGCTCAAATTTTAATCCGAAGTCACAACATTGGGCTACTCTGAATCTTTCAGATTTTGTAGCTTGATGCAAAATATTTGCAAGGTCATCATGCAAGATAATTATGTCTGCATTTAGAAGGACCTTATTCTGACAATAACGGGCTATTTTATTTGAAGTTTATTTCTAAAAGGTGTTATTGGAGTGCTCTTCCACAACATTACTAATGACACTCCTTGCTTGAACCCTGAGGATTAGGGGTTGAGAACTGACTGACAGGAAGAAAAGCAACTGTAGAAAATGTTCCAAAGCAAGGATATGGCATCACTTTAATCCCAAATGCAAATGGGAGGAACAGCTGAGACACCTTGTGAAATCGATACCCATGGCCAACCTCTTCTCTCAGTTTCATCAATGAGTCCTCTCTTGTGCTGGATGAGGAAAGACATTGAAAATACCTGAGAGATGTGTTTTAAAGGTGAGAGAAAAAACACGTAACAGGCAGTTTATATGAACTTTATCTTTACAGTGTAACCTGCTTATTACATGGGTGTGGTCATGCTAAAACAGGGAAGTTCAAACAGGAACACAAGAGGAATCATTTTCGTGGGAATTAAAAATATTAATAGTAATGATTCAGAAAAATCTAGGGTATTTTCTTAATATACTCTTGTTTTCCTTTCAAATTCTGAATATTTACTTTCAGGATGAAGTTTTAGTGAAGCATAACCTTGTGTCTTGAAATGCACAACAACATTTCAATCTCCAGATTTTTCACAGCCAGAAGTGGCCTTTTGATCCTGGGAACAATATCTGAGGCACCAGAAATAGCTTATGCATTTCACTGGTCACCTGTGAGTGAGTGAGGGTGAAGAACAGGGTTTAGAGTTTTCTAAAGAAATGTCAAAAATATTCCCACTGGACTGCCTCTGAGATATGAAAATTCCGATCAAGTCCTGAGTGTTCCCAGTAGAATAAGAATCAGCTGGCTTCTTTAACCTGGCCAAAAGAAAGAATATCCTTTTAAATATTATGTATTTTTTTTAAAATTATAAACTATTGCTTAATAATTTAGTTAACACAGCTCTAAATTCGAGGAAAGGTCAAGCACTTGGTCTACAAAATGCACTTCAGTCCTTATTAAATTCAGTTTGTAAAAGGCATTTTTAGCAAACTTTGGAAGCATACTGAAACAGACATCTGTGAACTAGTTAAGGAATTAAAAGGTGTGAGAAACTTAATGGAAAAAAGGGGTTTTCTGGGCTTTGTAAATAGCCTGTCTCTTCAACCTGATTAAGTTTCTTAGACATCACGACTTAAGGTACAGCCTGGCTTGCTGAAACTACTGAAGTGTTGCCCTTCTAAGCTGAAACATTGGGGTGTTTTAAAAGCTAATTTAACTGGAGAGTCACGTTTTCCTCCACCTGCCTCAAAAGCCTTAGAAATCATACCTGGACATCTGTTTTCTCTTCTGTCCTTCTTTCCTACGCAACAGTCAGGCACTCTGCAAAGTCTGCCTTGCACCTGGATTCCCCACTTCTTTGTTGGTATGTTACAATTTTCTCCTCATTTTCACTGTGATTCAGATGAAGAATGTCTTCTTTTCCTTTTTAGTCATTCACCATAACAAGAAAAAAAAAAAAAGAAAGAATTATGCCTTTAAGTCATCTGATGTCAAGTAAAGAATGGGAAAAGAAAATCCCTAGGAACTGGAAACACTTGGTTTCATTCATATGAAATGTATGTTTTTACAAAGATGTTGATAAAAGAATAACCCTGTAAAAACCCAGAAATTCAATAATACAATGACATTTTCAAAAGGTAAATAATTGCAATTTCTTAAAATATTTGGTGCAATTTAATTAATATTAAAATTATAAGCAATTCTGACATTAAAGACTTGAATCTGAATCATTAAACACTTTTTTAAAATCAAACACCAGCCATATCATTTATTTAGCCTGTCCTATTCTCTTTTCCCTTCATGAGCTGCTTTTGGCATGGAGTTCAGCCATTCTACTGAAAAAAATGGTTGTAAATATTTTCCATTGGTGTGCAAGTGTATAGCAGCCAAAACCCAAAGCTGCTAATTCATACTGTGCCCCCACTTGTAAAATTAACTTTAAAGCACTTGTGATAAGGGGCAAATTTCCTAATTTCACAACTATTTCAGAGTAGTACTGATCTAATTAATAGAAAAAAAAAAGTTATATAAAATACATTAGAATTGCCCTGTATTTATTGTCACACATAATTATTTGGGCATTTGTTCAACATACTCAATAAAAAAGTACTGTGTCTTGTATTCACACAAACTAAGAATATATTATGTATGGAAACCCAGCATCCATAGATAATTTGTTTTCTACACCTCTCTCCAGATGATATTTATTGTCCTATTTTAAAAATTTCATTTTAAGGGCAGTTAATAATGACTACAGCTGACAGAGACTCTTTTAGGTATTGAAGTCTTACCATTGACAATGAAAAACCTTAGCAGAAAATCACCACATAACCCAGGACCTTTCATGGGAAATGGATCAGCACTGAGAACCTGGACCTGTTTCTATCATATGAGAATGGCTGGTTTTAGCTGCATATGTTGTATTACAGAGCTGCATCGCATCATATATTAATTTTATTTATAGTGTTTGTCACTTCCTACTAATATGTAATTTGAAAATATTGTCACATTTTGGTTAAAAATTCTGTTTTAAACTGCCCTCACTTTATAGTAAATAATAGGATATTTGGGTCTTTTTCAGGCAAGGACCCTTTTCAAGAGCTTTTTCCAATTTCTTTCATAAAAACAAAAGCTAAAATAATCGAAGAGTTGTATAATTTTGCGCTGAAAAATATGTGGAGGCTACAGGGAACTTTTCCTTTTTCCCTTCAGTTTTGGAGGCTGTTTTTTCCCCCTGTTCTTTCTAACAGTGTACAAAGAGTGAAACAGCTTTTACCATTTCTTTTAGTACCTGGAGCTAACCCTCAGGACACATGGCACCATTCCAGATGCAGTTCTCCACACCAGAATCAAACCAGTAGTAGTAGAAATTATGCAACATAGAACTAAAAGTATTTTTCTCACCATCTCGTATTTCTTCAATATCTTGCCTGTCTTAAGCATAAAAAAAAAAAAAGGATGGATTTGTTTTTTAACATTAATATCACCATTTTTCATTTTTACATGGGAGGAGAAGTGTCACCGTTTAGATTACACATTTAAATTAATCCTTAAAAAGTCCAGTACTGAAACCCTTAAATGGCTGAAACATTTAGGAAATCCAAAGAGAAAACTTCTTACCCTTATTTTGTGGCAGCTATAAAATCTTTGCAGTTATAAGTCCGTAATGATTTATATTTCTCATGTGGGCGGCAAAGATGACCAAAAGATGAACAACAGGAGAAAAACACAAAACACATGGAAAAATAATCATTTTTAGAGTACCTACGCTGTTAAACGACTTAGAAACTTTTGAGCAGTTTGTTAGATATGCAGTTTTGTTGTTATTTATGAAATCAATAGCACAAATATGAACTCCTTTCTGAGATGAAGGAAAAAAGATAATGAATTTCAATGTAATAGCAAACGTGGGGGTAAATTCTATTGCAGTTTTTCTCTCTGGCTTTCAATAGTAACTGATGTGCAACACGACACTAGGAAGCATATTTTGTTGAGTTTCTAAGCAATTTTTCACTGACTAACGCCACTCCAACTTTGTGGTGATGCAGATAAAAGTTAACATAGGCCTTACACTGGATGAATTCTACATGGATGAGGTTTATTTTCCAAATCATAGTGAGGCTAGCACTGAAACACAGCACCATTTTCTACTGAAAACAATACAAAATAAGAGTGACCTGGATTTCAAAAGCTGTCTATAGTTACAAACCTTAGCTCAGACTATATGTAAAATATGTCTGGCTTTTTTAGTCTACAAGTATTTATATTAAAAAAACCCGAGTAGGTGGACTTTTACTCTAGCGGGTAAAAGCAAAATAATGCTAGAAAGTAGATCCAGGAATAACAAGGACAATCCCATTAGTCCAGCAGTTACCAAGGAACAGACTCTTTCCATGTTAAGTATTTAAAGCAAGGTTAATGTCTTCCAGAAAGCTCCACAGCACAGGTTCCTGAGCAACACACGGGCTCAAGGGCCAACTCCTTCAATCCTTTTTCTATATTATCTTATCAGACTTAAAAAAAAAAAAAAAAAAAAAAAAAAGGAGTGACAAAGCCTTTATGCAAGTGAGGCAGCCCTAATTCCATATCCACGATATAAATTTAACCTTGATCAACCCCATTTAATCATTGCTTCTCTTTTGTGGCTAGGTTTTCTTTTTCACTTTACTCAGTTCCAAAAAGCTGCCTATTTCCCTTATTCTGCCATAAGATCAATAATAAAATGGACACAAGATAAACATTGAAAAAGAACAAATGGCCCAGTGCTGGCAAAATGTTCTCCTTAGGAAAAATTCCCACTGATTACAAGAGACAAGAGATTCCAATTGGAGTTTTGCCTGAAGAAATAACTGAGAATTAAACCCAAGTAAAATAATCACATAATACAAGTTCTCACAAGTAGAGAAATTAAATTCTCTTTCACTTCTCACATGAATAGAAGAGTCTTTGTCCCACTGATGGGAAATAAGAGTTTTCAATGAAGCCAAGATTTTTACCTCAGGGCATTTTTTCTCATATACTATTTGTTATCTCTTTACTATAACACATCACATAAAGATCAGCTAATACTTGCAGACTAATGAATAATCATGTACTCCAAGATCAGATATTACCACCCATTGTAGGCTTGAATGTATAATGCAGTTTTTATTTCTAGAAGAACTGTGATATTTTGAAGAGAGGAAAAAAACCCCAAACCTCAAACCAACAAACTAAACCAAACCAAAAAACCCATCTGAATTCAGGCATTGAAATTAAAAGAAACAAATATTGACTGTCAAATCCTTTCCAGGAAAAGAAATCACTGCGTATGGTCTGCTGTTGGTTCTGTCATTTCTCAGGTTTTCCATTTGTGAAAGAATAAAATGCATCTAGTCGTCAAATGAAGAGCTAAATTAATCCAAATGGTTTAATGGAGTATAGCATCCATCTCATGCGAGCGAGAATTACGGAGCTTTAGGAACACGCCACAGTTGAAGACTTGCAGAGTTAAAAGAAAATGCCACAGACATGAGGGTTTATTATGGCAGCACCGAGTCAGTAGGTCCTTGCTGCATGTCAGAATTCTGCTCCAAACCTATGCTTCTATTCAGCAACAACGTCTGCTGGAAGGTAGCAATTTCCCATTTTGGGGAAAACACTTCTGGACTCTCAGAGGAAGGCAATTTCTGACCCACAGATGGCTGAAAAGCTGTCAGCAAGTTCTTACACCGTAAGTAGAGAGCAGCTGCAAACTTCTACCTACAAGCGGAGATGAAATATTGTAAGATCTGCAGACGTGTCCTGGGAAACTCAGTTTCCATAACAACAGTTTTTGGTGTCATGATTATGAGGCTGTCTGTACCTCTTCATTTCTGTAGCTGTTCACTTGGGGTTGCCAGTATTGTAGTGTTATTTTGTCCAGCACTAAACGGTTTACTCGTGTATTTGCACAACAACTTGCACGTTATTGGGGATTTTAGAAGGCAAAACTCACAGTCACTAATGTACCTTAAAGTTTGGGTGTAGTTACACAAGGAGGAGGATCCTGCCTCAGTATTTTACTGGTTAATGAAATTGGAACACTCCAGTGCCACTGAGATATTATAGTAGCATAAATATTTATATTCTTAAAATTTCAAGCAATCAGGAACTCAAGATAGAATCCAGAAAACAAAGGGCTTTTTTTTTTCTAGGGTTGTTACTCAAATCAAACCCAAGATCCCAGCTACTGAAGGAATGGACTTGAAATACAGAAGTGAGATATATAACAGAATACAAAATTATAAATTGTTCTGAGCACTAATGGAAAAGTGAATCAGACTCAAACCCTTCTCTTGGCAAAACAGATCTGAGGCAGCAGCTGTAAGAAGTTTCCTTCTGAATACCAGCTCCAGCAGGCACAGACCTGCTAATGTTTTACTGAGAAAAATTAAGGCCTTTTTAGGGGCATTTTCATAGCAATGCATGATCCCATACGAGAGGATAATGCCAGTATCTCTACCGGAACACAACAAATTTCTTTGCACTGCTTCTCAGGGCAAAGTATGCCCTGCCCAAAGTACACCACTTAACTCGTGATTTTATTTAAATTTGGAGGATTTAACATAGTCTGACTGCTTTCTTTGCCAGGCTTCCTATTAAATGTGTTCCAGTGCAATTATCTGACTAAATCTTCAACTGGTTTCTTCAACTCCTGTTGATTTTTTTTTTTCCTGTTTTAACAGGGGCTTCATCTATTACTCCTTTTTTTACTCCATTTTTCTCCCTATTGATCCATCTTGTACTTTTATCTTCCTCTTCTCCTAGTAACAGGTGATTTTGCATATGTTTATTCCCCCTCTATTACATTTTTTCCCTTTTATCTTTAGTCATTAACCACTATGTCACCTTGTCTTCATATAAATCCTCTTATTTTCTAGTTCCTTGTACTCTTTAGTGCTTCTCTTCAATACCAAGATAAATAAATGAATAAACAGCAATTTTTTTTGCAGAGTAGGCGTGCAAAGCTACATCAGAAGAATATTATTTTGTGACTTCCTTCCTGTGTCTATGACTGAGCTTACAGAGGGAAGTGATCCTAGAGAACAAACCTGGAGAACTTGACCAGAGCTCATATTTAAAGAAAATCAGCTCAGAGGTGAAGGAAATACAAGCAATTTGCAGGGTAGTTAAATTTCTTGACTAACTTATTAATTAGTCTCAAAGACTGTTTTTTTAAAAAAAGAAGGAGCTCCCTCTTGTTTCCCCCAGCCATGGAATATTAGATGAACTTCAGACTAGAAATGCATCCAGTTACCCAAGTACAACGCTTGCACGCTCTATAAAATTGCTTTCAAGGTAAATGTATTCTGAAAAAAAACCTTTACATTCAACCAGGAAGAATTACAAAAGAAAACAAGAAGTGGATTTTCATAGAAAATTGCATCCAAGACCGTTTGTCACATCATTTAACTCTCTCTTGGGGGCCCATAGACACTAACACAGTGCATTTGATGCAAGACTTAAAAAGAAATAATAACAAAACTAAAGAGAGAAAAAGCAATTTTGTCAGCCTTGAGCTGAGGGTAATGGAAAGGAAACAGATTCAATGAAATGGGGAGCAGTGATGGGTGTGGGATGAAGTTTAACCACTCCTGCCATTTTTCCTTTTCTAGCATTCTACTACTCAAGTGCAAGTACATTGCTTCTGCTTTGAGCCCACACTGAAGAGAAAATATGAACATCAATAAACAGTGGGGAATCAGAACAATACAAACAGAAGCAGGTCATGTAGTATTTCCGTCTCTCTCTGACATTTTCTCTCTTTCTAAATCCACATGACCATCCTGGGAAATACAAACTGATGTATCACTAAGGCCACTGAATTGTGTTTTTGAAAAAATGATAAACCGTTGCTCTTTGTACACGTTTCCTTGGCTACGGAAGGCCTGATGTGTGTTTGCATGGAAGTAAAGGAATAGTACAAGATAATTTTTATTTATTTATTTTAAATAAGGATTTGAGGTGAAAAATCTCTTTTTATTCAAAGATGGAAGAATATTTAAAACTTTCAGCTGTTAGGAAATTGAGGTCTGACAACTGAAGTAAGAATGGAAGAGAAAGGACTTGGGCAATGCTGGTGTCCTCAAGAACCCTGTTTCCACACTGGGATGTGTCCTGGAGCTGAACACACTTTATTTTCTCCATGATTAAAAGAAAAAGCTTTTTGGTATCTCCAGTGATACTGAGTAGAAACAAGGACAAGTATATTTTTATGGTTTGGACAGCTACATACGAGAAAGAGAATTAGGCCAAAAGAAGTCGAATTGGTCAAAGTTATTGTTCTTGCCTGTTTTCAGTCAGTCTTTCAGAGGTAAAAGTGCTCTGCTTCCCCTTATCGATACTTTGGCAGAAACTCTGGAGTTCAGAGATTCAATTTTAACACTTGGTAAACAAAAATTAATTTTCTGATTCTCTTAAGTATTAGAGGTAATTTTAAAGGAACTATTGCTACATTAAATGCTTTCTTATTTCTGTCCCATCGTGTTGACTGTCGTCTAGTAGGATATTTCTTACAAATAAAAAAAAAAGCATAAATAAAACCTGCAGAAAGTACAAACTCTCTTCAACTGTGTCTAGGATAAAAGGAGAGCTATTTTCAGAAGTCCCAGCTAACAGTTTGCAAATGTGCAATTAAAATTCTGGCTCTTCCCTAATTATGGAACACTTAAGTTAAATGGTCTTAATAGACATATAATGATGGCTTTATAAACCTATAGTTATAATCTAAAGTAAATCTACTTCAGTTTTAAAAGCATCCATTAAATGCCTATTATGATCTTTATGTAATTTAGCAAGACATTTAATGAATGTTTTATAAAACTAAACAGCAATTATTACCAAAGACAAATGTTAAGCCTATAGATTAACATGCTATTAATGTGCATTAGCTTTTTCAGATTAAATGGTGAAACTTGTACTTAAAGTCTATTGGGATGACTGTGGATTAAAATGTTATACATGTTTGTAATGGAAACTTGGAAGAATGCCTGAAAGGAGAAGGAATTGCTTAATGCAATTTTTCATTAGGTTATCTATGTATTGAAATGCTGATTGAGCAGCAGGCAACTTAGAAGGAAACCTCTTTAATAAAAATCCCTGTTTTTCCAAAAATAATTCTATCATATTTATGACTGTGATCCTCAACTCTAAGAATCTCTTGGATATTTCCATACGACTATAGAATTCTGAGGTACTGAAAGTTCATTATACTATAAACTGTAACATTCTCAAGGCTACACAACTATTTTAAAGTTAGCATAAATGTCACTCACGCCACTTAATTGGAATCAATATTGGACATGTCAATAACTACAGACTACAGAAATGAAAAAGCAGAATATAATATCCAGAACACCATGTTAACAGTTGCAGTCCTGTGCCATGTGTGTAGTTGTCTCTGCTTCTCCTGCCCACACCTCCACCCAAAAAAAAAAAAATTTTCAATGGCCACATTTCCTTTTAAGAATATCTCTGAAGAAAGAGGCCATTTTCTGCCAGATATGGCTAGAACCAGGATGCTTTATTTTTTAAAAAATGTCAGTTAAATTTAACTGCTGGAAATATCTGAGCAAGAAATATTGGAAATCACATTTTTCAGTGAAATCAACTAAAAATATTATCAACATATCTAGTACACCATCCATGGAAGTATATCTTAAAACAGATTTTCTTGACAACAATTTACTTAGGTAATTTCATAATAAGGTATGATTGGGAAATTAATTTGATTATTTTGATGTTTGCATCAATATTAAACACATATTGCTTTCCTTCTAAAAGTTCTGATAATGTAACTATCTTTATTTATGGAAAATTTGGAAGTGTTTCATTTTACCATGGGATGAAAATTTTGTTTAACAAGTCCTGCTTGTACCATTTTGATTTTTTTAATTATCTAGCAAGAGAAAAGCCTGAAATAACATAATCCTTGCCTATTATCACTAAGTATACCAGGTTACCTTCTGTTTTAGTTAAAAAAAAAACCTCTTCCAAAACTCTGAATTCTATTTCAGACTTTACCTGATGTCTTGGAGAAAGTCCTTTCAATACCCATCCTGTTTCGTGAGCATCAGATATACAGCAAAGGAAGACAGAGCCGATACTTCATAACTTTTAAGAAGTTTTGACACGTATATTTTAAAATAAAATGGCCACAAAGCAGGGACGGACGCTATTGATTCACTTACTGACAAATCAAATACCATGGATCGAGATTTATGTTTGATTTGTGTCATAACCAGAGTTATGAGAGGATTGAATCTGATGCCCTGACTTTGAAAGTTTTACTGCCGTCTATTCTGGAGAAAATGGGGGAAGAGGGGGGAAAGAAAAAAGATGCAATACAAATTACATGGAGAATAAAGAGTGTTTGTGTGATTGAGGGGAGGAAACTGAGATGGAGAAACTGGAAGTGACAGATAAAAGGTAATAAATATTTAAGATAAATAACAGCTCTATAGGACACAGTTTTTACCTATTGAGTTTATACCCTAGGAAAGAATCAGACCATGATTTTGATAGAAAAAAAAAAGACACTTTGGGCACTAAAATACTACGTCATGCTACAAAAATATATCAAATTGAATTCTTAAGTACCATTTGACAGCATCCAGAGCATCATTAATTAAAACAATGTAGCATTAAAACAATTAAAAACAAAACATTAAAACAATGCTACAGCAAAATAAATTTCCGTTAAGAGAATATTTTTTTTTAAGGAAATAAGAAAGGACCAGATCATCTCCTGAAAACACAATGAGGCTTTGCCTAGGTTACAAGCATAATTTTTTAAAACTTGAGCACTTAGAAAGGAATATTTTTTTTCCTTTAGGAGCTAAAAATATTGAGGACCTTGGACCCATTGACAAATAATATTTTTTGAGCATTTTAATGCCAGTAAATTAGCTTAGGCATAACTTGCACAGAGGTATATTCCATCTGGTTTCTCTATTACAAGGTAATTTGATTATTGTAATTTTTTTTTTAGTTAATAAAACCTAAACTGTTATGGAGAATTATAATAACAAGATGCCATTACACACTTAAAACTAGTTCAAATAACAAAGTACTTAACTATGAGGATGCCCACAGTTCCTAATAAACTTGTGTTAAGGCAGAATAACTAAGAAATGTTGGTCTATAAGGAATGTAGATGACCTGACTTCCAGGAAAGACTATCAATGTGCCCTTGATACAGCTGGCAGTTCCTGAAGGAAGCCTTCAGGGCAGTATTCTATCACTTATTTTTACTTTAAGCATTAGATTTTTCATTCCTCTACATATTGTCAGTAGGCGGAAGGGACGGAAAGCCTGACTCAGGTCTGACCTCTCTGCTGGCTCCCACAACATCCTCAGCACCCCTCGACCGAAATGTCAGTTTAACGTTGGCTCTTCAGTGAAGATGACTTTTTTTTGGTTGTTGTTTTTTGCTTGATGTGGAATATTTTTTTTAACTTGTTCTAGGAAGAAATATAATACGGCTCCTGGCTAACAATTTCTGTGACAAGGAGATTCTAGTTGGACATTTAAAGAATCTCTCCACTTCCATCTGTTTGGTACTAATAAAAACGTTGCACCCTCTTGAATGCTTTTTTTTCATGAGGTAAAGACATGATTACGGCAGGGTGACTGTTCTTGCTTCCAAGATAAATAAATAAATAACTGTGCATAGATAAATGGTTTTTTAGGTAAATGTTTTCTCCTTTGTGATACAGAGGTATGTAAAATGGGATGCTGAAACGGATCAGCTGCAGTATCTAAGTAAAAAAAAAAGCAATGCATACCCTATTTTGTGTCCAACAAACCCCAGGAAGAAGTTGTATTATATCTGGAGGACCAGAAAAGAATCAACACTTAGAAGGCTGGGAAAATTTTATAAACACCAGTTAGTTTCTTAAAAATTGTAAATAAATCTCTGTGTTACCTTTAAGTAAAATTAAATAATGTCCCAAGAAGTTATAAACTGGATACATATTGTCCATTTACAAACCAACATTTCTGAGGCCATCGGCCTCACCAGTTAAACATTTGGATCATCAAAATCTCCTGGTTGACTTTCATTTAATTTCATTATATATAGCATTTTGATTTTACCAGTGCCTTTTCAGTACTAGACAATTTTCAGTATTATACAATATTCCCTGTAAAAACTAGACAGCATTGTGTGAAACTGAGGTATACTAAGAATGGCTATTTTATTATTGATCTGAAACAAACTATAACTAACACAATATTTTTGTGACCTCTAAAAATTAGGGAATCATTATTCATTTATTAAGAGAAATTTAATATTGCATCTTGATGATGATGTTTTTCAAGACTTCTTCCTAAGACAATTTTATCATGTAATGAAATTTAATAAAATTTAGAAGTGTAACCAAGATTATGATTGAGTTCATTCTGATAAATCAAATTTACGTACCTGGGCTACGTAGTGAGAAACAGGTTTGGCTAGAAGGTTTTTGAATACATTATTGGGATTTGTTTTACTGGAATTTATAAAGTATTATGCAGTTTTAAGATAAAGATGAAGAAATAAATGAAATTAGAGCACAAATTTACCAGCCATTTCCTGACTTTACTAGACTGGTTATTTTTGTCTGCCTTTGGCAAAGAAACTGATGGAAAGCACCCAAACCCACGCTAGAATACAGATTTTTCCATATAAACTGTTTTTTTTTTTTTCAAATCAAGGCATAGATTTTTAACGCAGTTGTCTCTAGGAAGGCAAGATCAAACTCGAGCAGGAACAATTAACAACTGATACAACCCAAATTCTCATTCTTTTTCTTTTGCCTCTTCTCTTGCTTGGGTGATTGTTACT
Organism: Atrichornis clamosus; assembly: GCA_013400975.1. Lineage (NCBI taxonomy): Eukaryota > Metazoa > Chordata > Aves > Passeriformes > Menuridae > Atrichornis > Atrichornis clamosus. The sequence continues at coordinate 115,992 of WBMZ01011687.1, read as the reverse complement.
GTTCTTTATATAAATCCCGCGCCTGTGCGCTCTGCCTGGCCAAGGCAGCGGAATCTCACACCTGGGAGAGCATCTGGCAAATTCACGGAGGGACTGAGAGGAGTTGAGTGAAGCTGCTTTAATCTCAGGGCCAGTGAAACCCCTCAGACTGAAAACTCTGGGTCTTGTTTCGAGATTTCAGCGTTGTGACGCACTCATCTTTCAGATCTTGGCGTTTATCTGATACTAACTCCAACCGAACGGAACGGGTGAACTGGGAGAATTGCCACGTTGTCAAGGAGCCACCCCGTCCTAGGTGTTTTCTGCAACATCCCTGTGTTCAGCAGGATTCTGTCCTTCTGTCAAACTCCCCAGGGAGTTTTTCTGGACACAACCAACCTACTGACGCGTGCGTAAGGGCACGAGAAGACCTCTGTAGTGTTGGTTTTACTTGACCTAGTCTGCTAATGGCCAAAGAGGTGCCACCACAACAGCTGTCTCATGGACACCGGGGACCATTGTTTTGTCCTTGCATGTGAAAAATGTTTCTCCCTCAAACACCTGGAGGTGTCAGTACCCCTGGCAAGAAGGGAAAGAGCAAAAGTGCCACGACAAATCCGTAATTCTCCAAGCTGGTTACTAGGTTTTATAGCCAGGTATAAAGGGTTGAATACAATTCCACGCAATCCACTGATTCTTTTGATTTTTCGCTGCAAGTTCTTAGACTACCATAACAAGTTTTGAATATTTTTACTGATATATTAAAACTTCTCTTCAACTCATTTCAGAAACAAGCCAATTTTAAGTTAGTCTTTGCAGCATGAGCTAAGTAAAAAAAAAACCCCACAAAACAAACCAACAAAAATTTACAATTTTGAACTTTGCAGAGAGCAACGAAGATATTCACCAGAGAGGTCTTCAATATATTGTGCTGCCACACATGACATGTTTTGGGGGCTGCCTGCTTTGAAGTGTAACACAAACACCCTTGTGAAGCAAGGAGAAACACACATAATTGGCCTGAATCATCACCTTCCCTAAAATTGGTCTGAGGTATCTTAAACTCCCCAACTCTGGCAAGGAAGCAATTTCTAACAGTGCGTTTACATTTTAAAGTGCATTTATATGTTGCAAGAATGAATAAATAAATCCTTTTAACAGTGAAAGAGACAGTGACCACAATGAAAGAATAAACATATTCTCTGCATTAAGGACAGAAATGAAAAAAGGATCTGCTTCACACCCAGGGGTTCTGGGGGAGTAATTCCTTGTTAAAGGAGCCTTGAACATATTAAGCAACAATCTGTTTATTTCATATCTATCTCAGGTGTTAAGAATGGTTAGATCTATTGACAGCATAATGAGTGCTTAAAGTTGAGGAGACTTTCCCATTTACTTTCTCTGCTGAGCTTGAGAAACAACACATCTTTTGTTTTATGTAAATGCTTATATTTTAGCTCCTTCATTCGTAAAAGTACTCCCTCTTTAAGGAGATCCTTCCTAAACAATATTTTTTTTTTTTAATGGGAATTAGATTTGCTTTAGAGATGTGAAGTATTGGCATAAACAAAAGCTTCCAACAGGCAAAACTGCCTGATCATCTTAGACACTGAGAGGAGAAAAAGTGTGACCAGTCAGTGCAATAGGAAGCAAAGAGTACAATAAAGTAAAATACCCTTATATATGAAATGAATAAATTGTGCACATCTATCACTTGCATGATGGCGTAGAAACAATCAGTTTTCAAACTTTCCTTGACAGCAGGATGGATTTGAACTCCTTCTAATATCAATATTAATTAAATTATATATTTAGCATTTTTAACTGCAGCAATTTGAAGCAACCCACACACACTCTGTTTCTGGGTCAAGAGTGACAAGATTAATTAGCAAAGCACTCAGATAGATTCTTTCATGTCAAAAGATATAATTAAGGTGGCACAGAACAATATAATTTATCCCTTGATATATGCCAAATTATTCTGATCTGCATAATTTAAATATAATGCTAGGCAATATCTTGTGCTGCTAATAATAGGAGACTGTAGCTGGTATTACCTATTCATGTATTTTCATTAAAGGCTTATTCATAATTTATAGCCCCCTTGGCTTGGGAAAATATTTACTAAATGAAAAATGTATTGTGCCCCTATAGTTTAACAGGTTGACAGCATCAGGAGCCATGAAAAGTGGCTAAAAAACCACTTGTCTTAAAAAATACACCTACTGAAATCAAACACAGTTTAGTTTTTTCAGTTTTGCGATTTTAGCAAGTTATTATTTCTTTATACAAAGTTAACCTCAAGAACAGAGATCTCGCTCTGCTCAGCATCACTCAGAAGAATCCACCCCATTAACTTCTGGGAATCTGTGGTTTGAAAGCAGAGCCTGGAAAGCATCCTGGCTCCCCAGCGGAGCAGGATGAAGCACCCAAATAAATACATTCCTCCTTTTCACAGGCTGCTATTCCTGCCCTTCTAAAACACAGGGAAATTGCTGAAGACAGAACCACACCTCACAGAAACTTCAGTGCTACCTGAGATTTTCACAGCACAGATTCTCCAGGAGGAAATGCATCCATCTTTAGGGAAATTTTGGCTATACGGAATTTGAATTACAGGCAGGGTTTGAATGTGTTTTCCACGAGTGGCACATGTGCCATGTAAACATATGTGTGCTTTCCATTATGCTGACTGCAAGAATTCTAATGCTCACTTCATTTCCAGCAGTGATCAGGCTTTATGCAAAGTAAGGCAAGTCTCCCAGGCTGGCAAGGCTGTGGAGCAGGAATTATACCTCTTACAATCCAAGCTCTCAGCACTTGTTAAGTGTAGTCACTGTTCCAGGTGTAATGACCGTGTTTAAAACCTGTGAATTTAACAAGCTTATCTTTCTCAGGATCACTAAACTTCTAATGTGTCTTGTAGAGTGGATTTAGAAGTGCATTTTCGTCCTTTGAAAGCTTAGATTTTTGTTCCTGTTAACTGTGGCAAGACTGATGTAGATGAGAAAGAACCCAGGGTGAAAAATCCCAGATTTGGGACAACCAGACCACTGGGGAATTTTTTCTTTAATACTGCATTAAGCTACTAAAGAAAAAACAAGATCTTTATCATTAAGAAACACTTGTTAAGCATATTGACTATAATTGTACCTGAATACAGAAAAAAAAAAAAAGAAAGATTTTCTTTAAAGGCACTTAGTGAACAAATCCTTTAACTTATTTTGAACAGTAATGCCCAAATAACACGGGGATAATGTGGTTTTATTTTTGGCGAGTCATAAGCCTTCCTACTAAACATCTGTCATTGTGTAACCAACTTCACTCCCTCAAGCCTTTCTTCCAACCAAGACCTTTTGCTCCCTGCTAGCCTGGCTGATCAGGTACAGTCTGCATACCAGTGCTGCCTCCAGTCCCACTAGAAGGTAACAGTGCCTGCCACTGCAACCCTTTAGGCACCTCTTTTACTACAAAACCTCTCAGTGTGAACAAGCCACGAGGTTATTCTGACCAACCAACCACACAGAAACGGTGTGTGGACCCTTTTTTGTGAATAAAGTGAGATTTCTTCCCAGCTGTCCATTCCTGTGTGCACAAAAAGATACATTTGCATATACGTTAAGTACAAAAAAGTTATTTTCTCAAGATCACCTCAGCTAACGTTTTTAAAACACATTTTTACCAGAGGCTGTATAGAGGAAATGAAGACACAACAATGCTTTTTTTAAAATAAGCTTAGCAAAATACTGCTTTAAGGAAGCTATTAAAAATAAACTATCAACTTGATACTTTGTTTTCTTTTTTAAGCTCTCTAATAACTTCTAATTGCTGTCAGGAGAAGGCTTCCAGCATGAATTACATACTATGCTGAGGATATATTAAATATTCAATATTTATTTGAGATGTATCATAATACATAAGTGATCTGCATGAATAAAACATTTTTTCCTTTAAGCATAGTTTAGTAAGATAAAGAGCTAACCAAAAACCTAGAGAGCTCTAATTTCATATATAGGTTTTATCTTCCATATAGAAGTTTTCATAACTTTAAAAGGGAATGCAATGAAGTAAGAAAGGGCTCAGTTTGAAACAAGAGTTTCTTTGAAAACAGAAAGCCCTGCAGAGATTTGAGGAATGGACTTTATGCAGTGCATGAGAAAAATACAGAGGTGATTTCGACTCACTTTTTTGCCTACATTACTTTTCCCGGGTCTGCAGCAAAACGCCCTTAGTTCAGCCTGTGCTCCAGCCACACGATGGGCAGATTGAGGTGAGGGATTGAAGGCCAAACCCCCAAACCCCCAGCTGTGGCTTTGGCTACCGTGAGCAATCCCACACAGAAAACTCAGTGGGAACACACACAGCAAAGCAGGTATTTATTATTTCCGTTCCAGGAGCACTGAGAGCCTGCAGCTAAGAACAAGAGGAGCAGTTACTCGGCAGAGAGATAAAAAACATCCTAAGGACAGTGGCTATCACAAGAAAAGCACACAGAGGGGCGATACCTGCATTTCAGTATGGCACAAGCCATATTGCTGTCCATATTCCCCATCCCAGTCTCACTTCCTGTCTTGGGGAACAGATTACAGGTGTTACTGGGTCTTTGGTAAATGTTCTTGGGAGTTGGTCAGGGCTGAGGGAAACAGCTCAAAACAGAGAATGTTAAGACTTTTGAAGCTGTTGTTAAGGTAGAAACTGTTTTGAACCCTTGATTGAATGGCTCCCAGTTCTGAAGGGGCATCAAGGAAAAAGTGGAGGAATTTGTCTGTACAGCTCCTTGAAGCTCTTCTGCCTGAATCATGCCTTGTTTCTGACTGTGAGGAAGAGCAAAAATGGGACTAGGATCTGTTTTCTGAGCTGCCACCGTAAATTCTCTGCCAGCATTCCATTCACTATCACTGTGACACCTCTCCTCAGTTTTTGAGATCAGGCACCTTCTCGCAGCTTCCTCACATCATTATTTTTTAAACATTCAACATCTGACCCTTCCCAGCTCCTCACCAGTTTCCTTACAACACACACTGACAGCACAAACATGGCAGGATGAGAAATGCTACCAAGTTTACAGCTACTGAAACCAAGAGAAACACCTTTTCCAGCTGATTAACTGTGGGAAGGTGTAAGATCCTCACTGAGCTTGTTTTAAGAGTACACACAGAAAAAAAAAAAGGTGTGAAGGGAAAAAAGTCAAAATGTGTCGACAGATGTACCTGGTCAGGAGTTATTAGCACAAAATTACCAGCTGTAGGTAGGATGTGCAGTGGAGGCCAGGCGCACTCACAGACTGTGCCTCACTGGAACCACAACCAAAAGAAGCCAGAACTGATCCAAGAGGGCAGGAAGCTCTGCATTGCCAACATTTGCTAAACGTTTGCTGAACACCTGAGGAGAGTGGGGCCCAGTTAAATGTTTTTCTGCCAGCAGCGTGTCATTTTATCCATGCTCGAGAGAGAACCTTTGCTAGGACAAAATGAGCCATGGGAATGTAGGTGCTTGTCTTACTGACAGCAATAACTGCATGGGGGGACAACAGACACACCACACAGGAGGGACATGGACACAGGGACAACCAACAGGAAACCCTCAAAAAATGTAAGGATTTTTCTGAACATATTGAGGAACAGGTGACTGAGGGGTAATTTTTAGAATGATGGTAAAAATACAGATCTACTACCTCAAAAAAACCCCCATACATCCCTTTTCACCTCCATATGCTTTTTTAGACTCAAGACTTTTATATAGACAATTACTTGTATGAGCTTTCTTGTTTCTTACACAGATATCAAGATTGAAATTTAATCAGATTAGTTCTTTGCTTTTTCTTCTCACATCAAAAATGCAGAAAAAGCAAATCAGTTATGAAACAAACGTGGGGTGTTTGTGTATAATTTTGGCAGCTCTAATTTTTTAGTCCATGTTCCCTGTTAGCACTAAGTGCTGATCCTTGTGAGAACCCTGTGGGAATCCACGGTGTGACTTTCTGCCACCCAGGCAGAAATAAAGGAATGAAGGATATTCCTGCAGTGTTTTTGGTAGCTGTGGCCAGGTTGGCCGGCAGCAACAGGACACGGCCTCAGGAGCCAACTGCAGCTTTCAAACCATGAAGCAGCAGCAGCAGCAGCACTTTATTTGTGTCAGCAGCCTTTTCCTGCATACCTGGGGATTCCTGTGTCCCCCACTGCCGGCACACACAGAGTAGCACGGGAACTGCCTGGGAACAACTCTCGTGCAGGCTGGCGGCCACAGGCTGTTTGGGCTTTAATTTGTTCTTATTTTTGTTCAGGAGGTGAGGGAGAATGCCTCAAGTGATGTCATTCAACACACCTGCAATACAGGGACACAACCCATCTGGCCACGTACAAAATTTTATACAACCTTTCCAGTATTGCTTTACAGAGATGGATGACTTGTAGGTACACATTTGAAAAGCAAGAAATAAAAATACGGCTTGTTGATCTGTTTTATATAAATGATGATAAGTGATAGTTATTCACACATATTCCAACTAAATAAAATGGAAAGTCCTTACATTTTGCTCTAAATAAGTGTCAGTTGGCTTTCTGAAGTAAATGGAACAGTAGAATCCAACACTAAAAAACAAATTTCAACCTCTGACAGCTAATATCTATTTTGCAGAGAGTGTATACTTTGGTTAAGAAGAAAATCCATTAAAATGCATGTTTTGACTGAAATTCATTTGCAGCTCACTGTCGTCGTTTTTAGTGACTTTACCTCATGTCTTTCACAGACAAATGCCCCGGTGAACTGGTGTTTCTGCTATTACTGACACATCCTCCCTCCTCCCAGTAGTTAAACATTTTGCAGAGATCCTGCCTCAAACTGATTTTTGTCCCAAGGGTTGCAAGGTGATTAGCTTTGAATCTTGTTCTCCCATGGTATTTAAAACCGGATTTTTCCGACATGGAATGACACCGAAGTGTCTGTAAATTAAACGCAAGCTTTACAGCCCTGAGACCCAATTAGGTATTTGCAAGTACAGCACAGACCCAGTCAATAGGACACAGAAAAGAGCTGGTTTGCATCACTAGTTAATCAATATACACGGTTCTACAATATCCATTGGCAGGAAAAGCAGCAAAACACCATTCGTGTTAGATATTCTGAGGGATTAGTCCAGTACATTATCTTGCCATTTACAGGCAAGGACTTCCCCTCTCCCTCCTCCTCTAGCATTCAAAGCACAAACAGTTTGTTTGGAAAAATTAGAGAGAAAAAAATGCATGACAAGATTAACGGGCAGTCACTGCACATCCTGTTTAAGAGAACAGCAAAGTTCCAGAGGACCAAACAGCGCTCCTTTCTGAATAAATATCTCTGATCGTTATTTGCCGTGGTAGAGCACCTATTAAAAAAAAAAAACCAAACCAAACCAAACCCAAACCACATGATTAGGTCTGATGCTCTGCTGATGTATTGCAGGCTGAAGGAAAGCTAATGGTATAGTCAGCCCCAGCCTGGCTGCCTTTCTTTTCTCATTTTCCGAGCTTGCAGTGCGGCGCAGCCTTTAGCAAACACAGCACCTCCCGGCCGAGAACGCACGGAACGGAGCAGATGAATGGCAGCATTTTACACCTAATCTGATATCGCACACGTGCTTGTGCGCTTTAAAGAGTCCTCATCAGGTAAAGAGAACTACCGGACACTTGAGAGCTGACATAATCTTCTAAAGAGAGGGGATGCTGAGAATTCAATTGGGCCATAGAGAATATTCTTTTAAAAAAACCCCCAAAAAACCCCCCAAAACACCCCCAAAAACCAAAAAGGGCAAGCGTAGCTTTTATATCACCAAAAAGATTAAGAACAGAGATATACAAAATCAAGTCACTCAAAAAATACACTCAACTGAAAACGCACTTGCAAGTATTTGTATAGAGCAACATAATACTGAAATTATTAATTAATTACAGGCCTTCTTCAATTAATAACTAATGACATTTACATCCTAGAGATGCAAAGGGAAATTAAGCTTCAGTCCTTTATGAGTAAAATTAGTTCATTGTAGACTTCCACTAAGTTGAGGAAACCTAACTCAAATTTCACTTTTTTTTTCCATGTCTCATTCACACACTCTTACCTCAGACTTAGAGGAAAAGGAAGGATTTTTACTAATTTATTGCAGAGCAGCAAAAAAGAGTTACTGCTGTGCTTTCATGTTGCTGTTTATAAGCTGAAAAAATTATGTTGCATTCTGGCCAGGTGTTTTATGAAACACCCCTGTGCCTTGGATCCAGTGTGTCTGAACATTCTCTTATAGAATTAACCTAAACACAGTTTAAAGAAACAAAAAAGCCACAGCTAAGGTTAAACACACTGACAGCTATTTAGCTGTTCCTGCAACAGAGAAATAATCGAGGCATTCAGAAAAAGGTTGTGGGCTTGAGTTCAGTGTTTGAGCCAGCTGCTGCAGGCGGGCACACACACGTTTGGTGGAAGGTATCAAACTGACACGAATGGCATTATCCCACATTTCATTTGGGGTCTAGACTGGATAGCCCAGTTGGAAAACTAAACACACCGAAGGGTTCTGCAGCATAAAAAGCACCAGAATCGACAGCAGTGTCTTCCTTTTGCAAGATGTGTTCCCAAGGGTGAAAGTGCTTCTAGCCAAAGTCTGGTAGAAGAAAGGAACACAGGATGAAGTGCTTTCTGCATCCATACGAATAGCTCCACAGGCCTCAGGTCAAAAACTCAGACCTCTCGCGATTAGCAACTGCTTCAACTTATGGATGCATTTGTAACCCTTTTCCACAATTCTTATTTCACTTTTAATTTCCTCTGGGCTCAGAGGACAAATAAGGCTGAGAACATGCTGTGCCCAGGAATGTTGCTTTTCAGTTGCAGCCTTAGGAAGACGGAAAACTTTCAGTGAGACCAAACGTCCATTCACGCCACTTTAGAGCGGGGAATCTCTCATGCAGGAGAAGTTTCTATTGCTTGGCTTGCACAGAAAAAGGTCTCTAAAGTTCACATGCACCCTTTTGTTTTCCACATCCTACAGCACTGATTCCACAGTCCACATCCAGGCCTGGGACCCTGTCATTGTATCACATCAATATTAAGCGACCTTAAACACAACTGCTTCTTAGTGCATGTGCTTTTATAGCTGTTCATGTATTGAAGAACTAATGATGGAAAGGGAGAGAAAATTATAGAAAAGCTCTTACCAAATATATCGTGTGCCAGCAATTTTTCTTGATTTTATTGCTAAAAAAAAAAGATTGCTAAACCAGTTTTTAATTTTAGAAAGCATCAGCATAACAGACCCAGATAATGCAAGACTCAAGAAATGGAACAGAATCTCTTGCTATTTGTTTAATTCTCATCAATAACTTTATCAGCTGCAATACAGTTTTATATTTACAGACTTTTGTATCTACTAAGCGTGATGGTCATGATAAGGCATATCCAAAAGTTGTACCAGGACTGATTGAACAGGAGAAAATGGTATCCACAGCTGGTTTTGATACCAGCAGCAGTCAAACCTTCAGGCTGGTACAGTTGATGTCAAGACATGATACTCTTCTCATCTTTATTCATTTCAGAATACTATCTAGAATTTTACCAGCTTAGACGCCCTCTCTCCCAAAACATCTGTTTCATTGTTTTTAAGCATATTCCTATCAAGTATGAACAAAATTTTAGATATTGGGTGTTTAAGGAACTTCATACTGACACGTGACCTCAAGCAACCATCCAGGAAATATTTGAGAGTTCATAAGAAGAAGAGGAACTAAAGCAACCACTCTTTTGCAGAGACTGATGGTTCAACAGCTGTTCTGGATGTTTTTAAGAGAGATGCCGGTATGCAATAAAGCTGAACATTACCAACTTGAAGACGTTGGGGTGTTTTTGAACTATTACTAGATGGGTGACACAACTTCTGACAAGTCATAGTCCCCAAATTCCCATTAATAGGTACTTGCAAGGACTTTTGCCTCTGAAGAGAAAGTCATCATTTTCAAAGTAACTTGCAGAACGCTATTCAACAGTTCTTAAAAATGTTCTGAAATATGACATATGAGCCTGACAATGTGGGAATTATTTTCAATGGAATTTCAACTTTTTTGATTTTCTTTCCCTGTCCCTGTTTTCTTCAGCTCTTTGTGTTCATTTATTTTTCTATTCCATTATCATCATGGACTATTCCAAAATGCCTTCAATCATTTTGTTTAAATAATGAATTTTGCCTCTTGCTGTCTTCAGGCTTTCCATTAAAACAAACAGCCAAAGCCTTCCATAAAACCAAGCACGTTCCAATAAAGTTCCAATAAAGCAGAACAAGAAGTGCATTTCAAAAGTTCTAAGAAACGACTCTGTCTTATATCTTGCTTGGCTGAAGACATGGCTGAGAGCTCTGACAGCAGAGTTCCAAAATCTAGAAAACAACTATCAGAAAATACCAAATAGGCTCTTATAGAAGCCCACATATATATTATCCTTGTAGAGACATAGTTACCTTGAAGATTCAACGGCTGTTTGACTTAAAGAATAAACAAATTAATGGGGAAGTTAAAAAGCCAAAGCAACACAGAAAGAAGCCCCTCAACTCCACAAAAGTTCAGGTGTAACTGTGAGGAAATTAAAATTTAAAGTCAGTGAGCTAAGACAATCCTTACTGTTAACCTTAAATATACAGGACTTATAACTTATTTTTCTAAAAATCCTAAATTAATTGCAATTGCATCTCTATTTAGTGGTGAGCTTTGTTGTTGTTGTTTTAGTTGGTGGGTTTTTTGGTGTTGTGGGATATTTTTAATTTTTTTCTCAATCTTCATTAACTAAAACATACTAAACTAAAACTAAAACACAATATGCCATAAATGCTATGATTCAGGTTTATACCACATACTATACTTCATTCCTGAACTATAAGAAACTTTTGTCCTCTTTTAAGAGTCTTGGGTTTTGTCCAAGATATTAAGAAATTGTGCTATCAATTACCTTTGTCTTACAGGGACATTTCTAATTTAATTTAACCATAAAAAGAAGTCATATTAAGATGAAAAACAGTTTTTGAATAAATTTAGTACACTCAGAAGTTTACCAAGCAAATTTTCAGACACCTGCAAACTCAGGTTTTGGAATAATTTCAAATGAAAAAAAGTGAAAGAATATTTTTTGCAGTTATTTTCAATGCAATTTCTCCAGTAAGATTATATTAGTGAAAACTAAAGTGGAAGATCGTATTTCTAAAGGAAGTTTCCTAATTTATAAAAATATCTCATTGTAAGTATCAGTTTTATCCAAATAGATACACTCAAACTAAAATTTTAACTCTCGAAGAAAAAAGTACTGAAAGTCATCTTCATGAGAAATGTAAACAGTATTTCTGAATGAAATTTCAACTTCAGGATTCATTTCAGATCTTCATGTTCCCAACAGGAATACACCAACCAATGTTTTTTTGCATGGTACAATTCTTTGTATACAGGATACCAAAAAGTGAGCAGAAAAACAAGGTCATGAGATTATCAGATTAATCTGCAAACAAAATATTCAGAAACAAGAATGGACCAAATTATACTTCTAACATACCAATACATTCAAAATGGGGAAAGAATATGTAGCAGTGGCACTGAACAGCCACGAAAGACATAATTCTACCCCTTAGGTATTAAACCAAAGTGATCGTGATGGTTTAGTAGTTGAACAAGGTGATAATTATTTTCAATTTCATGCAGATTAGTTCTTTTGGCCACCAAGAATTAACCTCAAGATCTTATCAACCATCTCACTGATGCTCCCACAGTTCAAACATTGCTTTTGATGCTGACAAAGGGAAGTCATGTTTTAGCTATACCCACTCTCCCAAAATGCAAGTTCTTTCAGGTATGTGACTATCAACCCCTGGCTCCTGAATGGCAATTTTCCCTTTGAAATGAAACCCTCCCAGAAACCCACACCAGAGGAAAAACCCTTCTGCCTCACGCAGCTGTGAGCTTGCCCAGCTCCAGAACAGCTCCACAAAGCCAGTTCTCCACCTCAGTACTCGTGCAATGAAGTACTCCTCAAAATTGTTTTTCTCTGCGAGCGAGCACAGATGGGCAGACAAATCCATTTGTGCCTTTAGAGCCTCCATTTTTATCAGGCCTCCAGGTTCATCAGGCAGGACAGAGCCACAGGCTCCCCCACGTAGTTCCCAGACCTACATATGTTCTAGTACATCTATTTTCCTGCAGGGTCTGGCTGCTCACGCATCCTGCTGCCTGTACTTGGTGTGCTGCGGGTACAGCAAATGCAAAGCTGTCTCATCCCAACTGCTCAGTCAGTTCCGTGTAAAAACACCTCCTGGAGCTATCAACAATTATATACAAGCCCATATAACACATAAATTAAGAATTCTCTTACCTCTATCCTTTAACACAATCCTAATTTTTTTTTAAAGCACACCTTAAGGAAAAGAAAAAAAGCCATTTTTTGAGACTTCACCAAGTAAAGTCTTCCGAAGACTTAAGGCAAAGAGTTTATCAGTCATCCAAAACTCTTACTGAAATGTCATGAAGGTCCTGAATGCAGCAGGGAGAAGTTCTGCATTATGGATATTTGAGGTCAAAAGGAATACCATTTCCTATAGACTTTTTAAAGATATATTCGTATGTACATTTGTAGCAAACCTTGGGCTATGTTTAAATAAAAAAGACATTTTAAGATCTTCAGCAGCTGTTATGGTTAGCCAGTTTTTCTGATCTGTTGCTACATTTAGACCAGGATAGTTGATTGCTCTCCACCTTTCACTGACAGTTGGCATATTGCAATTTTTTTCCCCATCTTCCTTATTACAAGTATCAGCTTAAATGTTTCAAGTGTTGAAGAGCTGGGATTTTTCTGATAATGTCACTTCCTGAGACAGCACAATGTTAATAACAGTACAGTGAAATTATACAATGTGCTGTTCGTTGTGCAGTTTAATAACAGAAATTGTGTTGTTCTGGACAAATTTCTTTACTTGCAAAAGTGTAGAAGCTACAAGCTCTTCACTTATCTGTTCTACCCCAAATGTGGTCTAGCAGAATATGACCCACAATAAGAATGTCACGGTTTATTTTGAAAGGGCATAGTAAGGATGAAACTAAAAATATATGTTCTCTTACATATTTAAGATTCCTCAGCAACTTACATCAGCCAAAAATTGAAAAGTATAAAAAGCTGTCACAAAAAAAAAAAAAAAAAAGGCTCTATTGCCTTAAATTTGCCCCTGCATGGAGAGGTAGTTGAGGTGTCAAACAAAATAAATAATTTAGAAAAAAATCCCTGTAAGCAACATGTCCATCAGTAACAGTGTTACGAGGCTGTGATAGTCCTGTTCTGGTTTGCAGGCAGAAGCACTGGTTGTAGTCTAAAATACAATGCAGATACAGACACATTGAGAAAAACGATGTCTCTCCATCTCTGAAACTACCACCACCCTATTTGAGCTGCTTGCTGAAAGCAAGTCACAGAAACTCTCTCTTGGATTTAAGGATAGCATAAGAAGGATGATAATTCGTTGCTGACACTGCTGCTGTGAAATGCAGAGTATTTTCATGAGTGTCATGGTTTAACCCCAGCTGGCAACTGAGCACCACACAAACACCCAATCCTTCCCTCTGTGAGGAGTCAGAAGGGTAAAAGTGAGAAAACTCATGGGTTGGCACGAAGTTTAATGGGGAAAGCAAAAGCCACACACACACACAAACAAATCAAGACAAGGAATTAATTCACCACGTCCTATGGGCAGGTGTCCAGCCATCCCCAGGAGAGCAGGGATCCCTGACACATTCCAGTGCCTTGGGCAGACAAATGCCATCACTCCAAATATCTCCCTCCTTCTTCCCCCAACATTACATGCTGAGCCTGATGACCTCTGTTGTGGAATATCCCTTTGGATACTTGGGGTCAGCTGTCCTGGCTTTGTCTTCTCCCAACTCCTTGTGCACCCCCAGTCCAGCCACTGCTGGGCAGTCTGAGGGTGACTCTCTGCAAACAACTGCTCAGTGATGCCAACAACATCCCTGGAAAACATCAACAGTTTCCAGGAAAAATCCAAAGCACGGCCTCCTGCGAGCTACTGTGAAGAAAATTAACTCTACCCCAGTCAAAACCAGCACAATGAAATGCTGCCTGTCTGTGGTTGAATTTGTATGTAGCTCTGCACCTCTGTTTTGACATGTCTTAAACGTTTTCCTTAAACAGATATATGCACCATATTATCTAACTATTTCCAGAAATCAAAGACATCGCAGCTGAAATAATTGTTTCCAGAAGAATTTAATTACACTCTTGGGCTTAGCCTTGCCATCATTTAAGAGGAATTGGTACAGTAGTAGAAAAAAAAAAAGGGAGAGAAAAAAATTAAGGTAGCTTACTGAGTACACACAATATATTAATAGACTTTTTATTATGGACATAACTCCTTATGAACTCCTTATCTACATTAGCAGATCCATGAGTAAAGCATGGTGGAATGCAGCTGATATAAATCTAAATGAAAATTAAAATCTGTTTATAAATAGCTATTATTTTTGCTTTCCAGACTGTTTAATGATCATTCATCCAGTAACTCATTAATTTCAAATGAAGCTATAATAGAGAAATAGGACAGGATTTCACCTAAATCCTTAAAAACACTGTTATTTTATGGGAAGATTTTTTCTTTTCCTGTGTTGCCCAGGTGCCCCATGGTCAAATGCCCATTGCCCAGCTCCAGCTCTGGGAATGCCACTGGAAAGGGACCTGTCAGCTGCAGGCAGTCCCTGGGCAATATTAGGGGGCTGTGGGGCATCTTTCACTCCTTCCCTGGGAGCAGCGAGAAGACAGAGGTAGGAAGAAGCAGTAATAAATCTCAGGAGACACAACTCTCAGGTGGAAGAAAGCATCAATATCGTGTTTCTCCTCTCATTTTTACCCTGAGCATCATCCTTGCCATCTTAGTGGAAACCTCAAATGCCATATGGAGATCTCATTTTAACTTCCCTCTCCCTGATTTTGCCCAGGGAGGGCTGTGGTATCACTTTTAGAGCCCAGGGAAATATTAAAAGAGTGCTAAGAATATCAGAATAAAGGGGGAGGTATCAGATATGATTTTTATAATATGATTTTTTAACATCTGATTGATGAGGCTTTTACATGCTCATTATTCAGTTTGGACTATTGGAGTTGTTACAGTTCCTTGAATAACAGTAAAATCTCAAACTCTACCCATGTTTCTTGTTGTGCATATCCCAGTTCAGTGTAACTAGAATTCTAAAACTTAGAAACAGTAGTTTTATAGTCAGAAAAACTTTGATTTGTCTCTTAACAGAGTGTAAAGTGCAAGAGCGTTATCCAATTTAACGATGCCAGGGCGTTCTCCGTGCAGAGCTCCAGTGCAAGCTCTGAGGACTGCCTACAGCACTGAGACTTTTGGAAGGATAGATGCTGTTTCTCTGTGAAGAAGTTTGCTTTGGCCCATTAAAATAGGTGTGAGAAATATAGTCAGAAAAACAAAAATCAAAGCGGCGTTCCCGTTACAATTCTGAACCGCGTGCTTTGATGCTGAAGAAACAAGGTTAGTGTTACCACCAATCAAAGGTACTTCATCAGTTCCTGCTTTTTATGAGGCTGCTGAGGCAAATTTTACAATACAGTTTTAAACACCATTAGCTTTGTGACCTTACCATTAATGTGTTGATACACAATTCCGACTGCATTAGTGAGCTGAGCCGCTCCTACTGTGGAAGTCTACCCTCTCTCCCCCTTCCCCACAAGTCATTATAAAACAACACATGAAGGAGAGCAGGGGTCATGCAAAACTAAGTCTGCCTCTGATTTACACCACACTTCTAATGTTTCCTTTATGCCATAAAAAAAGCATTTGATATAAATTGTTTCAGGCTAGTGTTTCTGGAACATAACAGTGCATCTAAAGAGGAGATAATGCAGCCATGGGGAATTACCTTTCATTTACGAGTGTAAACTCTTAAGAATGCAGGTACTATATCCAAGTATTTCAAAGGAAATTATCTGATAGCAGTGTGCATTTTAATTGCAAAATTCCCACAGAAGTACTAATTTTGCAACCTAAATGACCTGCCAACAGCACTGCAACGAAAAGATAATTATAAGAAAAAATTACTATAATAATGATAGACACGCACCTGTTATTTTACACTGCCAGGCAACCGGTTTCATTAAAACAAAAGAAAAGCAGCACCAGTGGGGAAAGAGATGAAAGTAAAGGTGGTGTGTTGATGGCTTGAGGCTTGATGATCCATTTCTAGGGTTACAGCTCTTTATCATGGAAGGGAATGAGCCATTTGGCTAATGCATGGAGGATTTCAGCACACTCTATTCGACTGCTCATGTGCTTTGAATACCTATGTGTCAAACAGATTTGCTCCTTAGTCATTTTAGGCCAGATCTTAGAGTTTGGGTGATTATTTTCCAGTATTTTCAAAATTTACTCTGGTTTCAATACAACACATTTCTGTTAAGATATGAATAGTACAATGTCGGCAAGTCAAAACCTTGCACCTTGACAAGAGATTTGGAAAGGGCAAAAAAGCAATAGTCAAAAGAGTAGAAATACATAAATACACAATGGGAAGTCTGCCCTTGTTACTTCGATATGTAAATTGGGAAGGAAGACAGAGGTCATGTTTTGGCAAATTAGTATGTTCTAATCTGTTAGGTTTGCCTTGGCAAGGCAGGGAACATGAAATAATTTTATTAAAGAGAAGAGAGAGTCAACTTCATAGAAGTAGAAGCTGATTTCTTTTTGTAAGAATAAAACATGAGCACGTTTTTACTTGTCTTCGCCTTACCAATATACTACTTTTCTCCTAATTCCTTTAGTATATCATTAATCTTTAAAAACATTTTAAAAGTTGTGCTAGTATATGATTTTTGCAATAAAGCAAAGATTTCAAATGCTACTGTGGCAAAGTACTAAAGCCAGTGCTGATGCCAATTGTAAAGAGGTCAATGCAGAGCCCAAGTAATACAGCAAAGTCTTAATACAATAGTATAAATACAAGAGATGAGACGTGTGATGTACTTTGGTGGGCTGTGATCTCCCTCTCCCACGATTACTCTGTCATTAGGAACCACTTCCTGATTAATAATTTCCCTAGATAAAGGAAGGGATAATTGTGTATATTACCAGAGTATAAATGCAATCACAGGGTTCGTATGAAAGTCTACTGGAGTGCTCTTCTAACCCTCCTTTGAAAATCTTATTTCAATGAACATTAACTAAAGTTAATATGATTCCTAATATGATGGGAACAGCTAAAAATCACATTAGTATAATTTAAATTCTATAGAAGAAAGGTGAAAAAAGAATGAAAACCATCACAATATAAAACACTGTTCTCCATGATCGACTGCTAAATGTTCAAAAGCGTAACAGTTCTCCACAGACCAACTCTAGGAAATCTGTGTTCAAGGAAAACCCAGTTCTGAGAAATGGTTTGATCAACTGGTGTTAATTACTTCCCATGGAAGAGAAGGAATTAAATTAGAGTTGCACACAACTCACATCTCAACCTGGAATGATCCTCAAACACAAAGTGACAACTCTGCAGCCGTGGATTCAGGACACTGATAAGAATTTAAGTTATCACTTTTACTATTTGATTTGCTAATCTGAAATCAACCACTTAAATTTTTGACCAAGCGCTCGGCTCTTCTCAGCACTCACCACCTGAGCCTGGGGTTTTGCTTCTGGCTTAGCCAAGGTATTTTCCTTACCCTGCTTCTCTGACATCTGACATCTTATCATAGGGAAGTTTCCATGGCAGCCAGCATAAGGCACAATTGAGCCTTGCCATTATATTTGATGGGCTTTTTCTTTGGAGCTTCGATCCAGACTGCAATATCATTTGTCAGGAAACTAACCAAGAGATCAAAAACAGTTTTGGGTGTTTGGAATAGATTTGTGCTTTAGCTGTCCTCCTCAATCAAAAGGACAAAGCTTAAAACCCACAAAGAAACAAATACCAAACAAAACACCCCCCAAAACAAATAAAAATCCCCCCAAAATACACCAAACTAAGTGACTGCTATATCTTGTTATAAAATCCTTTTTTAAAAACAAAACATCAGTATATTATACTTTTCTGGACTATGAGAGTTTGAGGAAAAAATTGTTATTTCATCCCAAGGTTTGGAAGTGATAAATTGAAGGTGCTAAGCCACTTTTACGAGTCCATAGCTAAGTGAAGAAAAAAAAGAAAAAAAGGCAATGTATCTAAAATATAACTCCTCTGTAAAATATTGAGGAGGAAGGTATCTCCTGCTCTGATAAGTCCTACCCCACTATAAATGCAAAACACACCTTCCCAAAAAAACCCTAAAAATCAACTCCTCACCTCCTCAAAACCCAACCCCAACCAGGCAAAATCTCCTAGTGCATGGAGACAACAATTTGCTTAGCATAATGAGGTACCTAAGTAGTAAGTAGTTCGTTCTGTGAAGCTTTGATACCTGGGTGGTTTTGTGATCACATGAATCTACAGAATGCTGTATGCATCGCTGGGCATATACAAAAACAGCTGTAAGTTTCTTTCCCTTCTCCCCCACACTAAAAACAGAAACCCCAAAAAACCCCAAACAAAACAAACAAGCAAACAAAAAACAAAAAAAACCTGCATGCATTTCTTTCCTCCTAGGCTCATGAGAGCAGTTCGTGTGTCCACAGATCACCCTCAAGATCCCTACCCATATAAAGTTTTCTTACTGATATCTCAACAATTCATTTGCTGTGATGAATATACCAAATTAAAATATAACTAGTGATGAGTCTTATGCTACAGGAATCAAATTTACTCAAGCAATAAATTGCCCTGAAGCAAAAATCACACAATCAATCACAGAATTGTTAAGATGGGAAGTGACCACTGGAGCTCCTGCCCAAGCATGGTGTTCTAGAGTTTGCTACTCCGAATTGTGTTCAGATGGCTTTTGTAAACCTTCAGAGAAGGAGACTCCACACCCTCTCTGGACAATCTGTTCCAGTGCTCTGTCACCCTCACAGTAAAGTTCTTCTGCATGGAATTTTCTTCAGGTGGAATTTTCTGTGTTCCAGTTTTTACCCACTGCCTCTCACTCTCCTACTGCCCAGCAGAACCGAGCAGAGCCTGGTCCATCTTTTGGCACCTCCCTTCAGACACCTGACATAAAGATCCCTACTCAGGCATCTTTTCTTCAGGCTAAACTGGCCTAAATTTCTCACCCTTTCCTTGTAAGTGAGTTGCTCCAGTCCTTTAATCCTCTTTGTAGCCCTCCACTAGACTCTCTCCAGGATCTCCATGTCTCTCTTCCAGTGAGGAGCCCAGAGCTGGATTTATATAAGGAACTCCTATGGAATTAATCCATGCACATTCTCTGTAAGTTACAAAGACTACATCACTATTCGAGGTTTAGACCAGAGGAGGAAATCAGACCAGACACCACTGCCTTCAGCATTTTCCCTTCTTTGAATACCAATAAGTAAACTCCTAGAGTCTCATTATTCCCTTGGCAGGGCTTCCACTACCATTTACACATGAATAATTTCTTTTTTATGGACCCAATATTGTTTTGTTCAAAACACATTTATCATTACAGAATGCAATACAGTCGGAGCAAACCGCAAGTGCTTCTCCTCAGTGCTGTCTTTGGGAAACAACTGCACATGAAAAACAGCAAATATGTGAACCTGAAAATGCTTGTTTTACAGTTTACTGCAGTTGTCAGGGGCTTGTCCACAATGAACTTGCTTGTGCAGTTGAGTACTGAGTGCACAGAGTCTCGTACAGCACATACTGAAGGTTTGGGTTGAACTAATATCTGTAACTGATTTAAATTTACCCCTAATATAGGTTTGCTATGAGCAACACAGCACTTAATAGATCTTACTAACTCAAAGTATTCTCTTTCACAAATCAGAACTTTTGGGGTGATTTATAAACAATTCCCTAGTTGCATACTCACAGTTTTGTGGAGCACACAGACATTCATACTTTAGCACAACTTTTTTGACAAGGCAGATCTAAATATGGATGCAACCTTTCAGCCAGAACTGTCTTCAGCCTCACTTACACTGGTGCAAGACCCCCAAGTGGGTAAAAGGAAAATAGAAGTGGTAGTAATGTCGCAGAAGAACAGATAGAGATATTCCTCATGCATCCTTGCGTGCAACACTACAGTCACTGGTTTCTGATGAAAGCAATTCTGGAAACCCTGCAGAAAGTTAGGCAGAGGTTAACCACAGCCCCAGTGTGTTAGAAGCACTGGCAGAAATGCTTCATCTGCTAGAAGAGCCACTCTTACTCCTCACCTGGCCTCTGGCGTGTGAAAACCCAGTGGTTCTTTTGGCTCATCCGCGACGGGAGTTCGGGAGGCGGGTTGGGGCTTGCTGGGAGTGGGAAGCGGCGTTCTGCGGGAATGCTCCTCCGCAGCCTGGGCAAGGAGCACGTGCCGCAGGTGGCACTGCCAAGGGCAGAGCCACAGGCTGCCCACCCACCCATCCCCACTTGCCCCCTGCACAGTCTGGCTGTGGCTCAAATGCTGAACAAGAAACCTGTCAAGAAATGTCCGGGCTCTGCTCGGTGGTGCCAAACAACAGGACAGCAGGCAAAGGGAAGAAACTGATGCCCAGAAAGTTCCACCTGAATATGAGGAAGAGCTTCTTTACACTGAGAGTCACCAAGTGCTTGAACAGATTGTCCAGAGACAGTGTAGAGTCTCCCTCACTGGAGATATTCCAGAACTATCTGGACACAATCCTGTGTTATGTACCCTGGGATGACACTGCTTGAGCAGGGAGTTTGGATCAGATGATCCTCTGTGGTCCACACCAACCTCAACCAGTCTGTGATTTTGTGAGATTCTGTTCTTAGTTCAGCCCACATAAATTAAAATATATACACATATATGTATTTCCATAACTCCTGTGCCAGACTGGAAATGAGACATTTGATATCATTTAGACTGAAACTTTCTATCTGGATAGTCTGCTAAAAGACTTCTAAATGTTTAATTTTAGCAAAGTAAGTATGAGAATTTAGTCACAACAGCTACATTTGCTGATGCAAATTTGTGTCCATGGTTATTAACTGGGGTTGAAGTGCTGAGCAACAAATCCCTATTTGTCTGCCCTTTATGACCCTCTTGTTAGACCAAGTCATTTTTGCTGTGAGGCTCCAAATCCATTCATCCTTTCAGCCACCTTGCAAAGTAGTAAATGGATAGTTTAAAATTGGGCTAGTCCTTTAAAAAAACGTATAACAAGATTTGTATAGAAGCATGGTTTTGAAGCCCAGGCCAGTGAGGGAAACCACAGCTCAGCAATTTTTGGCATTAGATAGGGTGCAAGGTTTTCCCACAGCCTAAACCTCCCATCTCTCTATTGACAAAGGCAGTCCACACTAGATTTTCACCTGAACTTTATGAGGGTTATCCGATTTTCCCCAGACTTTTCTTCCACCTAGGGTTTTTAATCACTTGCCAAACCACTGATTTCCAGGACGGGAAGGACTGACAGACTGCTCCTCTTGCAGCCTGAAGTTCTTCAGTATTACCAAGTAATTCAGAGTGCTCCCAAACCAATAGCTGTGTTTTCCTACCCAGCTGTGCACGTGGGTTGACGACTCATAGGCAGTGCATACAGGAGAAGAGATGACTATTTTATTTAAGTTAATCTTTTCTGTTAAAACGATGGCATGATGATGACACAAAGAGGAATTGGGACCTGTGGAATCTTCACTGATGAGCTAATGAACAAGAGATGTTCGTTTTGTTTTTTCAAAGAAAAAGGGTTATCTGACACATTTAGCTATTCTAAGATGATTTAATGAAGAACTGGCCTATGTTCCGTAATATTTCCTCATGTGGAAGAAAGACCTTGATGGAAATAATTTAAAAGCTCAATGAAAATAGACTCAAAAAAAATTGAGTTCCTCTTAGTGGGAAAATAAGGGGAAAGGGGGGGTTAATCACTATCCTATGATTATCCATGAAATACAATCTTTTTTATTGTTTTATTATTTTTTAAACTTTCTATTGAAGATAGGTAACTATAACAGACACTTCTCTCTTCTGAGAACATTTATTGTAAGGACTAATTTTAAAACTAGAAGTACGAGGAAACTTAATCAAACACTGCAGCATTTGAGAATATTTCAGCTATCTGGTGGAATGAACCAGTGCCACATCACTTTAATTTCCTAGAAATCACAATTCTGAGGTGCAAAAGTATTATGTGGTCAGCTTAATTAAATTATAAATTGCATGCAAACATACCAAACTATTTATTAGATTAGGTTTGAAAGGCTAGATCATTAGGGAAACAATTCAGATGACATTTTTATTAAGCAATAATACAAACATTAATGACATTTTCCAAAGGTTATGTGAAGTTGTTTTAACCAAATTTAGCACACTTTCGTCATTCTGATTGAGTTATTGCTCTTATCTCAATATAAGAGACTTACCAATGTGATTATCCATTGTGATACCTGGCACACTTTTTGTTGATGGTGGTTTTAACTTTAACCAAGAAGAAATACACTTAAGGCACAAATAAGATTAAAAGCAGAAAGCCAATATATCACTAAGATTTATTTCCTAAAAAAAAAATAAAGCCTCAAGTGGGCAAATGAATGAATTAACTAAACACAGTACTGAATTAAGAGTTCACTCCTTACACCTCCTTGTAGTTCTTTGTTCACATAAATGTGCACTTTCAGATTAAAACCATGTAACAAAATGCACATAAAAAAACCCAAAAAAACTCCATAAAAATCAGTTACGAAGCACATTTTACTTTTGGAATAAGTACAAAACCCCAACAAAATAGCTATAGAATAAGTTGTGCATTTAGTCTTCCAGAAAGTATTTTATATTACAGTGGAGTTACAACAATGGAATATTAAAACCATTCTTTTTCTGAGTGTGTCTTCAATTCTTTAGTGCAAAGCCACAGAGCACACATGGCAACATTTTTAAAGTTCTGTAAATCACTGAGTGGAAATTAGAAGCAAAATAAATGATGACATTTCTTGTGTGATCTTTTCAATTTGACATTTAGAAAATGTGATGCATAGATGCAAGAAAAACCTGAACCAGGAATGCCACGTGAGTGGTGCCGAGACAGCTTTTTGTTCAACTATGGTCCAGGAGCCACTTATTTCTTATTTTAGTCTTTTGTTGAAGAGTTACCGCCACCAGAGGTCGCTAATATTAGATGAGAAACAACATCAAAAGTAAAAATGTATTTTTTTAGTAAGGAAAAGATATTCTGATCATATAGGGACACTAATGAATGGTCAGCCAGCTGAACAGGAGCCAGTGTGTGTCCAGGTGGCCAAGAAGGCTAGTGGCATCCTGGCTTTTATCAGCAACAGAGTGGCCAGCAGGACCAGGGTTGTCCGCCTGTGCAGGGCTCTGGTGAGGCCACACCTCAAATCCTGTGCCCAGTTCTGGGCCCCCTCACTACAAGAAAGACACGGAGAGGCTGGAGCGTGTCCAGGGAAGGGAACGGAGCTGGGGAAGGGCCTGGAGGACAAGTCCTGTGAGGGACAGCTGGGGCGGCTCGGCCTGGAGAAAAGGAGGCTCAGGGCCCTCATGGCTCTCTGGAACTCCCTGACAGGAGCGGGCAGCCAGGTGGGGGTCAGGCTCTGCTCCCAGGGAACAGGGCCAGGACAAGAGCAAGGGGCCTCAAACAGCAGCAGGGGAGATGCACGTTGGACATCAGAAAGGATTTCTCCACGGAAATGGCTTTCAAGCTTTGTAACAGACTGGTCAGGGAGGCGTTGGAGTCACCATCCCTGGAGGTGTTCAAGAAAAACCTCGTGTGGCACTCAGTGCCGTGGTCTGGTTGACACGGTGGTGACTGGTCAAAGGTTGGACTCAATCCTGGATGCCTTTTCCAACTGAAATGACTCTGGGATCACATGTGGCTGATGGCACCAGTCTGACTTGCAGGGGTGCCAGCTTGCCAAGTCAGACTTCCAGCCTAGACACTTCACAAGTACCTAAAATCATGCCCTTACTGGGCTATGTGACAAAATTGGAGCAAGTCTGCTATGACTGCTGAGATAATAAATTTAACTAGAAATCGTAAAAAACCCAAAAAAACTGCAAAAACCAAAACAAAAACCAAAACCAAAAAACAAACAAACAAACCAACCCCCCCCAAACTCCCCGAGAATTAGACTTATATCTAATTTATTTCTGAATAAAAGCATCACTCTTTAAATCTACCGTGTTTGTCTATCTGTGCTTGTATTTCTGTGCCCTTATTTGGTTCATTTGGTAATTCTAATACAGTGAAACTTGTACTCTTTTTAGACTGATTCCTGCTCCCCTTTTCAGCAGAAATGGTCATGTTCCCCTGCCCCGTGAGGGTGCTATAAATGACATACCCTAAAAACACTGTAGGTACTGCCATGCAGTCAGGCCAGATAGAAAAGTGAATTTAAAGAAACCATCCCTCCTGTATCTGGAAAAAAAAAAAAAATCTAACCTTTGTATTTTGAGTTCATGTTTTCCAATATTTTAAAACAGCAGACCACCTTGAGGATGACTCCCTTAATATTATTCATTTTTAAACTGGGAGTAATTATTTTTAAAATGCACAAACCATGCAATCATTTCAAGATGTCTTAGTAAGCCTACATTCCATGACTAGACAAATCATATTGTGAAACCTTCGATCTACAAACATGTAAATTTAAAAAGCCTATACCAACAGAAGGTTCAATGTCAATTATTTTCCTCTATTTTGAGTTTGTGGGGGGGAAAAAAAAAAGGGGGGGGGGACAAGGAGAGTAGTCACAGAGCTACTAAAAGCAGTAAATATCAGACTGTCCAAGGAACCCTGCCTGCTCTTTACCACTTTTGAGTGGGATGACAGAGCTTGTTCTACTCACGTGTAAGTACCCAACATGCCAATTCTAAAAACTTTACTGAGTCTCTGAGAGGAAGAATAATGAACACTTGTGAGAGAGCTTTGACCAAGGACAGAGAAAAAGAGTCTAGACAACCTCTTTTAATAAACATTATTATTCAGTAGCACTTCAAGGCCAGAAAACTGCATGAACTCCTCTGTGTCATGCATTATAAATAACAAATTTTCTGAAAAGAAAAACATTCCATCTAGAAGACTCAATAAAATAACCATGTGCACTTCCTTTTGTTTCCAAAGGCTAAGGGGGTAAAAAAACCCCAACGAAACAATCCAGCAGCAACTCAAGAGCACCTTTAAGAATTCCTGTTAATACTTAAAATAGAGTTGTGTAGCAGCTCTCTGTAAAAGCATTACCATATTTTGAAATGCATTAAGTATTGCTGTGTGTTGCTCTCCTCTTTTGCCATGACAATAGCTGAAAAAGCTCGGAACAATTCAGAGAGAGGATGGCAAAGATTTCAATGCAAGTAAACACCACCCACTCCAGACCTACTGCTACTTAGTGCCTCTATTATTTCTCGCGTTTTATCAGGGGAAACTCAGTCCCTGAAAAACTGCTTTTGATGAGCTTAGCACACACTTAAGGAGCAGTGAATAAAGGTCACCCAGAACTACTTTCACTGATGTTGCAGCTATAAACACTGATGAAATCACCTATAATATTCCCAAAGTTTTGACATTTGGTCCAACAAAGGCTTGCAGCTCACTATCACCTTGTGCACAGACCTTTCCATCACCAGGTTTTGTGTTGGTAGCTGCAGCTATGGAGAATCTTTTGATCATATATAATCCCCATAATTTAGAACCCCCCCGTAAGCATACTGTTAGGTTGTTACATGAAAAACACAGAACTAGCATGAACCAGGAACTGCAGAGGGAGCAGAGCACTAATATAAACCAGCAGCCCCCTGAAGCATCCAGAGGCGGACAGACACACGCACACAGAGCTGAACCTCCCGCCGAGCAGAGCAGCCTGTGGTACTTCTCCCTTATTAATGAGGGTTGTGAGCATTTGCAGGGGAGAACAGTGTCAGGAAGACAGTCAGGGCTTCCAGCTGAACTCGCACTTCACACTGAGCAAATGTGCTCTGGGCCAGAGAGACAAACACTCACACAGCCAGTTAGAATGGAGGCTTACACAGACACAGCTGCCTCTGCTGGCCAGCCCTCAGTCCAGCCTGGCACACACCTTCACAGCAGACACACACATTTGGTGTGCTTGCAGCAAGCCAGGAACGAGCTCCAGACCAAACAAGGTAAAAAAACCCCACCTCCTAACCACATACATCCAGCCTCTTAACTTCAGCCCTTTGGGAATCAAAGGTGGGGTGGAAAGTGTCTCATCAGTGAGAGAACAGGTGGTACTGTGGTCAAAGAAAATAAAATTGTGTTTTGTTTCCTAAGTAGCAGTCCTAAGTGTTGAGATAATGTTTCTCCTTAGCTAGATGAGGGTCCTTTCCCTACGACTCTGTAACATTAACTACAATTTCACAAGAACTGTACATCTCCACTAAATGACTGACAACTGAAGTAGCTGGCACACCACATCCAACCCAAAGCACTGGAATAAACCGCGGAAAAAAAATAATGGGTTTGCTTTGAAATGCTTGAGAAGGAAGAAACCCCATGCAGTAGGAAAACCTGACATCGTATGGCTGACAGATATCACCAACCTCAGACACAGCCGAAGAATCACCCAGAAAGAAATGGATACACTTAAGAGAAGGTACAATTTCAGAGTATCAGAGCAACAGCCCTTGTGCACTCCTGAGGAAAGGTACAGGGCAGATCCTGTCTCGCTGGAATCTCTACCGAGCATTCCTTAACAGATTAATCATGGCAGGCAATGGAAAAGAGACACATTCGTGGGAGAAGAGAAATCTGGGTTGGAATGCAATATTACCTGGAAGAGGATAGGGCAAAAAGACTCCAGCAAAAGTTAAAAACCTTTTCCAAGAATGCCAACAGCCACTACCCTGGAACAAGAGACATGGAGCAGAGGGGAAGCAGAGCACTATGTGATGTACCATAAAGAAATAGTTTTGTTTACGTCAAGGATTATTTCAACCATCACAGGATGATCCTATTGGCCAACTTTCATCAGTACTATCAAAACAAGAAAACTGTAGTACCACTGTTCTGCTGAGTTACTAAAGCTATCCTTATTATTAAAAGAAAACAAGAAAAAAAAAGAGTGGAAAAAAAGTAAAGCTGATAAGGAGGTTGGGAAAAGTGCCTGAGCCAGTTCATTAATGCACATTTTGGAGAATGATACAATGTCACTGCTAGCAATGGACATTCAGCCCTTTACTGATCAATATCAAATAGTCGTGTCAGAGTCTTCCAATCAAACATTTAAAGAGCTTGAAGGAAAAAAAAGAGTCAGCTTTAAGGGACAAATGCTGCTGATATCACTATGGCAACCAAAGCCGCCTGTCATGCGTGACACAGGATTGTTACTGACGATCCCATGATCACTGCATTAGATCACAGTTTTTATCTTTATTTGTCAAGGAATTGTCAGACGCACCAGAAGGGTGCTCCTAAATGGTACAGTAAGGCTTGGAATGACAACAGTGAGCAGTAATTACTTACTTCAGCCCAGTGACAGGTCATTTCCTAGTTGAAAGTGTTAACAAGAAGTCAGTAATTCTACAGTAAATAATAAACCCAGTACCATGAACTAGGCCAATGGCAATGCAGCACATCTGACAGCAGGAAAACTTTACATACAAGGAGTAGGAGTGGTGAGGGGAGGAGGAAGGAGGAAATAAAAAAAAAAAGAAAAAAGCTCTTTCTAGCCTTACTGCTTGTGGTGAAGATATTTATCACAGGTGTTAATTTCTGTAAATTTTCCCAGTAGAACAGTGTCAAGAACCAAATACTCCTTGAAGTACACGGTCTGTCACTGCACACCTTGAAACAGCAAGGACAATTTCTCCTCCTCTAAAACTAGTTTTTACCTGCAGTGTTGTGAAATGGCTTACAGAGAAACCACGGTACCCAGGCAGGTCACAGATGGAACCAGTAATGAGCAATCTACTTGCAACAGAGTCTGTTGGCCTTCTGACTTTTGGCAGCCTGAAGTTTTAAGTATTAGAAGCTATCATTAAGATTATTTCCTGGAATTACCAGTTAAGAGGGAGAAATGTGTCAACTGTGGCAACATGTTTCTTCATATGCTGTAACTTCTACCTAAATCTCTTTCCCAGTATAAACTAAACAAATCAGAGTCACACCCCAGAGAGACATGTGGAATTTATGTACTTAAAGTTATTTGGGTGGACACACTTGGGGTGTCTAAAATTCCTAAGACACTGGAAGGTATCAGTTTTGAGGCAGCAGTTATCACACTGCCCAGATTCCTCAAAAAGAGCCAATTTTCAAGACGATTTCTACATTTCAATTATTTGTAGTCCAAGCTGTGATATGACAGATATTGTAAAAAGCACTGGTAGTTTTGCTTACATTTATTATACAAGACAAACAGCATGTTAGGTGAAGTAAGACATCCCTTGTAACTTTTACATAGCTCAAATCTGTTTAAGTATTCAGTGCTTCCCCAAGCCATTTCCCCCCCCCACTTCCTCCCAAACAGCAAAAAGCAGATCCTCTTGGCTCATTTGTCAGATTAAAAAAAAAAAAAGAAAAAAGTTTGAAACCCAGGCTTCTCCGAGGCTAAATTATCACATGCTGTTGCATTAATTAAGGGACACTCCTCAAATGCATCTCTACTTCTGGGTGACTTGGAAGCACAAAAGGCCCTTCAGGCAGCTCTTTCAAGAATTATCTCCCTCTCTCACCATGCCAGCACATCTCTATCACACAAATGCTCCTTTTCCTCCCCGCAGTGGATTAAAAACATATCTCTGTTGAACAATGGTATAAGATTGCTTAAACAGCCTAGCATCTCTCCCTTCCCCAAGCACAAAGACAGAAAAAACATTTGTTGCTATGGATTTGGAGGGTGGTGGTGCAGCTGGTCATCACCTACTAACCCAGAAAATGAGTGTAAAGTTTGGGGTCTGAAGTAAACAGAAAACAACTCAAGCGTGTAGCACAGCTGACACTGCAGAGGTTTTAGAGGTGGAGAGAGGCAAGGCAGCACTAGGTCAGCATGCAGTGCCTATAACTGAGACAGAAAAGAGAATACTCAGCTTTCTACTCCCATTGTTATCAGGTTTCCAGTCAGAAGGCCAAAAATGTCCCTATTTTCTTTAACATTTGTGTAAAGCGAAAAATCACATTTTCTCCACACTTAGCTTCAAAAGTAACCAATCTACCTGCTTCCTCAGTATTTCAAAACTTTAAAATGAAACTGTGGATTTTGAGCTATTTCTTAAGAATAACTGATTTCTTTTTCACAGTGATTTCATATTCTTAACATTTAATAGCTACACTGTCACTAGCCAAGAGGACTGTCATTTGTGAATATCTTCGCTCAGAGGCATGGAGTACTGGCTATTTTTAGGCTTCTCTTTGCCTTAGGTCTCAACACGGAGAGTTTTTTTGTGTATCTTGGGGAAATATTAGTTTATAAGCTTAGAAATTGTACAATACATCTTAAAAAAAACCCCAAACCCTCTCAGCTTCAGAAGAGCTCTGTTTTATAAAACAAAATACAGAGGTGTAAGAACTGAGTGTTTCTTCCCTCAGTCATTATAATAGAAAGAGAACTTCAAATCATATTTGCTCTAAGATAAAACATGCCTTTGCATACCACAGATATTTTAGGACTGACATTTAAAAGAAGCCTACTGATATGGGCACTTTCCTATTTCCTTCTTTGCTGTCACACCAGAAAAAATCCCCCACAAAACAGTGTCATTTCCTAACTTAGCTCCCATCAAAAAGGGAATCTCGGTTTTTTCAATAACAGCCAAAGTGTCTGGCATCTCATGGGACGAGATTCTTTACCTCTTGTTCCACTATTTACTTTTTAGTGATACTGCCTAGGGAAAAGAAATAGCAGGGAATTAATTCCATCTAACTGGAAGTAAAAGCCCATTCTGAAACTCTCCTCACTGCAGCTCCTGGAGGATAGAGTCAATATTAATCACTGCATCTAGCAGTAAAGCATAGCTCTAATCCAAAACACTTTCACTGTGAGAGGTAATCCAAAACCAGGATAAGCAAACAGCTAAAAATGTAGGGTTTTGTCCATGGAAGGATGATCTCGAAGTCCCCCAGGGTTTGACACCCCCCATACCTGCATACTCCTCATATTTTGGTCTCTCTCCAGTCGCACCGTAAGCCAAACCAGCAAACAGGCAGCAGGCACAAGCTGATCTGCCTCCCTAAGGCCGAGTCTTATTAGCACGCCAGGACTACTTAACCCTCAGTTCCTCCGCCCAGGGAGGCCCTCTTGGCTGCACTCAGGGTGGGCTAACGAGCAGAACCTGCCAGCGCTGTCAGTGCGAATCAATTAACACCTGCCGCTGGATTTGCGGAGCCTGCCCAGCCTGGATTACTGGGGAAAGCCGGCTCTGCCCTCCCGGGGTACTCAGAGGTGCCAGCGCACATTAGAGTTTTAAAGCCCGTTTCAGCAGTGGGTGCAGGGCGGGAGTGGGTTGTGTATCCCCTCTTGACAAGAGTCTGGGAATGTGCATTATTTTCTGTAATAAATTACCGTGCCAAAAGGAAAAGGCGCTAATGAACGTGCTTCTCATCCAGAGCAGGAGAGCTGGCACTATGGCTGTCCCCTCTCTGTCAATAAACTTTAGATGCTCTGTGCAAGCTGAGCTGTCTTCTGCGGCTTTACAAAGCCAGTCAGAGGCAGTGCACTTCCTCTGGTCTTGCAAATCTATATGTAATAGCACAAGTGCGAGAAGTATGTGAGTTTCTGTTCAGCTATTGATCAGTCTGTGAGCCAGTGTCACCAAGCACTGTTTGGCCAGACTTGCTGTCATTTGGAGCAGGATGAACGTGGGTACGTACACGGTGGAATAAGGATATCAGCCCTGCTCCAGGTTATCACGGAGATCAAGTGATCTGTAAGTTCACCCTGCACAAGTAGAGGACGCAGTATTATTTCTTTACAAGCTTGTTACATCTCCTTTCTGATAAGTACAGCTCCAGAAAATGTGAGAGACACATATAAGATATTATTCTATATAATTTCCTTCCTTATTAATTCACTCTTTAAAATGCTTTTATTTGTATGATTTTCCCTTCTTCAACATTTGTCTTTATTTTCAAATTTTCTTTTTCCCCCATCTTTTCTGTCCAAGTGTCATGTGGCTGGTGTGCTTGTGTGAGACTACTGATCAGTCTAAGGTCATTCTACCAAGCTTTTATGTTACCTATCACTGAAGTCTGGTCACCTGCTGCTCTGGGCAAATTTTATATTTCCCCATGCCCAGCAACTCAGACACGCACACTGAAATCACATCTGATGTATTAGTTGAAATTCTGGAACTTGACTCCAGTATTACTCTTGGTAAAATTGCTACTGATGCATAGCAAAAGTGAAAATGGCTTAAAATTGCTGGGTGTATTATGCAACACCAAATGCTCATCTTGAGGTAGATTGATCGGAAGTATAAAAGTTTTTTTTTCTGATGTCTTGTGATCTTTCTTTGTTAATATCATCAGGAGTCATAAATCCTCTGCACAGATGCCCTCAGACAGGTACATTCCCCCAGACAAACACTAAACATCCCCATGGCAATATATATCTGTTTCTCTGTGTGTGCAATATGAGAGCTGTGAGAACAAGCAAAATGAATTCTATTTGTCTAAGGGATTTATTCACAGTCTCACGCTCTGTTGGTGCTCTCTGTGAATTATACAATCATGTCTGTAGTTTTTCTATGTCTGAAACTTACCTCTTCAAAAAAACTCACATAGAATTCAGAGAAAGAAAAATGGCCAAAAGTCATTAAATCAGTCGTGGGATGTGTTTCTTTAACATGAAATCAATGCATTTATTAGGAAGGAGAAAAAAACCCCGCTAAGTTAGTTGAGCTTCTTTGCCCAAATGTGGGGTTTTAAAATATTATTATGGGATATCACATCCTCAACGGAAAGCCTTGTGACAACGGCTACAAGTCACAAGGTTTTTCAGTGGCATGGTGAACATACCAGCTCGCACCTCATTAGGGAAGCCTTGATGCAGTTTCCTCAGCTGTGGGAGGTATAATTTTGCTGCCATGTGTACGGATGACAATTGATTTTTTTTTAGATGGAAGCTTGCCAGATTCTCTCAAATTCTTGCTACCATATTTTAATTAATCCCTTTCTTTCATTCAAGTCTTCACCAAATCCTCTGGGTTTTTTTATGCCAGTGTTGACTGCCTTTGAGAATGTCTTCACATGTTCTAGGTAAGGTGAGTCACAAAGTTGAAAGTGTTATATGTACCTTGGACAGGTATTTTTTTATTCTAAGTGTATTCTAAACTCAGATTTGGCATTTAATCTCTGGATTCTTTCCAGGCCTTTATAAACATGCAGCCATTTTTCCGTTCTGTGCCATTTTTGATGTTGCAGTGACACATGAAAATCATAAGTTGTGATTTAATTTCTCACGCCGTCTCTGTGTACGGGATGTTTTTGAAGGGGACACAGCCGGGACAGCGGATCCCAGCTGACCCAAGGGAGCGTGGGCTGGGGGTGCCCAGGGAGGACACCCTCTGGTGGCGTGGTCTGAGAGGCAGAAAAGGCCTTGGGTGTGTGCAAACACTGCTCAGTGATGAAGAAAACATCCCTGTGTTGTCAGCACTGCTTTCAGCACACGTCCTAAATACAACCCCATACAAGTTACCTGAAGAATATGAACTCTACTCCGGCCAAAACCAGCTCACCCTCGTAAGGACTTGGAAGGATATCTTTGGATCCAAACATCACAAACGTTAGCAGAAGCCCAATTTTTCGTCTAATTTTTAAAATTCGTGCTCCAGCACAGATCACAGGTGCTGGCGATGGCAGAGCCCGGCGTGTCGGTGTGAAGGGCCAAGTCCTACAATCACTTCTGCTATTTCCCCACTCAGCAGAGAGGTTTTACTGCAGTGGAACACACAGCAACCCCTCTGCGAGCAGAAAGGCTGTTAGATATCCAGGCTGTATGAGGGCAGTCTTTCTTCACATCAAAATCAGCTCAGGTCAAGAGGGGAGAAAAAGAGCTATTAGCAAGATCATTGTGACTTCTTGTTTTCTTGCTGTGCAGTGGCAATTTTTGTTGTGTCTAAGTTTTCCTTGTTGCTGGTGGGTTTGCTGCCCTCCCTCCCCGCAGGCGTTGCAGTCCCCGGCACAACCCTTGATTGCTCAGACAAAGAATCTCCACTTTGGCTGCAAATACTTAAAGTCTTTGATATCAGGCAAGCCAGGAAAACTAATGCCTAACCGGATCAATCGCTCAGCTGCAAAATGAAAAGCAGACTGGATTAGAATGGAAAATAAGGGTAGAGGTGACTTTAGAGCCATGACTTCCCCCCACCACCACTCCTGCTTTTGTCAGTGGAAAAACTATAATTTCCCTTTATGTTCTGCAATGACAAAACATGATTTATGGCCAGTTTTTTTAAAGTGTATTTATAGATGTGCTCCAGAAAGGTGCCACACTGACAGCTTGCCAGGCTCTGCTCTTCTATTAAAATACGGTTAGAGCAGAGGCAGTGGTGAGAGTCCCTTTTTTCTTTTTTTTTTTTAAATTTCTTTTTCTTTTCTTTTCTTTTCTTTTTGCCTGCTTCCCCACTCTCTGCTCCAATACCTGTTCAGTGCTGCACAAAGTCCCCTCATTCCAAGCTAAAAAGACACTTAATAAGAGTAAAAGGATTTTCTGGAAGAGACTACCATACTAATCCTGATGTAATTGAAAGTTTTCTCTGCAAGAATGTTCATGCTTTATTACGCAACCGTGTCATGAACAGGGTCAAGGTATTGGTTTCTCATGGAAGAAAACTGCAAGAATATCTGCAGTACAGGGTGAAATATTTAAATTCTGCAGCATTTACCACTGTTGCTGGAATAGCAGTTTCTGTGTATATTCCTAATAGCCAGGATATTCAATTTTCAGTGCTTAAAAATAGGAGTCTGAATTCGTATGTTGACTACAAAGTTGTGTTGAAACCTGTAGAGATACACATTTGGCCCTCAGCCTTAAGATGAAACAAAACTTCTTTCCCTTATCTTCTTATTCTGGGACTAAATTTTCTCATGTTACATAAGCACTTAACAGAAACAAAGGAAAAGACTGTGAATTACTTGAGCAATTAGAACAAATATGTGTCCTCAAACGAGGGTTTTCCAGTCTACCTCTTGTAGCTGTGTGATTGCAGAGCTCTGTGATATCTCCATTTGCATACTTGGTAGTGTTGATATCAAAGGAGCAAACTACAATCAGAGAAATCCCTTGCATAACTTTGAAGCTATGGGCACTAAAATATTTATGGTGTTCCAATTGTGCAAAATTACAGTGTTTTCCTTTCTTTAAGCTACTTTTTGAAATGGCAGGAATAAACCAGGCAGCCTGGTTTGGCATTGCTACACCACTGGCAAAAAAATATCAAAACTTGTGAAAATACGTAACAGTAAAATCAGATGGGTTTAGAGAAGAGATGAAGAAATCTCACAGATTTAGAGCTTATTTAAATGAGTTTCAAGCTAAAATCCCACAATTTTCACATGCTATAGCTACCTCAAAGCAGGGTCAATGGGATGCTCTTTGTGGTGGCTTGGCTTCAGTCATGTGAAACGCATGGTAAGTGGCACAATCTTCAGAAGAATGAATTCATGTTGGGAATTATATAAATAATGAACATTGATACAACTCATGAACGACAATTTCTGCGTGAGGAGTCTGCAGGCAGAAAAACCAGAAATATACTACAGAATGTGTGTCCTCCTCATCCAATTTCCCCCGACCACAGTCTATACTCAAAGTTTTCTTTTCTCGGAAAAAAAAGCATTAAAATAAAAAGTGATAGAATTAATGTGATGTAGGAAAAAAAAAAAAAGCACAAATTGATGTTTAGAAGAAATGAACAAAAAAAGGAACCAAACCTACAGACATCATAACTAAGACGCCATTTTTCCTGCGTTGCATTAAAAACACGCACTTAACAGTCCTATTTTGTGTTCTGTGAACAACAGACTGCCCCTAAAAAGCTGAATTCATTAACACACAGAGACATCCCTTCAGAGGCCCACAGTGGAAGTTGTTGCAGAGTTCTGAGGAGCTCTCCCACTGCCAGTGAAGCACTCCCAGGCTCCTCTCACAGATGCTCCTGTACGAGCAGAAGGGGCAGTTAAGCTGTGCCTGAAGGAACTTGGCTCAGATTAAACAACATGTGGGTATAATAAGCTGTTAAATGCAACTGTTCCCAAAGTTTTTGTGTAATACACTGTGCTGAACACATTTGTTCAATATTCCGTATCAAAAGTGGTATATTTAGTGGAAGTCCTGAAGTGGCTTAAAGTCACAGGTAATCAATCGAGAAAGACACAGAGAGCAATTTTATAAAATTTTAATTACTGTAGATGGATTAAAGTCTAAGATATTTATGCACCTAGCTGACTTTTAATATTAATGGTGATACTTAACGAGAAGGATATATTCGCAGCATTCGTGAGGAATGAGAAAAAGTGGGTTTAGCTCCCAGTTTCCTCGTTAAAGATGACTGCTATTTTGTCTATAAGGAATAAAATGTCAGCAACGCATTCGGGTAATAATATAGGAAATATTTGGAAAATAATTCAGATACATTTGCTACTTCTTGAAAATAAACTTAAAAAGCACAACAAAGCAGGAATAGCGTAGTGGTATAAAGGTCATACACGTATCACTGACATTCTCATGCAGGGAAAGAACAACTTCATTGAAACGTTCATCTCTTGAACTCTGGTTCTGGTCTTACTTACATTGCTAAGGGTTAATTCAGCAGAACTCAGCTCAGTGCCACTTAAATATTGTTATTTAAGCCAAGAAGTTTAAGGTTCAGAAGTCAGAACCTTTAGGTGCTAGCATATGATCAGAACTTGAAGGGAGTGAGCTCCATCTGGTTGTCTACAAGCGAAATTAAGACTTGCAGTAAGATCAGTGACAGGGATCCCAGTATTCCCAAAAGGTATAGGCTGACACTGTTAGCATGGCACTGGCCGTGCTCTCTCAGGGGATGTCACTGTGGATTGCAGCTTGGTGGAAGGCTGTGGAAATTCTTGGGGTCCGACTGGCTTTTGGTTGTCACCCAAAAGACCATGCAAAGGCAGGAAAGAATTAACACACAGCTGCCCAAACCGAATATTCCTAACACTAAGAGTTACAACTGGCTTCCAGTTGCAGCTTGTCCTGTAAAGGATAAAAGGCTAATGACGCAGGGAAAGAATCAGCTGGAATATTCTGTGCTAGTCTGGGTTTAACAGAAAAGCTCGGGACCAGATATGACATGCTGCAGCCTACAGAGACAACTATGTGCTACCTACATTTTAGTGGGCTTGGTTGTTACAGTTAATCCTTTGGATCATCTCCAACATGTTATAAAAATATGGAGAACAAAGTGACCCAACCAAAAAAGTATGTTATTATACAATTATTTTATCCCCACAATACCACCTGAAATTAAATGTCACACAGGAAGCCATAAGGGCAAAAGTAATGTTATCAAAAAGGGCAAAAGTAACATTATCAAAAAGTGCAGAAAGAAACATGCAGTAGGATTGCTATCAGGCCTTCACTAGAGCTGTTTTTTCTGATTATGGATTCAGGTAGTGACCTTCTTGGCCAATTCACAGATAACTCCTGGTTTTGTTGGGATTTATTCATTGTCAACACAAAAAATAAGCACACCTCGCTTAGATAGCACATCGTGATACTAATAGATTCAAAAATATTCAGCCTGTGTGTTATCAGAGCTCAGTCATTAAATATACAACAGAATTTATTTTCGTAAGGACCACAGCAGATGTTGATATAATGTTTCAATGTCTAATGCAGCATAATATATTAAATTCCATCTATATGACAATAATACTGTTAGGATCTTTCAAAAACTTCCTCTTTTATTTTGCACTCAGCAGGGGAGACTTCTGCTGCGAACTGAGGGCCTGACTCACACCGTGGAATTGATCGCTCTGGCTTTCAGCCATCACCGTGTTCTGCACAAGGTCACAAGACATCCCAAACATGCAGCTATCCAACTAATGACACTGCTGGTGAATTCTGCAGGCAAATTCTGCAGGCAAATTCTGCCCCCTATTTAAGCTTTCCAGAAGACTTTATATAATTAAACTAGCTGAACAAGTTAAAAAAAAAAAATCCCTGGGCTTTCATGATTGCATCTTATCCAACTTCATTATGACTTTTACCGTGAGGCACCTGCGTTCAAACTTGCAATGGACAGCGCAATGACAAGGATCACAAATACAGGCAAAGAAAAGGGGTGTTAAAAATAACCTGGAAAAATAAGGTGCTGGTAGACCGTGGTCAATAAAAATAGAGACAGCGGATGTATTGCTGTCCTATTCCAAAAGCGAATACAATTGATCTACAATCAAGTAGTTCAAATATCTGTGTGAAACTGAATTTTTATTGAATCAGTTCTCACTTCAAGGTCCTAATGGCACTGTGTGTAAGAGAATGAAGCACTGTATCTGCTTAAATAAAATCTGGAAGAAGTAGGCCCAAAAGGCAAGCAGTCATGAATGGATGAAAAATTGCCCACAATACGAAAGAACTTGAGAATTACTTCAATGAATGATTTCTTAAAACAGTTTAGCAACAACACTTTAGTTTGTTAAGGCCGTTTGTGTGGATGTTCCTTGTGTTAGGAGGCTATCCTAATCTCTGAACAGAATTCCCTGAGTTTCAAAGATTAAAAAGGTACAGAAAACAACGCTGGGATCACCCTAGTCAGTATTCTGTAGTACTGATCTATAGTCAATACCAGGTGAAAGAACTGCTTTGAATTTGTATCCAAATCACATCTCCTTATTGTAAATTATACCCCTGAATGTATAGAGAATAAGACCAGAGACCGAGGGTGATGGTGAAGTAAAAGACATTCAAAGAGATGGTGCCAGGATAGCAAAAATTTCCTTTGTCTTTTCTGAAGAGGAAGATGAAAACATCACGGTTTTTCAGCTCCTAAAGACCAGTGTCTTTCTTAGCAAGTAACATACAGTCTTCACACAACACTGAATTGTACTCTGGTAACTTAATTTTATTTTCAGGTTGTTCAGCAACTTCTGTTGGTCGCTGTAGAATATAGATCATCTGTAAAAAAATAAAAGGGAAGTGATTTTACATTTTTTGACTACACCTAATACCTCACTCTATAACTCCAAGAGAAAGACCTGAGGGTTCCAGGGAAGAAGTACAGCAACCCTCGCTGATAACACCTAAGATGTTGTTATAATCTTGTGCCAAACTGATTCTGTTCAGGGAATCGCTCTCTCACTGTCCCATATTCACAAGTATTTTGTTTTGGTTGGTTGGTTGGTTTTTTGTTGTTGTGTTTCTTTGTTTGTTTGCTTTAATATTATAATCAATTGCTTTTTTATCTCATCTACTGCCTTTCCATTGTTTGAACATTTGCATATTACTGGTAAATCTCCTGGCCCAAAGTTGTATATTTCAAATCTAAAGAACATGTTCTTTTTGTTCTCTTTTCAAGTCAAGAGCACTTGATGAGCCTGATTTGGTTTGTGTGGTTTATCAGTTAATCAGTATGAGCAGTCTCTTATCTGTTAGAGCACAGGTTCATCGCTTCTTGTGGAGTACACTTTGTGTTAGGACTGCAGGCTTGGGAAGGCTTTTGTGATTTTTGTCAAAGACAATTATGTTCATTGATTGATTTATTTTATGTTGTTTTCTACTCTACAGAAAAAATTTGTGTTATTTTATATTTCAGAGAAATGTCTTATCTACATGGAGACTCAGATCAACCTAAAGGTGGCACTTTAAGAAATACTTCAGAACAGTCAACAGATTTAGTAAATAAGTTCTTGACTTTCTTTTTAATCCTGCTGGAAACTTGGGGCAATTTTATCGATAAACCCCCAAGCTTATTGGTCGTTCCTGCAATCCCATATACTAATTTTTGTTTATTTATTAATTAAAATACATTAATGAGTCTATATAGTTATTAATGAATAACATCTTACATTGACACTTGTTCTGAAATAAGTCCCTTTTATGAATTTAATGTAATCCAGTCATATTTAATTGAACTCTAGGATGATGTTCTCATTCTAACAAGAGTAATTAATTAAAAATTATGAACCTTTTCTTACTAATAGATTAAAAAAAAGTCATAGGATCATAAATTTCCTAAGGAAACCAAGTGAAAAGAATTAGAAAGAATCTTTTGGTTCTCATGCTGGAAAAAGATATTTCTTTAAATGAGGTCACCAATATGAATATGCATGGCATAAATGTAAATTTATATTTACCAATAAATTCACATTATTATTTTCTTATGTCATGCCTGTCAAAAAGCTAATTCATAACAATGTTCATAAAAATGTGAACAACATGAATGTTGCTCACAGCAAATGCAACTCTTGAAAAAGTATTTGTAAATTATTTTGCTACATGCACAGGTAAGAGCACAAATACATGGTCCAAATACCCTTTTGGTAAAAAGCAACATAAACACTTAACATGAATAACTACAATTTAGATTTTAGGGTGAATTTCTTATTATGATTCCAATTTTTTTAGTTTTTTTACCTTCTAAAGATATAATTATGGAGTCAACTATTCCAGCTGTTCAACAATGTGATTTTTCATATATTTACAGTACTTAAATTATAGGGAAAATACGTGACCTCAAAAAGGCAAAATTTTAAAAGAAGAAACCAAAAACTGTGTTAGCTCATTTATCTACTGTGAACCAACAGGGAAATTTATGCTTAGAGATACGTTACCAAAACTATTAAGTCAAAAGATAAAATTTAATGTTAAAGTTAAAAAACCCCAAACCTAAAACAGCTAATGATCAAAAGTCCTTTTCTTTTGGCTAATATGAGTATATACAAGAAAGGCAAAAGTTCAGTGATGTTTTATATTATATATGAATAAGAACATAGAAAATGTTCTGAATTTCACTGATGGCTCATAGCCATGAACTGTACTTTACCGTTCTTACATTTCATTCTAATAGGAAGAATTGTCAATACTACATTTAGAATTTGTAATATCAGCAGCATCTTTTTCACTTGGAAAAAAAAATAAACCCCACTTATTTACAACAGAAATAAAATGACTAAATTATCTGCCTCAATAGGTATAAAAGATGTACTGTAATCTTCAGTGTAAAATGTCCTCTATTAATGCTTATCCTTATGGTTATTTAGCTCCCTTAAAGTAAAAAAAAAAAAACAAAACAAACCCAAAACATATATTGGAGCTGTTTTGGAATTATTTATCGTCACAGCAAAGACCCTAAGGTACAAGAGCAATGATTTATTTTGCAAAGAGAGTGAAGAACTAAAATAAAGGGAAATGTTTAAGGACCGAAATGAAAATTTAAATTACTACTCTAATAATACATTTTAAGGGTGCAGTGTATTGTTGGATTCAGATTTTGATATTTCAGACTGGTGAGGCCACATCTCAAATCCTGTGTCCAGTTCTGGGCCCCTCACTGCAAGAAGGGCATTGAGGGGCTGGAGCGTGTCCAGGGAAGGGAATGGAGCTGGGGAAGGGTCTGGAGCACAAGTCCAGTGAGGAGCAGCTGAGGGAGCTGGGGGGGCTCAGCCTGGAGAAAAGGAGGCTCGGGGGGGACCTTCTCACTCTGTACAATCCCAGACAGGAGGGGGCAGCCAGGTGGGGGTCACGCTCTTCTCTCTGGTAACAAGTGTCAGAAAGTGAGGAAATGGCCTCAAATTGTAAGGTTTAGACTGGATGTTATGAAAAATTTCTTCATGGAAAGGGTTATCAAGCACTGGAACAGTGCCTAGAGAAGTGGGGGAGTCACCGTCCCTGGAAGTGTTAAAAAAAAATGTGGATATGGCACTTGAGGACATGGTTGTGTGGTGAGTATGGTGGTGGTGATGCATTGACTGTTGGAATTGATGATCTAAGATGTCTTTTCCAACCTTAACCATTCTATGATTCTGGGATTCTATATTCCTACCAAGACTTAGTTTTCACATGCTTTAGTGTGAAGCTGCTGCCTAAGAATGCTCCAGGCTCTTTCTGCCTCTGCTGCTACAGCTCCCTCCTGCATCAAGAGGTCCCGAGAGTTTACAACAGGCTGCATAAGTGACTTCTTTTTATGAAAGGTGACTGCTTTAACATACATGGATTATCCCCATGTATAAATGGATCCACATGTTTGCTGTATAAAAAACATCCTCTTCTTTAGAGACATCAGCCAGACACAGCACTAAAGGGGAAAAGATCTTATGATGTTACCCAGAGGAAAAAATATAAGCTGTGAAATTTCCAAGAACCATCAGATGAATACATGACTAAATAAATGCCACTGAACCACAGCTCCTGCTTTCATGGGACACAATTTTCCCAGAGTTTGCTGTTCTCTTCAACAGCGGGATGTTGCTGATAATGGTTAAGCCTTAGCAAAAACCAACAAATCCGAGGTCATGGGAAGGAGAGGAAATGCCTGGCTGCTGCTTCTAGGGCTCAGAAAACCTCTTGCCAATCCATGTACAGTCCTACTGCTTTTTGGGGGCCCAAGACTTTGCCTAGGTTGACAATGAAGAACTGATCAGTGCACTGAGTGATTACACCGGTACTCTGGCTATTAGTGAATGAGTGCATCAGAGGATTTGAATCAAGTTTGCATGGAACATCAAGTAATGAAATATTCATAACGAGAAATTATTACATAACTGTCGCCAAATCATCTGAGTGATAATGACACTCATAACTGCTTACAGGCACAAAATTTTAACATAAATAAAATTGCCTGATTGTTATTGATCTGATAATATATAAGTATGAATACCACTCTGAAATAATTTATTTTAATACAGAGAGGATTTACAAATCTGCTGACATGGAAATTACAATGTTTATTTGTATTTCTTTTTTCTAGCTGTTTCACAGAGCTCTTTTATTGTGCCTCTCTCCTACTGGCTAAATTCATTAATTTTCCCTCTTCCCATTCCTCTTTCCTTATCTGTTTTGTTTTGTTTCCTCCCCTGTATACATTTTATCCCAGGCCATTTCTTTTTCCTTTATTGTTTTTTGCCATTCCCACCCCACTCACTATCTGCTGATAAGAGAGATAATAAACGACCACAGAGATGGGTTGGAAGCAGTAGGGAAATAGGGCATGTGATGAACAGGCAGACAGAAAGAGGGACACCAAAGGGATGTAAATTTATGTATCTGTGAATGTTTAGCGGGACTCTATGACCCAGGCTTTTAATGGAAGCATTCTGCCGTCTCCTCTGCCATGTGCTGTTCTGAAATCTGCCTGTGTGTGTCTCTCATTTCAACCAGAAGTTTCCACATTTAGGATAACATTGCTGTTAAAAATTTAATTGAAGCTCTCAGTGAAAGTGTCAAGATTTTTTGAGCTTTCCGCAGTGAAAGCTGTTAGTCAAAAATTTCTTGTGGTCTCAACTGCAAATGTACAAGTTGTTGCACTTCATGTTTGATAAAGAATGCAGCAAATTATTTAGGCGAAGGGATGGAGGACAAAGAGGTTAATGACAGACTGGGTTTTGAAGATGAACCATGAATTAATGGATTCAGCTCAGATCCTGTTGGTCACGGTCCAGTGGTAATTCATTTATAAAGACAGTTATCTCATCACCAGCGTTAAACATGAGAAGATCAGGAGATGGCTTCTTTAAATTAAAACTTGGGTGCCTTGCATTAAGATTAAATTATTGTTTAAAAGTCATCATAAACTTAATGAAAATATGACAGGAGACATTGTAATTTATGCAAATGCAGACTATTGCAAGCAATGACTAGAGCATGCTTTCTGATGCTCTCATCTTCTGCATTCTGCATTAGTCACAAACCCCATTTTTGTATCATGTTGTTCAAGAATCCTAATCGTAGAGGTGGAGAGCACAGCTTATCAGCAGTAGATAAAGAATATGCCATACTTAGCATTGCTAGGTTAGCTTGCTGAATGTGAATGTCTGTATCCAGACTCCTGCTCACCACCCCTGTCTCTTATTGTATCTTGGTAAAGTGAAAGGGGAAATAAAAAGGGCTGTAAACCCCCTACAGAATCCATAAAAAAGAATGTGTGTTAAAGGCAAAATGACAATTTTCTGAAATTCGTGGTGATGAAGTCTCAGGTACAGAGCAAAGGATAAAAAATACACAATTCAAGAAATCAGCTCACAGGTTTGGTAACATTTTCATTATTTGTCTCTGGTTTATTTGCCTGGTTGACCATAAGAAGTATTTCCCATTCCAAGTAACACTCTCCCACTGGAGAATTTCTCATGACAAGATGCACTCCACCACTGCATGCCATGCCCTGCCCTCCCTCCTGGCAATTTTTTTTCATATTCCTTAGGAAAGAGGAGATGTGCTGTTTTGAGCATGGTTCCCGATGAGAGGTTATTTTCACATCCAGTCCCTCCTACTCACGGAGGAGGTGAAACCATCTGCAGACAGGAGGGCTCCGTGAGGAGCTGGGCTCGCAATCCTCTGCTGATGCTTTGGAGCTCTGCAGGAACTCCGGGTGGTTCTGTTGCGCAGCCGACACATTCACTAAGACATAAATTTGGCAGCAATACTAATATTTCTCTGTTTCTGTAATTAAAGTGCATGTGCTAATGGTTACACAGGAAATGCAGCTTTTTGAAAATTCTGCGTACCAGCTTTGCAAATTAAACACTGGGCTGCCACTTGGAGTTCTACTTTGGTAGGGGTGGACGGGCAGAGCTGGCAGTGCCCTCTTCCACCCCCCAAGTCTTGTCCTGTGTCCTTTTGAGTTGCTACAAAGAGGCAAAACTCTGCTGGTCTTGCCCTGGCGCTCAGCAGAGCCACGTTTTTGCTGGTGGTGGCCGCCTGGGCCTCACATCTCGGCGTCTGTTCGGGCAGGATGCCGCAGTTTCCTTGGAGCAGCAAGGCGTGTAGGAGCAGCAGCGGCGCTCAGGGCAGCGTGTGCCGGCACCCGCCGAGGGCACTGGGGTGCGGGCAAGGCAGGCGCTGCCCCTGGGTGCCAGCTGAGGCTGGCAGCCATGAACCTGCCACCAAAAGGATCCTTTTGTCCAAGAAAAGTTTGCTGGAATTTTTCATGATACAAGCCGATAGGCCATTTGCTGATTATATCAACTGCGCTTTTTTCTTCTCTCAACAGTGATGTCAGTAAGAGAACTTTGGTAACTGCAAGACCGTATTGTTCTATATTTTACTCTGGAGTTATGGTGGCATCATTTCTTTTCTTAGCTGCCACCAAAATTGAGCTGCCCTTGCACATTTTTCAGTAGGGATCCAAGTAAACTATCAGCAGCAGGAAACGTATTTGGGTTGGCAAAACCCACAGAAAAAACCAGATGAGTTTAACAATTTTTTTTAACAAAGTTTTGCTCAGCAGTTTTCAATAAATTATGCCTGAGATATTCCTCAAAATATTAGAAGCATAGATAATCTACTCCAACACATCAAGTACCACATTGATCTCGAAGTGCATGCAATACCTAATAATTAAACACTGTAAATTAAGATTCAATTAAGTTGAAATAAAACTATGGCTCTACCAAAAAGGAATGTAAGTATTTATTCTCTTCTGCAGACTAAAAATTCCTTAATTATCTGACATGATATACATAAAATACTATAATGAACAAAATTAAATTAAATAAGAAACCCATCTATTGACAGAGTAACAAAACCTGCCTAGAGCCTGTGATAAACATTTAGAGTCAAGCTCTGATTTGCCTCAAGGGGAAAATGCACAAACAATACAACTAAATTCAAATATAAGTTCTAACAAGCTAATGCAGTGACCAGATTCTACAGGTACTAAAAAAAAAAAATAAAAAATGCTCGAGTGTGGTGGCACACTCAAAATTACTAAAGTTGCAACAATTTGTACTGTTAC
This sequence comes from Atrichornis clamosus, assembly GCA_013400975.1. Classification (NCBI taxonomy): domain Eukaryota; kingdom Metazoa; phylum Chordata; class Aves; order Passeriformes; family Menuridae; genus Atrichornis; species Atrichornis clamosus. Next base: position 71,103 of record WBMZ01011687.1, on the reverse strand, counting down.
CAGAATTACAGTAAATCATAAATGGAATAAAATGCAGGTTACATCTTCAAGCAGCACTGTAAACACATGCAAATGCAGGTCATGTAGAGTTCTCCAAGGAGGTTGCAAAGCAGAAATGGATCCATCATTATAGATCTGGGCTGTGTGTGTAACAGACCACCACCACCCTCACAGTAAGGAATTTCTTCCCAATACCTCATCTAACCCTACTCCCTGTCAGTGTGAAGCCATTCCCTGTGTCCTGTCACTCCAGGCCCCTGTCCATAGTCTCTCTCCATCTTTCCTGTACTCCCTTCAGGCACTGCAAGGCCACAATGAGATCGCCCCTAGGCCTTTTCTTCTCCAGGCTGAACAATCCCAGTTCCCTCAGCTTTCCCTCGTAGCAGAGCTGCTCCATCCCTCTGGTGGCCTCCTCTGGACTGGCTCCAACAGGAACTTGTAACATCTAGGACACAGTGGGGAAAATCCTTTGGCATTCATCCCCCATTCTGTTTTATAAAGCTGTTTATATTTTTATAAGGAAATGCACCTTGTAAAACAGATCCAGTGTTGCATCTCCCTGCTTTTCACAGAAGGAATAACATTGCCAGGTGCACTAAGCACTTGTGTTCAAATATAACAGGATGGTGCCCAAGCTGCCATCTCCTGGACTGAATCAATCAAAACCAATAAACATTTATAATGATTTATCTTACCCAAGAACAAATAGGGAAATAACACCCTACCTCAGAAATACTGGGTTTTCTGCACAGACTGTAAATCTATGAAAACAAATTCTTTGCAGAGCTTAATCCTATCCTAGGCAATAATAGAAATTTCACCTCAAACAGACAGCCAAGTGTTTTTCTTATTACTGTGATTCCCTCTATCATCAGTGCCTTCACCAACTATGAGTTTTTACAGGAAAAACTGCAAGATGTTTACCCAGACTTCACTCAGCAAACCAACAGCTGAGCAAACAGATTCAGACACTCCAGCTCTCTTCCCCCTTTACCATCCATTTTTAATAAACTAGAAACACTTGCCTAAATAGAGATGCCCTTGGAGAATGTGGGAGCTAATACCACATGCACTAAACAGAGCTTTTTGGCTTCAGACACAACTTGATTATAGCAATGGTAATAAAGTGGCTTTTTAACATCTTAATGCCCTCAGTCCTGAGTCTTTAAAAATGTATTTTATATTTCAAAAATAATTCAGATACTGAAACAAGGAAGTAATAAAATATGCAAGTAGCCTGATTTTCTTTTTTCCATTTTCCCCCCTCTTTTTAATATAACTGGGAGATCAAATTTTTAGCATGAATGGTAACAAATCAATTTCTTTTCAACAGCGGTCTCGTTCAAATTTCATTTTTTACACCATTTGCTGAGAAACTTGGTTCCCTTGCTACCACATCGTAACTGTATTCCCAAAACAGACTAACGCCATGGCGGGATAGCATGTCATGTAATGATTTCAATAACATTTATTCATAAGATTGTTACTCCTCCCAGCTCCTGCCTCAGGATCTGCCACAACACCATGTAGTTCATTAGCAAACGCACTGAGAAGTCAATGAGGCAGATACAATCTGTAGATTAAAAACCCCACGACATTAACTCTTCTGTAACCTTTTAAAACCGTTTATAGGCTTATTTAATACTAAAATTTGATAACAGCACATATTGTTTCAAATTATATGTATTTAGGAAGAACAAAATATAAACAAGTTCTGTATCGTATGAGGTTATTCTGGGACTGGGAAATTTAGTGAAGAAGAAAAAACACCAAAAACTAGGAAGGAAAGAAAGGGAAAATATGGCATAAATGTTCAAGAAAAAGTTATTAAAATGTCTTATAAGATTTTGTCAAAATGTTAAAGTAAAAATGAACAGATAAATATTTATCCAGAATAATGACATCGTATTTTGTGAGTTGTTACACATTTTATATTCTCTTTATATATCAATGCTCATATTTTCTTAAAAGGTAACCATGATAGGAAAAGTGCAAGGAAAATAAAAGTATTTTAAAAAACTGGGATTATATTCCCTTCTTTAGCCATAGAGAGATATGTGTAAGAATTACCTTCCTTTCTCCTATAAGTAAATATTACAGTCAACATGGATAACCAACATGTCCCATATATGCTTACATGTGGTATATATATACATATGCAACTGATGTGTATATTACCATAAATATTCTTATACTGTACCAATGTATTTTCCAAACTAAGGAGCAAGGAAGTACCTCCGACATGAACACTTGACTACATTTCCATGGCAAAATTCTCAGAGGGTGAAGCCATGGGTCTTTATCAGCCCATTTGATCTGGCCAAGGATTTTTTTTACAAGGAGCTATGCAATGGAACCATTCATACATTTACAGATTTACTGCTCAGTTCTCATTTCTTGGGAAAACTGATCTTTCTGTCTAATCAGCTTTTGGGGAAATAAATCAGAAACAGAAACAAGGGAAACTCCACACTTCTCTGCCAATCCAGTTTCTCCATCCAGCATGAGAAAAATTAATTGCCCAGATTTTAAATGATGATTTAACCATGCTTTATTTTTCTCAAACTTATGCATCTCTTTTTGTAGCAAATTAGGCAGTTGTTCATAGAATTTTATTTTTCTTGAGATTTGCTAAAAATAATTTTTCCATGCACATTGTTTCCTTTTTCCTTGGCTTAGATTGGGTTGCACTTGTTAAGAGCTTCATTTTCAGGAGTTGGAAACAAAGGATTCCTATGTTTCTGTTCATGAGAATAGCAGAGGGATCTGCTTCTGTCATTCCCTAAGAATAGAAATCTGGTTCCTCAGGGAATGGTCCATGGAAGGTTATTTCTGAACAGGCAAGATGCTGAAGGATATTCCACCTTCCCTACAAAGACAGGTGGAGAAAGTGGATGTTGTTCAGCCTGGAGAAGAGAAGATTGTGTGGAGACCCCAGAGCACATTCCAGTATCTGACAGGGTTACAGGGAAGCTGGAGATGGATGAATTGTCAGGAACTGTAGTGATAGGACAAGGTGGAATGGGTTCAGACTGAAAGAGGGACATTTAGGTTAGGGATAAAGAAGAAAGTTTTTACTTTGGTGGTGATGAGACACATTGCCCAGAGAAGCTGTGGCTGCCCCATCCCTGGAAGTGTTCAAGGCCAGGTTGGATGGGGCTCTGAGCAACCTGGGATAGTGGAAGGTGTCCCTGCCCATGGCAGGGTAGTTGGAATAAGATGATTTTTAAGGTCCCTTCCAACCCAAACAATTTTCTCTTTCTGTGACTCCCACCCTGAATCCTGAGAAGTCTGGTGGCGATGTTTGGATGTGAGAGACAGAAGCTGATGCCATCTGGGGTGACCTCATCCATCTGAGTGAAGACATCCTGTTTCTGTACAAGCCACGCTGTGAACAAGGCTTGTGTCAAATACAGACCAGGTGTAGTGATTTCTACCCTCTGCCATGTTAGAATTATTTACATAAAGACAACAAAATCTAAAGTGAGAATAAACCAGGGCACCAGAAAAGTGTTCCAACATTGGATGAATCTTTAGTTTCAGAGCTTTCATGTGCCAAAAGCTGAATTAATCAAATCTATGAGCAACAACATAAACGAAAACGCACAACATTTGGCAAATACAATTTAGGTTTGGAGCTGGCCTGGAAAACAGTGGCAAAATACAAAGATAGAGAACAAAGAGTGAAAGAGAGCCAGTGTGGCATCTGCCAAAGTACCACATTAACTCCTCTGGTTAGCATACACCATTATGGAGCTTTAGTGGAAGTTGGCTGGAATATTTTGGACTGCAGTGCAACCAAACACCTGTGAAGATATTTGTGAGATACATTTCTATGAGCTAAGCATAATATGGTGCAGATCCTCTCAGGGAAGGTGTGCACTGTCTTGCTTTTGACTTAAAAGGACCAGCAATCCTGCAGAGGACATCTCCCAAACATATGTCAGAAAAAATGTAGATTTATAAATCAAACTATTAAGGCAATTTGATGCAATAATTTAGAAAAAAAATATTTGTCTTAAACTCATCCAGGTGGTATAAGCTGGACAGAAGATCTCAAGTTGTTAAATCAAATTTATTTTTCTGATTGTGACTACAGTGCTACATTTTCCTGTGGTTTAATAGCAGGTAAAAAACCAACCAAACAACCAGCAAACAAGGCTTTCCCCCAGTATTTCCCAATCAATATGATGCCAAAGTACTTCAAAGGAACTGGCTCACATAAGCACTCCTGTATCTCAGTGTCATATTTGTTGCTTCATTTTGTTTGCACTTAAATAAACAAATACAAAACTCCTTCATTTCTTCATATAGGTGTCATAATCCAGAATACACAATGGAAGGAAAAAATCCCTTATTATTGCCTAGTGTTAACCTAAGAAGGTGAAAAGCAGACATAGACAACATCAAGAGCTGGTGTTATTGAGCACAGCAAAAAATACAGAAATAAATAGGAAATGCCAGTCTCTTCCTCTATTAAACATAATTTAACTAGACCACTGAAGAACCAAAGTAGCCAGGATCCATCCAAAGCTTGAAGCTTTCCATCCAGGAGGCTTCAGACCTAGTGTCAAGTGTTTTTCTGAGAAGTGACAAACTTACCCTTCTCTTTGTACAAAGCCAGATGATGACTCTAAAAATTGCCTCCTACCCATCTGTTCATTCAGCTGGTATGTGGTATCCTTCTCCCCATTTTTTTTTTGTCTTTTTATACAAAATGCAAATTTTCAGGTCAGGAACTTGCAATACTTAGAATTAAAAAATCCCTTAGGCTTGACGAAAACTCCTGACTGTCAGCAAAGGAGTGTTCTTCATTTAGGTTCTAAGAGATATAAGCAGAGTAAGTTAATGATGTGCCATCCGTGATGAATTACTGAAAACAGCAGCAAGGAGCAATTACTGTATGTCTGATCTTAATTTGGCTTCCAGTTAGAAATACGATACCTTATGTAAGCTACCTCAGGGAACAGATGCCTTCAAACAGCAATGAAAAATGCTAAATATTCTGTGGATAGAATTCACTGCCACAGCAGCTTCCCGTGAGAGCAGATGCAAGTTTTCAGGCATTTTCTGAACATTAAGGACTTGGCAGTATTTTCCAATCCCACCATGAGAATGCTTATCTTCCCCATCATTAGCTTAACATCATGTTATATTGCAGTGCCCATCTCCGCAGAATGGAGAAGTCTGGCTGCTTCCTTGGCTGACATGAACATGGTTTTATTGTGCATCCTACTTTTTTGTATGGAAGGAATATTTCTTCAGCTAAGCTATTAAAAACATGCTTAAAATACTCGTAACTGCGATGAAACAGGCAGCAGAGGATTTGATAAAAATATGCAGTTCCCTTGAGTCGTGAAAGTGGTTGTTTTGGGAAATTGGTTATGTGAGAATTAATGTACAAAATGAAAATATTTCTTCAAGTCAGTGGAGCTTCTGAGCTCTATGGTTTTTCTTATACTTTATTTTTTCCCTGCATAAGTTACATGGTTAGCAATGATGAGCACACCTCACTTGTGTGATTTGGACAGATAATAAGAAATAAGGTGGAAAGACCTTCATGTTGGTCCTGTCAGTCTGAGTCTGATAATTTTTAAAGTTTCATTTTTTCCAAAAAAACCCCAAAATCCAAAAAACAAGACTCCAGATTTATCTTGCAGTAACAGAGGTTTGGCCAAAGGCTGCAATGATTTTGAAAGAGTCAGAATTCAGTATCATAAACTGTATTTATTAACTAAAAGGAAATAAATCCTATATTCTCTATACCACTGCTATTTCTCATTTTTCTTTCAAGAACATCTTCGGAGCAAACATCCCGCTTTTGTTTTCATGAAACAATTCATCTTTTCAGATTTTCCCTACACGAAAACTGAGATCAAACAAAACCCAAACGTAGCAAAGAGCGCAGTGTGGCGAGGGCTGGTGTTGTGCTCTGATGTTGGCAAATTACAACTGATACATCTGGTGCTCCACTTCAAAGGCGAGATTGGTCATGCTCTGTGTGCTGGGTAATTGCATGCTCTGCTGTACATAATAATGTTTTTCAATTGGACTTGTTCTGCATAACATAGATTCAATTATTATATAATTCCTACCTCTGCAAGTTCGTATATTTCTATTTTCTGGTTGATTTAGGAGCAAAACTTCTTACAAGTTGCACAGGAAACTTGGGATAACTTGAGTATCAATTCTTCTCTCATGATTACTCGGACATTTAGAATATCTGCTTTCTCTACAACCTACAGCTGAGGAACAAAGAGAGCAATTTGCTGAAATTTGCCATAGAACTTCTCCCAAACACTTCCCTGCAGAACTGAAACAAGATGTTGAATTAGTCACCATTTCTAATGGAAAACTTCTTTGCCTAAAATATAATATATTTTTTTGGTTTTTGGTTTCCCCTTGCCCCCCACCTTGTTGCAGTTGGATAGAACCTGGACAAATTTAAGTAGATCCTTAGTATTGTTTCTAAGACCTTCTAGAATACATTTTGTAAATGAGAAGCATTTATGAAAGGTTTTTACTTAATGCACTGCAGAACTAAAAGCTCACCAGCCTCTAACATACACACACAGTACAAAACTGTGCATTTATCATCCCATTAAGGAACCATTTTGTACTTGTTGCCAATCTCTTTCACTTTAACACCCTATTTCTAGTAAAATATAGTTCAGCTGAAACACGCTGAAAGCTCAGTGGGGTATCTCTCTCTTATGTTGCAAATTGCAAATATATCTTCCTCTTTTTAAAAGTCTCATTCAGACAAAGAAGCACTTTTTAGCTGTCAAGAGATATAATCTAGACCTAATATTTCCTTAGACATGTCTATTGAACCTTCTAATGATAGGCTGTATTAATTCTGTGCTTCAGAGTGACAATATCTCGATCAAGCATCCATTGATTGCAGCATTCAAGGGTTATCAGATTTCCTTGGGAAAGAAGAATGTCCATATCTTGAATTAAGTGAAAAAAAGTTCAACCCAATTAGTAAAGCACAATTGAATAAAATATCTATAGCTCTATGTCTTCAGTAATTAGGATTTTTTTGGAATAGCACAATACATCTTTCCTACAAAGTATTTACTAAGATATTAACTTTTTATTTTACAGAAAGCAGAGAAACATTTTTGTGCAGCCCAGAAAATGGAAAGACAAACCTATTGTTCATGAAAGCTGTAATGAATGAGAACTGCAAGAAAGAAACCATTCTTGTTATAGTGAGAAGATACAATTTAAGAGTAAATGCTTTGACCCGTTTAATGGTATTGGAGATAAATATGGTTGCTGTAGAACAGATCTTGGCAATCAAGATGAATATTTTACTTAGTACAATTCTGTTCCACTAGACAAATGAATCAAGATGAAATTAAATAGTTCCACTTGTCTGTTTAAAATAAGTCACTGAAAATCATAATGGCTAAACAGATTAGATAGGAAGCATTTGAAAAATTAAAATTTGCAAGATGACAGGAATTTATTGAAATATGCAGAACATATGACACACACAAGTCTTGTTGCTGTCATCTGTATTTGAAAGTTCAGCATTTTAAGCTGTACATGTGGGAAATAAAAGAAAGGTTAAAAGGACAATCCTGGAAGGAAAGAAAAATCAAACAAATCATTTAACAACAAATGCTATTGCTAAAAAAATCTGTCAAGAAATAAAATGCCATGGCAGACAGTCTAAATGATATATCAAGTACTCAGGGCTTGTCTTAGTACTCCAGCTTCATGATCAAATACCTCAGGAGGCAAAACTTTCTTTCACCATGAAAATAAAACACAATCAATTCTCATAGTCTGTGAGCTTTTAAGTTAAAACAGAAAAAGGTTGGCTTAATGGAATTTGGCAGATAAAACTAATTTTAACAAGGTTGGGTTCTCTATGATTAGGTTGTGCTGGTTAATTAGGATGTACTGAACTGGGAAATCCACTTGCAGATGAAGCATTCCCCTAAGTTCTGATTATACACTGCAGTTTTTTAAGAGCAGTGGCTGATGCTTAGCAGGGCTGGCAGCAGCCAGAACTAAAAGCTCCTAGAAGAGAAGAGATCCTTGGAGATGCAGAAATACATTAGGAACAAAGTATGACTGAATAATGCAAAAACTTCACATTGTAGAGCCCACAGGAAAGATGGAGAGAGACTATTGACAAGGGCCTGGAGTGACAGGGAGTGGCTTCAAACTGACAGACAGTGGGTTTAGATTGGATATTAAGAAGAAATTCTTCCCTGTGAGGGTGGTGAGGCCCTGGCACAGGGTGCCCAGAAAAGCTGTGGCTGCCCCATCCCTGGAAGTGTCCAAGGCCAGGTTGGACGGGGCTCTGAGCTACCTGGGATAGTGGAAGGTGTCCCTGCCTGTGGCAGGGGGTTTGAAACGAGATGATTTTTAAGGTCCCTTCCAACCCAAGCCATTCTACGATTCTGTGCCCTAAGAATAAAAAGACTGTAGAGAGTTTTCATTATTTCCTGTTGATTGGCTCTGTAGGCCGTCCATGAAGCACGTGCTGTGGTGGCATGGTGAGTGTCCCATTGGGCCAGGGCCCAATACGAGGCACTATTCCCTCTTGGAACAGGCCAGGCACAGCAAGCATATCTTCAGAGAGAAGATATTAATATTTAATTAACGGCATAATTAAGACAAAAAAGTTCTTCTGAGCAGGAATTTTGGATAATTAAATGGAACAGCCATCTTGACCAAAAAATACTCTGCTGTATCAAAAAGAAAAGAAGCCATTAAATTAAAAGTAAAGCAACAGCAGTGTAGGATATCAGATGACTTCAGTATTTCTGCTGAAAGCTTGTAATGCTGCTGTCTAAATCCCAGGCTCACGTAACAGATTCAAACAAGAGTAAAGCCTCTAAAACTTGTGGCATTTGAAGTTGTAGTGTAGGCAGGAGAGGGAAAATGTTTCTTAATTTTATTATTTGACTACTGGAATGTTGACATTATCCTCACAGCAGAGATTTTCACAGATGAATTTGACTTTATGAAAATGGTGGGGCAGATTTTCTCTATTTGATTTCTGGCAGGTAGAGATTTGGCAGAAACAGATGATAGGTTACACATGAGATAAAGATATACATTGTGTTTTAAAATCTTGAGGGGGATTTTTACCTGCCAAAACTAAACACATGTATAAGACATGTTGGAAGTTGTTAATGTAGAAACAAATATAATTTACGGGATGAAAAAGGAAATTAAATTAGACATAAATTATTAAATACTCATTTTATGCTTCTTATAGCCATACTGCTCTTTCTGCAGTGGCTTTGCTGGCGGAAAAGCAAATAATGAAGCCTGGATTTTTCCACATATAGTCCTTTCTGTCTTCATAATCCAATCTGAGATGAATAAATTACATAATGGAGGTGCAGACAGCAAAACTCCCATCTCTTCCTTCCCTCCCATGTTATGGATTTCCAGCCAGGGCTTGCAAGATGATCTATTATTTGCATGAAGTCAGAAAGAACTGAAATGAAGCAATTATTGGACAAGAATATTTGATAAATCATAGCAATATGTTCAATAAAATGCAGCTGACACCGTTATTTCTAGACAACCACCTCAATAGTCTTAAAAATTTATTGGTGTGAGAGTTTAAGAGACAACCATGCCTTCATTTTAAGCAAAGAAGAATGAAGTGACACAAATATTTTCTTGAATCCTCAACAGTGGATGTTTCAACAGAGGCAAAAACGTGGTGCAGTTACTCGGCTGAGTGTCCCTGTTACCCTTTTATGTCACCTGATGATTGGATGACATACCCTTACAAGTGTATTAGCTAAAAAACATGCCTTGAAATGTTGTATTAATCCTTGATTAAAATATAGCATAGATATTGCAGTCCCTATGATGTGCTTTCCTACAGTTCGGAAGCCAAGCCAGCTCTCTACAGGCTGGGTAATTCTCTTCTCAGAGCAGTACTGACAGTGACAAAAAAGTAAATTTAGAAATGAATTCAGCCATTCAAACACCAGCCAGGAAAATCCAACTAATTAGTTTCCATTAATTTCCCAGTGGAACACCTGTGGTCTGTGTGGGTGTTATGTACACCTCCTGCTGTTTTGGGAAGCCCACCTTTGCTTCAAGTGCAGCCAAAAGAGCAGATTTCCAACACTATCATGACTGATGAAGACCATCTGCAGTAAATTCTCATCTTTTCTTGTCAACACACCAGAGATAATAATCAAGTTTCTCGATTCCTTAGAACTTTCCACAGTCTCACCAGCTGCAAAAAACTGCACCTGCTTAAATCTCTTTTACCTTGTCGGTGGTTACTCAGATGCCAAGGAGTTACTGTGTCATGAGTCTAAGCTAAAACGGGAAGAACACTGGGAGGAGAGACAAAAATCACAAAGCAACAGGAGATATTAATACAATTGATATATTTTGAGGTTTTTTTTTCCCCAATGAGGATCATCCCTAAGAAGAATGAGCACACTTCAGACAGATAAACCCAATCTTAAATTATAATATTTTCTCTGTAACTACATCAGGCAGAAGAGAAGTTAGGCCAGCTTTGAGTGTCCAGTTTCAGATAACACCAGAAGAACTGAGGAATCCTTTTGACTTGTACAATTCAAGCCTTGACCATAGTCCCAGTCAGGGTTTCTGTTAGCTCTGGCATCACTGCTCTTTTCCTTGTCATCAGCACTAAAGCTAAATATATTTATTGTATTGTGTTACAAGTAGGAAACGTGACGAAAAATGAAGTTTGGCTTATTCCAAACCTATTAGGAATTTCAGAAAAAGGTCAAATACTTGAGCTGATAAAGAAATGGGAAGATAATATGGAGAGAAAAGGCTGTGATAGCTCTCTTTTATCAATCAACTAAATATTACAACATATACTCTTCCTTAGGTCCCTTCTTGAGAAAATCAGCCTACTCTTTCCACTTTCTATGAAAGGGATGTACAAGGACAAATGTTTATAACAAAAAACATAATATCATTATAAAGAGGGAACTTCTCTATTTAACTCTGTTTTACTGAAACCAGTCTAATTTTTAATCAGTTTGTACCCAAATAGTTCTTTTTCAGTTAAGATTTTTTTTTTTTTAAGTCTGTGGAGTCATGCCAATAATTCTCTCTTTTGTCCGAACTAGTAGCTGGTTCTTTAATTTTCAGATTCACTGGGCACAGTGCCTCAATCCCCAACCAGGCAGGTTTCCTTTTAACCTCAAGGATGCAAAAGGAATATGGCAAGCCACCTCTTTCAGAGGCAGAATTAATAAATCTATCGAGCCAATGAGTGGTGTGCCATCTGCCCCTTATACAGCAACAACATTAATCACTGCAGACTTCCCATCTGGGTCCATCTCCTGTCCTTAACCAGATCCATGAATCAGTGGAGTGGGGGAAAGCTTTAGACTGGACCAGTGGTACCAGTTTGCTAGTGTTGACCAGGGTCATGCGTGTGAACTCCCCATCTTTAGAGCGGAAAATTGACTCCTGCTTGTTTCATGAGTGCAATTTGTACTGCGAGGGGAAATACTCCAGTTTGTGCACTTGCTGTAAGGGCCAATGATACCCATAAATTTATCCCAGCTGAGGAGGAGAACCATCCACACATTCGTGGTAAAGTCTGGGCAATAAGTTGCAGCTTCACAGAATCCTTTTCACTGTATCATTCCGTTTCCAGACAGAAATTAATGAGTAAATGCAACCACAAGGAGAGATGAAATGGAGGAGTGGCTTCCTAAAACATTCCACAGCACTAGGATGTGCTAAGAGTTTTTCAACAGGATAACAAAAAGGTGTGTTTTTATTGTTTTGTCACTTTATCATCCTCCTAGTTACCTCAAGCTAGTCACTCACAGATGTTTTCTAGTCCTCTCTCTCTGCTTAAAAATCAGTGTTAAACTAAGCAAGCCTCATAAATGGCAGTAAGTCCCTTAGGCAAAGAAGAAGGGTATTCCCAACCAAAACTAAAGTTACTTCACAAGTTTTTCAAGAATACTAACCCTCTTTCTTCAATTCCTTGTCTGTGGAATGCATGGCTGTATGCTTTGGTAATCTAAGTGCCACAGAGTCAGATAGGGCTTATCAGATAATTAATATGCAAAAGCAGGAAATTCATAAAGAACATTGTTTACAAAATCAAAGCAATGCCATGTTTCACTCTGATAAAATTTCCTTGGGGAAATAGAAATACTTCATTTTAACTTTATCACTTTGTTGGTCTTTTAGATAACATCAAAATGATTTATAGACTGGACTGCAAATCTCTGTTCTTGAACTTCAGGAAAATTGTTTTGGAAGGCTTGTATGGATCATAAGGCTGGATGGCATTTCTTGTTTGCCTTTTTAAGGCATCTGGCAATCTGAGTACCACAGTACTTGCATATCCCTACTTGTCTGATGTTTCTGGTCTATTTCTGTCCAACTGATCACACTTACTAGGGAAATATTTTAGTATGAATGTTCAGACTTTTCAAAGTAGCATTTTAGGATTTCAAAGTTTCAAACGAGAGTTTGAAATTTTGCTAAGTTACAGCATGAGACTTTCAAGGGAATTATAAATCAAAACTTATTAGCTAAAAGTATGCACCAACACAGGGGAAATAGATGCTCAATGGCACATAAATCCTGTCTGATGTTCAGTGACAAAGGAAAATAAAGATCCAGGGAAGTTCATTTCCCTTTCTTCATGACCACAGCTGATGAGCATTGCATTCTCACATGCACTGTGGTAGCCAATAGCACCTAATGTTTTTCTGCATGTTCTGTTTTTATTGCCTAAGGAGTACTTATTCATATGCATTTATAAATATTTCGTTATTCTTGCTCAGCTATTTGCATCAATAATATAATTTAACAGTAAATTTCACAGTCTAATTATTCATTACATTAAAAAACATTTCCATTTATTAATTTGAAACTGTTTGCCTGGTAATTTTAACAAATGCCCTTGTGCTCATTTTATCAGCCAGCCTGATTTGCATTCTCTTGAACAATAATTTTATTTATTTTCTCCTTTTCCCCTAAGACAAAACAGAAAAACCTGGAGTTCCTGATCTACCCTGCCACTAACTTGGGATGAGCAGATGCCTGACTTCAACGGGGATTTGTCACATGGCTTCCTTTGCAAGATCACAGCCCTAGTGAGTGATAGCTGTCATTTCTACAGTGAGGGTTTTGTACCTGTAACTGTGCACAATTAGCTGAAAGAAGGAGGCTTCTACTTTTGACATTTCTGACTGTAGATTTCAGCTTATGAAGGTCACCAATATTTTGTTTTTTAATATCACTAATTTTTACATGATCTATTGATGATTTTTGCTTATTTCATTGACAAACAATTTTTATTGAAAAATTAATTAGATCACACCTTAGCTTTTCCCCTTCATATTGCAATCCAAACTGAAAGAACCTTGTGCTGTTTGAAGGCACCTGATGACAGAATATTTCTTTTTACGCTTCGCATATTTTTTGCTGCTGCTGTGCAATATCCATTTTCCTCATGTCAGGTGTGGGCCCCTGTGGCTTGGAAATGGGCAGGGCAAGAGCAGACCCATTCCCAGAACCTGCAGCCCCAGCCTGGCTGGAAAGGGGCTGTGAGAAGCCTGGCCCTACCATCAGCACTTGGTGTTTTCAGCCTCACATGCCCTGGGATGCCAGCAGTCAGACTCTCTCTGTTGTTATTTTGGGAGGGTTCTCTTGGTATAAAGATAATCGAGGTAAGTCCCAATCCTCTACTTTCTTTCATGTGATACACAGGTAATAACTCTTTAGAGAAGATGATAAGCATGTTTTGTCCAATGCTAGGGCAGCAACCTGCTTCCTAAATGCCCCTCAAGCTCTCTTACTCTTCTCTCCATCTTTAAGTGTGACATACGCTTGTGTTTTGCTGTCTCTAAGCAGTGAGGGGACCTAACAGTTGATCTGAATAAATTCAGATCAATCGGTCGTTTTGGGCCACTAATTTCGTGGCTTGATCAATTACACATATTAAATAAATAACATTCTTCAGCGTGATAAGGAGGAAAAAGGAGAAAAGCTCTTTAGGAGTGGATGGGTATGAAGAACCTTCAAATAGTTCACAAGAATGGTGGCACATCAAACCCAGAGAGCTCTCAGGCGTATATGAAATATAATAAAATATCTGCATGCTAACACAAGAAGCTTGAAGGACAAACAAGGAGAAATTGGAAGCTGTGACTAACAGAGAAAAATGATGTAGGAGACTTGACAGAAACATGGTGGATATACAACCTCAGTAGCTCGTAAACACGGTGAGTGAAAGCCCAGCATTACCAGCTGAGGATGAAATACAAACGTATACATTTGAACAACTGGGAAAATTTGAGTTGTGACATGAGAAACAAAGTAGAATTTCAAAGGGTTTGTATGAATTCACTCTAACAATCCTCACATTGATTGCGACAGATCCCAGTGCTTGTGCTGAAAAGCAGCATCAAATGTGAAGACCAATTTGTAAAGAACTAAATAGAAGGGTTGGAATGATAAGAAACAAACAAGAATGGATAGATGTGCAAGCAAAGATGATCAACAGCCTGCAGTGATCACTGTGGTTCAAAGAGGAGGGGGAAAACATAATCTGCAGAAAAAGTTACATGCTGACATTCCAATTGTGCCACAAGCCTTGTCTGTAAATGTCACACCGGAGTTAGTGATGGGCACAGCTTTTCTGTGGAGAACCACCACACAACTATGTGTTAATGACCTCCCGCCACCCGTATTCTTATGTAGCGTTGGGTGAGAAGAGATTTAGCAGTAAAACCAAGTTAAAAACATGCCAAGACCTCCCGAGTGAATTTGAGCAATTTATACAACAAATAGTTGTAGGTATACTCATTGCTATTAACTACTTTTAAATCAGTTTACCCTGTTTTTCTTCAATAAAATTAAGAAAAGTCAGTCCAAAAGACAGTTCTACAAAGATGGAAGTAGTGAACAACGTAGGCAATATATATACAAAAATTATTGTCAAATATTGGGGCCACAATTTTAACCAAAATATCATATTTTTTAATGGAAAACCATTATCATGTGTTCAGATATATGGCGAATCTGTGTTAAAATTCACATTCAGATGCTTATGGAAAAAAAATCTATTAACAAAACTAGTGAAACTATTTAAAAATCTGTCCATACGTTCTTTATCTCCAGCTACAATAACACAATTATATTTCCGCTGTTATAATATTTCCTGCTTTAATTTTTATTTAAAATATTTTAGCAGAACTGTATCAGATTTTTTCCTTCAATTTTATCAAGCTGCTGCTTACTATGCAAAGAGCAATTTTTGAAATGGTATCACAGGAACAGGCAAAACATAGAAAAATCCAAATTTAAAATGTTTATGAACTTGAAAAGGATAAATAAAACACATTTTTACTCAAGTGATGAGAATTAAATCAAAGGGATGAAAACGCAAAATCTGAGAATTAATAAAGAACAAACAAAACCGAATATACATATTTCATAAAATGTGTAGAAATTAAATGCGTACATATATTGGAAATTGTTTCTCATGAAGATACATATCTTCAGAAGATCTGAGAGTATTTCATAGCCTTTTAGAAAGGAAAATGTTTAAAATAGGATAATATTGAAATCAACCTATTTTCTACACATCCTTCAGGGCACTGAGAAACTTCAGATTATGCTAATACTAGAATCACAGGAGTATTTTTAATGTGCTGTTGAATTATATCTAGACAAAATCTAGGTAAGACTCAGCACAAATGATGAACATTGGCATATCTGCTTAAAATCTAGAGCCAATAATATTCCCTATCTATATGTTCCATTTACAAATGTCTTGTACATTTGTTAACATGCAGATTAGAAGAAAATATATACTCCAATGGGGAAAAGAGTTTTGGGACAATAAATTGTGAGTTAAGCAGGCAAATACTATCTTATCTTCTAAAGAAACATTTGCACATAGATAGGAAATGAAAAATAAAAGGTTTCTTTAATTAAGAAAAATATCCACAAACTGTCTTCTAGATAAGAATACAATGCAGTAAACTTCCAGGGGAAGTATTAAATCTGTCTGGATTGCCTGCAAATCTTGAGAAAGGTGTCTGTAGAAGCTGACATACTCCACCAAAGGGAAATGAATGTATGACCTCACATGATCTCCCCCTGCCGCAGGGAGAGAGCAGCAAGGAGTGAACAAGGGACAGCAAATCTCTGAGACAAGAGACACTACTGAAGCCATACACAAAACCTGCCCTGTCCTTGCTCACCAGAACCACCCTGCTCTCTTTTTCCCTCTTTTTAGTGCCACAGCCCTTCCCTCACTCCAGCCCTGGGCGTGTGTGGGAAGGGGATGCAGGTGGACGGGTCACCTCACCGAGCAGTCAGGCACCACGTTAATGTCAGAAGAACCAGGCAAGTAAAACCAGCAGGAGCTGCCCTCGGACACAGTGCAGCCTTGGGTGGCAAGTGCTCCCACGGAGCAGGCCTCAGCCCTTGGCTTTGCCACAGATGTGCAGCCCCTGCAAATCAAAATGATCACAAGAAGGACACGGAGCTGCTGGAGCCAGGCCAGGGGAGGCACCGAGGTGATCAGAGGGATGGAGCAGCTCTGCTGGGAGGAAAGGCTGGGAGAGATGGTTCAGCCTGGNTTGTTCAGCCTGGAGAAGAGAAGGCTTTGGGTTGATCTCATTGTGGCCTTCCAGTGCCTGAAGGGAGCCCAGATGAAAGATGGAGAGAGACTATGGACAAGGGCCTGGAGTGACAGGACAAGGGGGAACAGCTTCACACTGACAGAGAGCAGGGTTAGATTGGATATTAGGGTAAAGTTCTTTATTGTGAGGGTGGTGAGGCGCTTCAACAGGTTTCCCAGAGAAGCTGTGGCTGTCCCATCCCTGGAAGTGCTCAAGGCCAGGTTGGATGGAGCTCTGAGCAGCCTGGGGTAGTGGAAGGTGTTGGAACGAGATGATCTTTAAGGTTCCCTCCAGCCCAGGCCATGCTGTGGTTCTGTGATTATGGAGAGGTAACTGCAGGATATCCCATTGTTTTGCCTGAGAAATCCACACACTCTTTCACTGCTTACACTCCACTATCGAGAAGAGCATGACCCATCATCCAGCCAGATTGCAAGTTCAAGTACATCTTCATTGGTGGAAATATCAAAAAATTATTGAAACAGTAATAAAAATAGTAGGAAGCTATTACTACAAACCAAATGAGCAAGGGAATAACATTCATAGAAAAGACAGACAATATAAGATAATAAAAAGTTTAATAGCAGCTTCCAACCTGACATACCCAAGCAAATCCACTCTCAATCTGGTCATCTTGGGGTGCGAGGCAGAGAATGAAGTCAAAATATGCTATCGGAATCCACCGTTTTGAGGTGTTACCTACAGCGTTTTTATAAGTGTTTTTAGGAATGGAACAGAGCTCATTTTCTTAAGATTTTGCAGGTTTGAACAGGTCTAAAACTGTAGACATCATACTATATTATTCCAAAAAATGGTTGTCATGGAGGACTGTAATAGCAAAAAACCTTTCATTTGGCTCATTAGGAAACCTAATCATGATGAGATTTTAAGATAAGTGAATGAAGACCTGACTCCAAGGCAGAATGCCTTCTGACCTACTCCTTATTAGACACATATATTTCTCAGGCAGGCATCATCCACATCTGGAAAAGGCTCAATTCTATCCTGGTTGGGAGTAAATTAGAGCAATGATTTAACAGGAAATCAAGAACACCTTGTGCTATGAGAGGAACTTCAGGAAAAAAAAAAATCAGGCTATGCTCATAAAAATGTTTTTCTTGACCAAACTCTTTTGCAGAAGGCAGAATATTTAAATGATTTATTATCTTCAAGTTACATATTTACTTTTTAAAAGAAAATTTTGTGTCAATTTGGGTGGGAAAAAACCCAATATACTAGGTCAACATCATTGTATTGAATTACCAAGTAAGATTATCTATATTGCCTGTAACTATACCTTCATTCTGGTTTTGAAAAATAATCTCTATCTCACTTTTCACAGCTACGTTCTGCTTTTAATGCACGTAGTTACATAATCTAGTTATTTTTCAAATCTTGCATTAGAAATATAGATGCTCATTTCCTTACTGAGAGACAACATATTTTCCTAGAGTTTACTAATAGTTGTTCTCACAAAAAAAAAATCTTTCTGTTCTTTAATATACTTTATTTTTTTGAAATGAATGATTACAAGAAAAAAAAAGATCAACAGTTGTAAATCTAATACCATAAAACTCATCAATTTTGATATCAGGCTGTGGAATTCAGTGTACATGATTGTCTTGTGACAAGAGGATTCCTGAAATCAAGAGAAGATGAGGAATTATACTAAAATAAAGGATATCTAACCCAGTCATTAATGGACAGGAATTATGGCATGAGTTCCTCTAAATTATCTGGCAAACATTTTCTGTAGTGTCCTTATCAATCACTTGTTTCTGCTCAAACTGCAGCAATGCATTGGACTATGGGAATTAATTGTCTCATTAAGCATAAGAGCTTTCTGTTCATAAAATAAAACTAAATGGACTTTCTGTTTCAACACATTACAATGCACACTTAGAGGAAGGATTGACTATGGATATACTCCTTATGTTAATTGCTTGCTTGTTTTCTTTTTTGCTAATAGAAACACTGTTCCTTAAATGAAATCTGATTTTTTTGTGCCTTGAGAAAATTGTGCTGGCTGTATTAAAATTATTCTTCGCTATTGTTTCCTGGTCAACAAAAATAAATAAAATACGCAAAGCAACCACACATAATAGCTGCATTTGAGATAACTGTAAAGTTTAATGTTATTTTTTCTCACCTCAATGAAAAATTGGGGGGTTTGTACGGTGGTTACAATGCCATATATTCTAAACCCACTGACTGACACCAAAAGACGCCATATAATCTCTTTTCCTTCCTAACCATGTAGTGAATTACAGATTCTGTAATTAAGGTCATCAGCTGACTAAAGTACCACATGGACCAATGTGCCACCAGAGGGAAATGCCATTTGCAGGTGATTTGAGCCACTGCAGATCAAACAAACTGCAGTGAAATGCCTGAAATCGCAATTTCACATTCACATTACTTGGGTTAAAAGCTTAGAGGCAAATTACTTAACCAATTCTGGGACAAAAAAGAGTTAGGTAACTCTCAATGTAAAGAAGTAGATACTTCCATTTTCCTTCACAGTTTAAACAAAAACAAATCTAAGAAATGCAGGAATTTCTGATTTCAATGTAGTGCAAATACCCTCTACCGTCTGCAGAAAAGAAAAAAAAAAGATTTCTTTATTTTTAGTTGAAAGATATCTTAGTCTGCTTCTCCA
The DNA here is from genome assembly GCA_013400975.1 of Atrichornis clamosus. NCBI lineage: Eukaryota > Metazoa > Chordata > Aves > Passeriformes > Menuridae > Atrichornis > Atrichornis clamosus. Next base: position 51,798 of record WBMZ01011687.1, on the reverse strand, counting down.
AGGAGGTGTGATACATGTCATGAATTTTATGTATATACATGCCTCTGTCTTTCATTCCTTTTTAATTTCTGAATTTGCCACTAATCTATGTCACACAGATCTGACAGAGAATACCATTCTCACAAATTTCATGGAAATAGGCTGCTGAAGAGAGAAAACCCTTCTATATTTCATGACTGAATAAAAAACAGCACTGTGAGATTGTGCCTTTTCTTAGCATCACAGAACTTTCTGCGAGACATGAATTTTTCAGCTGGGTAGGAGTTTACTGAGAGCAGTCATAACATTTCCTTCCTACATACATTTTCAGAAGGCTTGCCGTAATTCGATCAAAAAGGTAGTTAAGGACAGGATAGAGGAAGAAGCATTAAGAGACAGTAATATGTGTGATATGAAGTCATTTGCTGATAAGAAGTCTCTATCCATGAAAAATGTATGCCCTCAGCCTTTTGGGGAGTACAGACAAAATCCATCTTGGTCCCTTATGTTCCTCCAGCACTTAACTTCATCTCTATCTGCAAGAATTGCTAAATACAAAATATATTAACATAATTAGCTTGATAATAAATGTTAAAAGTGGTAACCATGCTCATCTAATGATCTTCTGTTCGTAACTTTTGTAATTCTCAATCACCTGCTCACCTTTTCTCCATTCTGTTTTATAAAATTCTTGCATCCACCCCTTCACCTAGATTCTGAGCACACAGCACAACTAATTATATGACTAACATTCACGTGTAGCACAATTTTTCTAAAGTAGATTGAAACTAATTCAGAAGAAGACTCTGAGCACTTATTTTCTTGTCAGCAGCTCAATTCATTTCACCCATGCTAGAGAAACGCCCATCGCTGTCACGTTGTTTGGAGTTCTCAAAGAAATTTTGTAACTTACCAAAAAAAAGAGGAAAACAAATTATGGAAGGTACTCCTCCACTGAAAGTCCTGAAGCTGGGTTTTAATTTGAAGCATTTGTACCCACCTGCTGACAGCACTTCCTTGTCCTGTGAAATCTCAGTGGGAATGAATGCAGCTGCTGGCTCTTGCTCCTAGAGGTCAGTGTTTGACTCTCCCTCTTCCATGGCTGTTAAACTTCTGCCTGAGACTTCTTCTAATGAGCTAGCACAGTCTAACAGCATAAACAAAGGGATCTGGGGTGTCGTCCTAGGACATAGCGTTTATGGTGTGTGACAGACATGAGGTTTTGGTGGGGTGGGTCTTTCCTGACTGTTAATAAGCAGCTGAAACAGGGTCCGCACGGCCTCTGTCTCCAACCTAGCACTAACTGTGCTTGTCTTCTCTGTGCATCACTGGTCGGAGCACATTTTACAAACATTAAGCAACATCGAAAATTTAATGGCAAACCATTTTTATAGTGCTTGATTCCAGAAAAAACTCAACAACTTTTTTTCTTTTTTTTTTTCCCCCTTAAAGAATTCCCCAGGGAAAAGAAATAAATATTTTCTCATTTTTCACCACACTATATAAGCAGCTTGAATATGTTGGTCAATATTATCTCAAAGATCAATAATCACAGGAGTGATGTAACTATTGGCACTTTTAATTTCAATATATCCAAAATACATTTTATAATACTTTTTATGAATGTTATTGCAAGCACATGGATCAAGAAGTGACCTAGTGGTATGTTCTTTTATTTGGTACCAGTGGGTAGTACAAGAATTGTACAGTTAACAGCTAACAGTTGTACAAGGTGTGAAACACACAGAAATAGCCCTTTTTACTTGTCAAAGGAGCTTGACAAAATGAAATGTTTCTTGTTGGTTTTTTTAATTTATTTTTTCTGAAGAAATAGAAGCTGTTGAAGTTTTACAGAAAAATAGCACTTCAGCACTTCTGTTTGCCAGTGGTCTCTGATGGGCCTACAACTTTCTTTAGCCTTAAGAGATAATGAAGTACTTTATGATCTATTACTTTATAATGAAACATATGTGTATAAAATAGAGTTTTAGGCATATCTATAAGTGAAGAGAAATTGAATCTACCTGTAATCCGTGCTAAATTCAAATGAAGTCAGGTAAGAAAATAAACTAGAAATGAAAACATGAATCACTTTAAATAAGCCACGAAATTTATAATACCATGTAAAAATCCCACTTAAATATATTTTCAAATGTATTTCATTCCATATTGAAATACATTTTCCTAATTACTGAAGTTTGGAAGGGTTGATGGATTAGCTGCAAGAGTTGAGGAGGGGGTCGGTTGACTTTAATGATTGCCTGACTAGGGTCACATTGTGTGTTTGATGTCAGTCAGTCCTTCTTAATGCAATGTGGTTTTGTTACTTCATTGGAATCAATTTCAGTTTGTAACAGTCAGAAGGATTATTGCGTGAATTAGTCCTGCTTGCTGGTTTTTCCTGTGTCTGGCTGTAAAGGCTTCGGGTCTCTGGTTTTGTCTGTGTATCTTTGTTGAATCTCCACCATGTTATGTCTCTGCAAATTATCATGCCCTTTCTACTTTCTGCATATATATTTTAACACTCTTTCTCAAAGGAACATCTGTTCTGACAATATGTTTTGATCTTCTGCTCTACTGATGTGTATCTTTTCAGCCGGGCAAGCCTTTATTTGTGAAATGAGTTAGTCTTGTTACATTTCCCATGGCAGGCTAAAGCTTTCCAATATATTATTGATAATGCTCATAAGTCTACTGATATAAAAAGAGGACAAAAAATGTTGTGAGAGAAGAATGAACATTTGAAATTGAAAGATAAGAGTGCAAAAGGAAAGCAAATGAATGATATTAGAAGGAGGATAGAGATGAACATTTTGAATTCTGATGGGGTTTCATGCTCACACACAATCCATTTGTTGAGACAGTACTTGATTTGCATTGCATTTGACTGTTGTGTGAGAGATTTCTATACCTATACTTTTCTATCCCTATAGTTTTTAACATTATTTTAGTCATTCTTTTCATCCCTCTGATGTGTTCTTATAGATGCATTTTATGTAACTATTTTAAACTCAGGGTAAATACTTAATTTACTTGCTATAATACGTAACTTATTGTTACATTTGCATTACAGATGAGCTTTTCAGATATCCGATAGTCATGAAAAACATTGAGGGTAATGAAACTTCAGAAAGAGGTAAACATTTCATATGGAATAATAGTTTTTGCTTAATAGTACAAAATAAGGAGTAAAAGGTTTATACGTTTATAAAAACAAACTGCAGTATACAGGAAAATCATTACTCATTTTTTCTATGTAGAATTTGAGGATTATGTGGGAAGTACTTGCAGATTTGTGCATACAAGAAGTCTTTAATTTTGATTTGTTCTCAGATGCAATATTGGAAAAGATATGCTGCTGAAATATGTCAGTCAGTGAAAGAAAAATGTCAAGCCCTAATGTTCCTTCTGATAGAACTGTGAGAGGTTGTCTGTAAACACAGTGCTAACTCATCTGTCCATGGCTGCCAACTTATTTACTGGCAACTCAAGGAAAGAAACTGGCAATCTAAATCATCATGAGAAAAAAAAATGCTTAATTTATTCATCCTTAAGTGGGGAAATAACTATATTTTAAACATCTTTGTTTTGTTATCTGATTCTATAGACACAGTATTTCTCCTCTCTTCCCCACAATATCACGACCCTACACAAATCCAAACCAGCACAAAAGTTGAAACCCCTCAAAACACAAGAAAACACCCCCAAAAATTCAAAATGTACTAAGCTTAAATGTCTAAGAAGCTCAAAGATGCTAACTACTGGAAGCACAATTGCTTTTGAGAGCTAAATAAATGCTCTTTGAATGGTCTTGTATCGAGGTTCTTTGGTCCACACACACACACACAAAAACCCAAACCGAACCAAACTCAGCCCCAAACCAAACCAGGTGATACAGTGTTCCTGGATTCAATTCAAGACAATGATTCTATGAATAATAGCAAACAGTATCAAATATTTGGAAAAAAATGTGCCTTTCCAGCACTGTGTGTAGTATTCCAACAGCCACAGAACAAACCCAGATAATTATGCAATCCAATCAATTTAAATCTAGACCTGAAAGATGTCTAATTGAAAAGATCAGCCATTTACACAATAACATGTAAATAGAAAAGCACATATAAATGTTTACATGTACAGGTGCTCGTGCCACTCTCTAGATCCACGCAGGTAATGAAGAAACAGGAATGGCTTTGAGAGTACACATTAAATATTTCAGTAAGTCCCAGCACAAACCGTGAGTTATTCCCCTTGTACCAGTTCTGGAATCTGCTTTACTTTTAATATTCCTATGACACAGGAGGATACTTTGCCCTGGAAATGTCAACAATGTAATTTATTAAGCAGCGTCTGTTTGGGAGACAACAGAGTTGTAAAAGCCAAAGAGAGTAAACAAACTGTGCCTTCCAAGTGCTCCTTGTTCTCCAAAGCCTGGGAGGAGGTCCAATGTAGTTGATCTTACAGGAGTTTGTAAAAAACCCTTCTATATAGCATCCATATTTTCCAAGACATCAATAGCAGGTATAGCCCTTAAAAACCTGTAGTCAAATAGTTTCTTGAATTCAAGATCACAGACACTTGGACATCAGAGCTGTGTTTTGTCACACTGTCTATTATTTGTGACAAGCATACAAATGGAAAATCCTGGTTTCTTCCTTCTCAAGTGCAGCTCTTGCATAGAAAAGTAATCAGAAATCCACCTTAAGTGTCTTTTGCCACTCAAAAAATGGAGACTTATTGCAATAGCATTTATAATATCTGTGATTATATAAGAGTATATGTACTACAATAATGAAAAAGTAAATGCATGTGCAGCCAAGTGTCCTAATAGCTCGATTTGACAAGACAGGGTTGAGTACAAGTCATCTATGTAATGGTTTGTCTTTTGAGCAAGATGTGGCATATGCTGCCTAATTTTGTATTTCATCATCATTCTCTCATGTATTTCCTCACCTTCAAAGACAAATTTTGTTTTTTAATATAAGAGTGAGAATTACACCCACTCCATGTTTGGTAAGAAATGAGATAAGAGCAATGGCAGGAATTGGTTTTTTTTATTAAGAAATGGAAAACATTTTCTTCCTACTGTTATCACAGCTCCTTTCCTGTATGCCTTGCAATCAGTCTCACCACCATCACAGCAAGGCTGGCACGGATTTTTCCTCTTTGCCTTAGTTTCCAGTCACTAATTGTGTAATTAAATGCTTTATGTATTCAGGTGATTCCTTGCCAATTCACCATTGCCTGTCACTTTCCAATTTAAAGTCTGTCTCAATTGCTTCTCCGTGTTTTCATTTTCCTATCTTGATATTTACTCTTTTCAAGAAAAGCAGATTTTCCCATGATTCTCTGCTCTTCTTTCATAGCAAAAACAATTCTGAGAAGCCTATGGTAATGTTAGGCAATGGCTCATCTTATCTGCAAGAAGGATTAGGTCCTCAAATACGTAATATGTCAATGCTAACACCGGTGTAGTTCTCAAACCTTATGCAACTCTGAGTCTCCCAGGAGCTGTATTTGTTCTTGTTGCTCCGTGAAGCATGTGCACAGAGCTGGGGAGCCATGAGAAGAAGAAAAACATGTCAGTGGAAAGCATTTCTGACAATTTATTTTCTAAGAGTTCTTTGTAGCCTTGCCTTCTCAAGGCTCAGAGTTTTTTTCAAAAGCCTTTCTTTTCGCATTGTGGTGGGTTGACCTCGGGTGTGTGCAAGGTGCTCTGTCCCAAGATCTCCTGCTCCTGTGAGATCTATCTAACCTCCCTCTCCTCAGCAGGACAGGGCCTGGGAGAAAACAAATAGAAAAAAGTCTCACGGGTCAAGATAAAGGCAGTTAACTAAAGCAGAAGCAGAGATTGTGTGCACAGAAGCAAAGGGAAAAAAGAATTTTATTCTCTACTTCCCATCAACAGCCGATGTCTGACACTTCCCAGGAAACAGGGCTTCGGTACGTGCAGAGGTTGCTCCAGCAGAAATATGTCATAAAAACCCGAGTGCCTCCCAACCTCTGCCTTAGCTTTTATTGCAGAGCAGACGCCCTGTGGTGCTGGACATCCCTTTGGTCCGCTCGGGTCAGCTGTCCTGGCTGTGTCCCCTCCCAGGTTCCTGCCCAGCCCCAGCCTCGCGGCCTTTCGGGGCGGTGGATTTGGACAGAGAGTTGTGGTGCTGTGGGAGCACTGCCCAGCAATACCGAAACACTGGTGGGTTCCCAGCACCTCTCTGGCTGCACAGCCCAGCGCACCAGGGCTGCTACCTGCAAATTAGCTCCCTCTCAGCCAGACTTTCATACAGGTTTTGTTTCTCACAGTACAAAGCAATGCCTTCAATGCAGCCTGTAGAGATTCTCTCAGCTTAAACTCAAATTTTGATTCTACTTTTGTGTATTAGGGGAGGAGATTTTCCTGCTATTGCTCCAAAGTTATTAAAATTCATTACCCCTCTCCATTAAATTAATGAAGATTTCTTTCCAAGTTGCTCAGGAGACAGTACTCTTCTAGAAATATTAATGTGATGCTACTGCTTTGCTGAAGGTTTTTTTTTCTTTTAGGTTTTTCCTTCTTGAAGGTGGTGTTCTGACTGCTGTGCTGAGTGAGGAGGAAATTGTGAAAAGTGAGAACCACAGGGAGGGACAGCATCATGCTCAGGGCTTGATCACTGCCTTTACTGACAGAGACCTGGAGGAAAAATCTAACATCTGTTCTGTCACAGAGCTGTAGCAAACACCTTCCAATTAAAGGAATAATCACACATTCCTATAATGGCATTATTAAAGAAAAGTATTTGGAAAGGCACAATTTACATGACTTTGGAGTACAAACATTTCAGTTGCATCACATTTTGCTTTTAAATTTGATTTTACATCCACGATTTCTAATTATTAGGAAGTAAGGAGAATTTAAACTAGTAAATGATTCACTGATATGAAGACCCCTCAGAAGATAATACAGTCATTTTGCTGATGTCATGTCTGTGGTTGTATTGTTATTTCTGAGTCACTGGCAAGAGTTGAAAACAAGCAGTAGTTTCAGGTTTTATTCTTGGGTATTGGTCAGTTTTATTGGTGTGTCTGAAGTTGATGTATTATCTCAAAGAGACCACAGAAAATGGATCTCTTAAATATGCAATTTATTGCAAAAGAATGCTATTAACACAAGTATTTCCTGTGTAGTAGAGCAGCCATTATTAACCACAGCTACAATTTCTAAATATTTTAAAAACTATCTGTAAATTTGTATTGCCTCTGTGCTATTTCAGTAGATTCTTCTCTAATTAATGTGGAGTAACTTGTGATTAGACACCTGCTAGTCTTTCTAGTGCCTGAAACCTGAATTCTTTTTCTGATGATTTTTCAAAAACCATTGACGTACTATGATTTTACAGTAATGGTTCTCTCATTGTGGCACATTTTATGACCATGTCATGAAGGGATTATTTTTGCACTGGTCCATGTCTCAAATATCGCCACGTGCTGAAACCACATTTCTCAAGTATTGAACATTTTGCTTTCAAGAATGGTTTTCAAGACTATCTATCCACTGCTTATCATGTATTTGATGGAGGACTTTCTGTGGCCTTGAGAGAATCATCCTGCATTTTAATTTCATTTTTCCATACTGTGAAGTGTTAAAAAGTGTTAACCTTTTTTTTATATGAATTGAATCCATTTTATAAGTAGAAAAAAATTATAAACAGCAAGTGCAAAATGTTTTTCTCTTTGGTGGAGGCAATTTTCTTTTGTTTCTTAACATTTCAAACAAAGAAAACGGTAGATAAGCAAACGTAAGAAATTAATTTTCCAAATGTAGGACCCTAAACTCAGTGAAACTCTGAATCACTCTCTTTCCCCCAGAGAAACGACAAACAGAGAAGTCACGCTCCTTAGTTTGTCATCATTGCTGAGAACAGATACTTGGCAGAGCTTGGTCAGAGGACATGGGCAGAAACCTTTGCCTACGCCAGAGGAGGGGGGATAGATTGATACAGCTCCTACAGCATTCCTACACATCCTTCTGCTCCTGTTAAAAGGCTGCTGGAGTTTCTCTTCGGCAGCTGCTCCCTCCCTGCAGTGAAGGTCTTCTCTCTCTGCCCTGCTCCTCTCCTCGCTGCTTAAGAAGGACCTGGCTTGTTCCTCAGCACCCTTCTCTTTCCCAGTAGCCAGAAATGAGGATAAAACAGGATTTATAATTAATAAGTGATTAAGGGGAATAGAAATGTATATTTACTGCAGTATGAAGTAATTAGGACTGAACGGTATCAGAAAAGGGAGGTTATTCAGCTTCTGGGCCTCTGGGCCTGGAGAAGTGGGGAGAGCAAGAAGCCAAGCTCTTCTGCTACCCCCATCTTTCAGAAGAGTGCCTAAGAATCATATCCTCTCAGTCCCACTCTGACACACAGCATTTCCCCAAGCTTCCAGGACTTCTCCTAGAAACCAGCAGGTTGTTTTTCCCAACCTCATGCAGAAAGATGTTCCCCTCCTCCCAGGCTGGCACAGCACAGATTTAATTGCCTTCTGGCCATCACAGATTTAATTCCTCTTACAATACGAAGCTTGCTGTAGTACTACGTGGGTCAGAAAATAAATGGACTTATTATTTGGGGGGGAAGAAATTAGATATGTACATAGTTATGCTATTGCTTCTAGGAATAGCAATTTTAAAAGTAAAATTCCAAAATTTCAAAATGAAAGAGAAGCCAAAATAGTTATTAACTGCTTTTAACTTTATTATACATTATGTTATCCATTATTTTACTATATCTCTATTCTGTATGAGTTTCTGAAAGAACCACTAAATTTCTTCTTTGAAAGTAGCAGAAACAGAGCCAATGTTATTGCTGATATTACTAGAGATGCTTAAGTCTATTTATTTTCTTTAAAATGGTTTATTTTTATAAGGGGGACTTTCTTTTCCTTTTTTTTAAGAATAAAATTAGATTTTAGACTACGCATCGGTTGAGGTGCTGAGGCAAGATGTAAGAAGGTATTTAGCTTCTGTTTGTCTGCCTTGTCACTGCAGTTTCATATTTCTCTTTTTCTCTGATATGACTCATGTGCTTGAACAAGGGGTTTGCAATCTAATCTCAGAAAAAAGGAATGAATCCCTTCCGGTTTTCTAACCTGTTCTGTTGCTGAACCATTTAATATTTTCTCTTAAAGGGAAAGGCATTTAACAAATCTAGTCTGAACACTCAAAAGTATGTTTATAAACTCTGAATATGTTCTGCTTTACTCTAAACCCATTGTCATTATTCGATTTTTGTGAAGTTCAAATTTTGTCCTCTGCAATTAACACAAGCACATTTTAATTGCATATATATTTTGGTATATAATTAAATATATACATAGCTTAACTAAAAGGTTTCTGTATTTAGATCAACATATTTATCTTAAAAAAAGAAGCAACAACTTGAGTTTTTGGTCTTAATAACTGAAACACTACTTTTTAAAATGCACATAAAAGTAACATTTCATCTCTTGCAGTGGCCTGAAAAATATGGGAAAGATCACTGTTCCTCTGTAAAATGAAATTCCAGAAGCACTTCAAAGCACTCAGACTGTTAATTGTGTTAAAGTACAAGCAATAAATTGTTATGGTGTGCTATTTTATTTTTATTGAAGACTAAGTGGAGTTTAAATTACCCCTTCAGACAGATAGCTTTGTTATGTTTTATTATATTTTTATATAAATCTCAGTAAGTCTGTTTCTAAGATGAGGATTAAGAAAATTTTATCTGTTTAGAATGGTACAAAGAAACCAATTCCTGCATATATTTAAATGACAGTAAATGAAGCATTACAGAATCTCAGCAGAAACTGAAGAGCTTGGTGATTTTGAGTACAACTGAGGTGGAAATTATATTCCTGCCCTCTTGTTTTTGAAAGATGATGAGTAAGGAAGATGGACGCTTGCAAAGCTGTGGTTGAGACAGACACCTGACAAGCGGAACACCTGTGTGAAAGCCCATTTCTCTTCCCGTTTCAGCTCAGCACTTGATCCCTCACTGTGCTCATGTTGGGTGGATGTCCAGCAGGTCTTCTGGTCCTTCTGAGACAGACCTCTTCCAGCCTCTTGTCTTGAAGATATTTGCCTGTGTTTACCGACGTTGAAGAGTTATACTCCAGCTTAGTGTTGTTCGGGTGAATTTCTGAAATATTGAGCTTAGGCGCCAAGAAACTGTCTCTCCCTTTGTTCTCAGCCAGCTGCTCAGAAGGGAACAGCTTTAAAGATGACAGAGGAAGGGAGGTGTCAGTGCTGTGGCCAAAGGGGCACCTGAAGTGGAGGGCTGGACTCGGTCTCTTACGAGGTGCTGCCCTCCACCAGGCTGTGCTTGTGTGACTGCTGCCAGAACAACCTGATAACCGGAAAATACTGATAACATGATTCCAGTTGGCTGGCAGGAGATGGTTCAGGGATCTCCTCCTGGCACAGTGACGTTCTCCAGCTGTGAGCACCGTCCCAGGATGATGCCTTTTCGTGATCCAGGGTGAGATGCCTCAATGTGCAGATGACACCGTACGCCAAAGTCATTAGCACAGATTTTAGTTAACAGTAGGTGTGAGGTAGGGAGAGACAGAAAGAAGTCGGAAAAAGAGAAGAGAGGCAGGGAGAGAAAGAGTGACAGAGAGATTCCATGGACCCCCGTCGTGTCCCACTTGTCCTTGGTGATCCGTGAAACCCATCAGTGGGTTAACATGTTCAGGTATCTGTGGGAATGCCCAGGTATCTCCCATGGGAAGGGGGCAAGTTTTACCTCGTCTTCTGCAACAGACTCTAGATCTGTTGCAAAACCTGTGGATCACATGCAGCCCCCTGGTGAAAGGCCTCGGGAATGAGTTGTGGGGGAACTTCGGGAGTCTTTGATGGTTTATGACACCTTCTAAGACATGACAGCTGCCTCTCTGACATGTGAGTGTCTCGTGAATGTGACCTTCTGCTGGGGAAGACAGTTTCTGTAAGGGAGGACTCTCTGTAGGGTCTGCTTCTTTATCTGGCTGGTAGCCTCTGGTGATGGGTGTTCACCCCTTCTGTACCAGAGGTTTCACTGTCACACACCCAAAACTCCTCCTTCTCCCCCTCAGTTGAGGAGGGGAGTGTATGCAAACTTGGCCTCAGCAAATGAATGAGTCTGGGGGCTGAGGCCTCCTCTCAGTCCCAGCCAGAGCTGATTTTCAGCACAGCAGCTGGGTTTGGCTTTCCTTGTGGATACATTCTTCTCCCCAGCCTTGTCTTCTTCCCCCTAGACCTGAGATACTTGGGCAATAGTGTCACTTTTTCTCAAGTTCCTGGCAAGTGGCTTAACTCACAGTTCAAATTCCCCTCAGGAGGCATATCTGAGGGGTGGGTTCCAGTGGTCTCAACTTCTTCATACAGTTTGCCCCAAGACCTGCGGTGGACTCAACAATGTTTAAGGTAGTTATGGTTTTTTAGCCTCTTACACCTCTCACCACCTGTGGCATCGTGTTGGTACGACAGGACTCAGCTGGTACCGTGCCTTGTTGCCACAAAAGGTCTCCCCTTTGACTCTCTCTGTGTGTTCTGGCCCTTCTTCCCTGCTGACTCTTGCACTCAAACGATCAGATAACAAACTCCTTTCAATCACTAAGTGGCAATAAGACTGAGTTGGGAAGAAAAGAAAAAAAATAATTGCCATGTTAGTAAACTGACTTAAATAGACACCAAACATTGAACATGGGAAGGGATAGTAGGGCTGGAGAAAAGGGAGAGAAGAGAAAGGGAGAGCTTTTCCTGTTTTCCACAGTAGTTGGTTCCTAGCTTGTTTTAAGTTATAGTTTGATTCAGCCATAACATGAAACTGCACAGCTGACTTTTTTCTTCTTTAGCATCGTTAGGCTGCTCTCCACAAAGGAGGTTTTGAAATAACCAAGCTTCTGATATTCTCTTACATTTTAGGAAAATGTTCACCATAGATATCTTTCGCAGGGATTTTGCAATATTATTAGACAACTAAAGGTCCAAAGACTGCATCCTACAATTAATTGCCTGATATTTAAAGAGACTTTAAATAAATTTCTCACCCAATCAGCCTGTTAGTCAATGATGTCTAAAACCAGTCATTCTCAACACAAGCTAAACTGCCAGTTTATTTCTGATAGTTTCATAGCTAAACACAAAATTAATTCAATTCTTTATCCTTTACTTCTCTTTCCTTTTGCCTCTGAAACAGTCTAAGGTCTGCCTTGGTGTTATTTCAGGTAAGGTCAAAAAGAAGTGCATGGCTACTTCAAAATCAGAGACTGCATTTGCTGTACTAATCACAAGTGCAATCAAACACATCGGTTAAGAAGTTCTGCAGGTACAGACTACTAAGAGAATTCCGTCCTACTTTCTTTGAATAGTAGATTAAAAGCTGGTTTTCATTTTACTTATTTCACATCAGCCAGATAGGAGGCAAATCAACCATAGATGAAACAATAGGCAATGCTGATAGGTGAATTTTGAATATTGTGAATTTCTGGTTAATTCCTTTTGTTGTGTTTTATTAATTAAATTTATGGAAAAGGTAACTGTTCTCAGTAGTTACACCATTTTGTTTCAGTTTTTTAATCATAAAAATTTTTCAATTTTTATGAACATGGGGACAACTGAGTTGGGTTGTGAACTTGTCTGCCTCCTCAGTTGGAGCAATAACCTAGGGAATAGATATGAAACAAATTAAACTTCTCAAACTATTTTTCACAAAGTGACATCGCAAGAAAACATCTTTACTGCATAGACCTGAAAATACATAATCATGTATCTATACAAGGTTTTCTTGGTTGTTTTTTAGTGGAATTTGGGGTTTTCTGTTTGTTTGTTTTTTATTGCCTGGGTTGGAAGGGATGTTAAAGATCATCTCATTCCAACCCCCTTTCCATGGGCAGGGACACCTTCCACTATCCCAGTTTGCTCAGAGCCCCATCCAACCTGGCCTTGAACACTTCCAGGGATGGGGAATGCACAGCTTCTCTGGGCAAGCTCTTCCAGTGTCTCACCACCCTCACAGGAAAGAAATTTTCCTCAGATCCAATCGAACCCTACTCTCTGTCAGTTTGAAGCCACTCCCCCTTGTCCTGTCGCTCCAAGCCCGTGTAAATCGTCTCTCTTCATCTTTCTTGTGAGCTCCCTTCAGGTACTAAAAGGCCACAATGAGGTCTATAAAAGTCCCAAAACCTATAAAGTGTACAGTTCAAAATTAAAGACTTTGGTTTCAAAATTATTTCATTGCCAGAAACACACAAACTCTTCTTTATTAAAAAAAAACCGAACACACACACACACACACAGAAAACCAAACCAAAATAAAACAAAAAAAATCCCAGAATTCCCCCTCAAAAGATGACTAAAATCAATTAATATGTTAAAAAATTCTTTTTTTTTTTTTCCCCGAAGACAACTCTCTGTGGAATGCTAGCTGAAAAATCATCCTTATATTACATAGGGATTTTCAGGGACTGAGAAAGCATCTGCCTGGCTCTGCTCTGCAACCCTCATTGTAGGCGCAGAAAGAAGCACCATGAGATAGCTGAACTCCTCTGTGTCTCAGGGGAAAAAGTGAGTGTGCAATTGGCACAGTTACCTTCTCTGAGAGGTAAATGAAGGGTAGGACTGAGGAGAACACAACGCGCAGCTGGGCTGTGCAGACAGTCCGCGAACACTCCCTCGTGGTTCTTCAGTCAGCTAAGGGGTGGTGGGAGCAGGCAGGGCTCATCCCAAGGGCCGTGTGTGTGTCTGTGTGTCTGTGTGTCTGTCTGTGTGCACGTTTGTGGGGCAATCAGCGGTCAGTTACTCAGGGACACACTTTCCCTCTGTCTGATCAGTAGCCTGGGAGCCCTGTTTGGAGAAGCAGACTGATCCGGAAACCATTTGCACTGATTTACAAAAAAGCCCCCCCTTACAAGCTTCTCCCACGTGTATCTTAACAGCTGATAGCTCACAAACACTGGAGCGAAAGGTTAATATTTTATGTTACCTGAAAACTGAAGTCCCGAGCTTACTTGTGGCATTAAAACGGGCTTTTCTAGTTCTAGCACTTCAGAAAGCAATGCATCTTCAGGCTGCCATGGTTTTCTAAGTATAGTTAATTTCTACGGTTGGTTTTGAACCACCTTATTCCCAAATCATGTCAGAAAGGGAAGAGAAAGGGTAACAAAACCAGAAAGCAATCATAATACAATTATCTTAAGGTCTGATCTCAGGTCTTCCTGACATAAAAAATAAATGTTTAAAGCTAAAAATGTCATCCTCACTGGGCAGGAAAAAAAAAAATCCCATTTCTTGTAGTTTGCAGGATATTAGATCAGAACAAATAATAGCTTTGTGGTTCCTCAGTACGTTTTGTCATTATAAAAGCAGTAAATACAGCATGAACTGGTCTTTGAGCCCCGTGTATTTTTCTCATTCCCACAACAATGACATAAAACAGAAAGGAAAGCACTTTCTATTAAACACAACCTCTGAGCTGCTGCCTGAATTGCTGTGCCTCCTGGGGGCCGGCTGGCAGTGCCCGGGGCAGCCACTCCCAGGGGAAACCACACGTACCAGGAGCCCCTCCAGCATCCCTCTCTCCAAGGCAACTGGGAACATCGGGAACAGGGTGGGCTTGGTGCCTCGTTTGCTGGCAAGTGCTGAGATCTCATCCTGGCTCAGCACAAGAGGCTAACAAGGCAATTTACAGCTTGTCATTTTTCATTGCTTTTAGTAGTATCTTCCAAAAACAAAGTGGCATTTCTGGTTTATCTCTGTATTAGACAGGTAAATGCAGCAATATTGCATTCTTCTGGCAAGGCAGGATGTGCTGCTCTGCAGACATTCATGGCATGACAAATGTCTCTAAATAAGGACTGAAAGATGCTATCTAGACGGAGTTATTAATCTATTTTTTTCCTCACCATTAGGGTAACTAATCATTAACTTCAGAGTGCCCCAAGCAACTCCCAATTTTTTGTCGAATTCATTGACTAATTTGCTTGAATCACAGAATCACAGAATCATTAAGGCTGGAAAAAACCTCCAAGCTCGTCAAGTCCAACCTTTGATCAATCACTACCTTACCAACCAGCCCATAACACCAAGTGCCATGTCCAGTCGTTTATTTAAAACCTAAAGGCATGGTGACTGCACCACCTCCCTGGCAGCCCATTCCAAAGCTAAACAACCTTCTCCATGAAGAAATTTTTCCTGATGTCTAACCCAAACCTCTCCCAGTGCAGCTTGAGGCTATGTCCTCTTTTCCTGTCATGATTTGCCTGGGAGAAAAGGCCAACCCCCTCCTGGGCACAACCTCCTTCCAGGTAGGTGTAGAAGGGTGAGAACATCAAAACAATAATTTCAGATCTTTCGTGTTGAAATATTCTACTTCAGATTTTACTGGCATTTGAAATAAAAGAAATTTTAATAGTAGAAATAGAAAATGTCACAGAGGATGAAACAGATCATTTTCTTTGGCATGAAATATTTTTCTGTGGGCTCTTAAATGATCATACTGACAAGTTAAAGAAATCATTTTATATTAATAAGCAGCTATCTTCCCACTCCCAAGTACTCAGTTGTGAGAAGGAACAGGGTAGAGAGAGACCACTGTATGTCAGTCATGCAGGCCTCTCCCAGGCCCACTTCCTCCTCAGAGGGCCGTGACAACGGCACAGTTTGAGATGTGCAGGCACTTTAGGTTTTCTGCTCCCACCCTGACACAGCTGTGAAGTCTAATGGTGCTGGGGTATTTGCCGGCAGGGCTTCCACACATCACTAGATTTCCCCTGTAGATGAATGCTTTCAGGCCACCAGAGAAAAGGATATGCTTTGAAGAAATCAGCCCTCCCCAGGGTCCCTGAGGGAAGACAGGCACCTCAAGCAGCTCTTCACCACAGGAGCAGCATTTTTTATGTTCTCCCCAGAGGGACCATCTCTTTCTGTAAACTATGAAAGAAAACCAGGGAAGATATTCTCTTTAGGTTGCAGCTGCCACTTGTAACTTCCCAAAGCTTTCCCTTTTCCCACCTGGAAAATATATTTATAAATCAAAAATGTTTAAATAATTTTCATATTTTTCATTTCAAGATTTAAAAAAAAAAAGCAAAAACAAACCCAAAGCTCAAGAGGCAAAAATTGTGTCCACTGTGGATACACCCTAAGTAATGAGCAGAAATGTACTCTTCCAATGAAGACATATTCATGAGAAGTGGGAGGCTGTGCACGTGTATTAACATCATACATAATTCTTTTCTTTACTTTCCAGCTTGCATCCTTTCCCCCTTTTAATGGCCTATCCAGAGGTTGGTTCTGACGGGAAGTGTGGCTGCATGTCCTCTCACTGTGAGACTGACAGGACACCACTCCAGTCCTTCACAGGCTCACAGTCCTTCACTGACTCTCAGTCCTTCATAACCCTGACAAGAAATGGATGCAGGAACACCTAATAAGTCTCGGGGCAGAGCTCTGACACTGATGATCCAGGCACACAGCAAATTCCATCACTCACTGAAGGCCCAAATTCTCTTAAATTCCAGTTGTCCCACCATAGTTTGTTCAAACCAGGATGGACGAGTGGCACTGCAGGATTACTTCCAAGTTCAGGCTCAGCTGCCTGCACACTGCTGGCTCTGGCCTGAGCAGCCCTCACACGGCAGAGGCCCTTTGGAAGAAGTTTCCTCCCTTTTGGCACAGGAGGCTTGGCAGCAGCACTCACTGATATCAGCTGCTGCCCTTTCAGGGCCAGGCAGATGGCCTGTGAATCCCCTTAACTCCACAAATGGATCTGATAAGAACCCCAAGCTCAAGACAAGCTCTGTTGATAATTGTGCTGCGTTCGCACAGGTTTTAGGACTCTCACTTTCCCAGTAACAAAGATGCATTTGAGAAAGGCACAGGCAGGACAGTGCTGTGCGTGCATTAGCCCAAAGAGCTCTTGATTAATGTCAATGAGTCTGACTTGAGTCTGTTCCAGCTCACATTGGGCAAGGTGGAATATTGCTGAATCCAAGGCTAAACCTGTGCCTTCAGCAATGATTATGGCTGATTTGTGTCTGTCATTTAATGCACAGGAATAATGAAAAATGACACCTGTGCCTGTCTCTACATTAGATGACTTGCAAAGGTCGGGTTCTTCTCAGTGGTCATTAGCTAACTCGAGAGAGGAGGGACAAAGGCGGTGTTTCCCTTAAATCTGTGATCTCTTATTCTTCACCTAATAGCCCAGTGAAGCTTTAGTTATAACAGGGCTATGCAAATTTCTCATCTTTATTTCCTTGTGTGACCTACAGCGACGTTCTTGAAATGAATGTTTGTGTTGGATTCATTGCTGCAGCCCTCAGCACTTACAGCTCTCTCCTGGTGACAAAGTAGCATTCAATCAGTTCCATGACCCTCTGCTGCTCTAATGACAGGCAGATGTCCCCTTGACTCCATTAATCCCCTGGACCAGCTCCATCTGCCTCACAAAGCAGCCTACAAAAATATCAAAACTAACCCAACAATGGTTTTTGACATCCCCAGACATTTTTCTCTTTCTGAAACACATGGAAGAGGGCCATCACAAACCCATGAACATACTTGCATTCCTGAATTTGACAAGACCATATAGGTAGTGCCATAGATATTAGACAGAATTTTCTCTAAGTTTCTTTCTTAGCACATTTTAATAACACTAAGCTTCATAAGGGGCTCTATATAGCAAACAATAAAAAGACTAATAAGATTTTTTTTTAAATGTATAGCTTTCCACAGTGATGAATTGTTTAGGGTGATGGGAAACATGCTGTCTGGCAGAGAGAAGACAGTAAAATCACATATTGTAATCACAGAATATCCTGAGTAGGAAGGGACCCACCAGGATCATTGAAGTCCAACTCCCGGCCCTGCACAGGACACACGGAGTCACCCCATGTGCCTGAGAGAATTCAAACTCTTCTTGAGCTCTGTCAGGCTTGGGGCTGTGACCACTGCCCTGGGGAGCCTGTTCCAGTGCCCAACCACCCTCTGGGAGAAGAACCTTTCCCTGATATCCAACCCAACCCTCCCCTGACACATCTTCAGGCCGTTCCCTCGGGTCCTGTCACTGTCACCACAGAGCAGAGCTCAGTGCCTGCCCCTGTTCTTCCCCTCATGGAGGGGATGGGAAAATATCCTCCTGGAATGTATGAAACAGTTATACATCACCCTTAATGACTGTGTTTGGGAGGAGATAAGTGGAAAAATAAGAAAATAAGAATAAATAATAAGAAAAGTGTGATGACATGTGCTGCTGCAGAGACCTCTGTGCTGAATGGTCCAGCTGTCTAAAGATGCAGAGGTCAGAGCCTCAGCTGAGGAAAACAGGCCTAACTCTTAGTAGACAAATATATTCCTCTCATCAGGCACTGTTTCCTGTTAATAGCAGGTTTGCTTTTTTTTGCTAAGTATTATATATCTGTATTTTTCTTCAGTAGTGCCAATAGACAGCTTTTGAAAAAAAAAAAAAGAAAGAAATGACTGAATAAAATTTGCTGCTTTTGTTGTTTTACAGCATCCTCTGTAAGTGTTAAATAATTTTTCTCTCCTTAAGGAGTTTTGCTGAACTCTAAAATATGGAACTCTAAACTTGGCTGTGAAACTAGTGAAGTAACAGTGCAACAGTAATTATTTGTAAATGTATTAATTCCCTTTTCTGGCCTGAATTCTGTTCAGTATCATTATTGGTAGCTTGCTACTTACAGTGCAGGAGTTTGTATTTGTGTTGAGGAGGAGCTGTCATGGCGTCTTACTGCAGCATCCTATTTAGAAATTGCTTACGGAAAAGACAAAGATAAAATATATCTGCTTCTTTCCCTATTACATATCAAAATATTCTTTTTGCATAGTGACAATGCTTTTAGTGAAAATATCATAGCAGGAGTCAAAGGCTCTTTTTTTTTCACTTGCTAATACTAGTAACATGGTGATTTTTATTACGTTTTTTGTTTAGAAGAGGTGACTAAAATTAAGTAGGCAGTCAGTGATGGTGACAATCATAAACCACAAAAAGCTCATCCCCTTCTTGCCCTATTTCATGTTCCGTGGTCTGAACTCTTCCCCCTGAGGTTACCCTGCATTTCACAAACACACACATTTCCTGTGTCCTCCCACAGAGCGGATGGCTTCTCATTTGAAATCTGCTACTGCTTTCTGTCAAGGACCTTGGCCCATTCTCCACACCCCACCCCGATCTAATTCAACAAACATAAATAACTCCTACTGCAGTACCAGTGACAGAAAAGTCTGTACATTCATGCCGTAGGTTCAGTATCAGGCCCTGATGATAATTAGGGGGAGACTCTCTTTTAACTGTGATTCTATCTACTTGGTTTTATGTTGTGGTTTTTTGGTTTTTGTTTTTTAAATTTCATTAAACATACACAAAAATTTTATTTTCCAGTTACAAAGCATTAAAACACATCAGATATAGCAAAAACAGACATCAACAGCAGCTATTCTGCATTTTGGTCATCTGTCACTCATCCTGATTCCTTCTGTCACAGCCCGGCAGGTGAAAACACTGCGAGTTATGCTCAGTCCATGAGGACTGAGTATGTTAATGCACAGGAGAGAGAAAACATGCAGGAGTATGCTCACCTTGGATGATATTCCAGGCATGAAAATAGGGAAGACCACACATTTGCTTGCAGAACTCATGGAAAAATTGCACTGCTGTACATAGCGCAAGAAGATTAATTTTCCACTAAACTAGTTAGAAAAAAATGAGTAAGTGGAACTACTATCAGAGTTGCTCAGGAAATGGTAATTGCATTTAAACATTAAAAATCCAGAAAAGTTTATTTATATTATTTAATTTAAAGGGTTGCTCGCCTTTTTTTTTAATGTTCAAGTCCTTGAATATATTGACGATTTTTAAAAAGGCCAATTTTTGTTTTTAAAATTGATGACAAGCACTTTGCAAACACTAATTTGCACTTGGATTTAATTTAGATGTCAACAGTGGCCAGGAAATGCATGGAAAAGCTTTCAGCAGGGATATATATAGAGGAGACAGGGTAGATACCAAGAAAAGCCAAACAAACCTATAATAGTCCCTTGTTTTTTGTTGGTAGTTTCTGCTTGCCGATGAAAGAGGACAACTTTCACCAGCTGCGTGGAGGCAAGAGGGCTGGAGCCCTTTAGGTGCATTTTGCTGCAAGAGTTTACTTGGAGGGTTTTTGCTGCCTACTTTTTTGCAGTGTCACTCTCCTGTGGTACAGGGAAGGCTTTAATACCCACAAATCATCTTCCTGAATCTGAAATAGGGCCTCTACTTGCAAAGATGAGCCAGCAGTGCCCTGGCAGCCGGGAGGGACATCCGTGTTCTGGGGGGCATCAGGCCCAGCGTGGCCAGCCGGACAAGGGAGGGGATTGTCCAGCTCTGCTCTGCGCTGGGGCAGCCTCACCTCGAGTGCTGGGGGCAGCTTTGGGAGCCACAATATTAAAAAAGACTTTTAGCTATTAGGCAATGTCCAAAGGAAGGACATGATGTTGAAGGGCCTTGAGGGGAAGCCGTGTGAGGAGCGGCTGAGGGCACTTGGTCTGTTCAGTGTGGAGAAGAGGGGACTGAGGGGAGACCTCACTGCAGTCACAGCTTCCTGGTGAGGGGAAGAGGAGGGGCAGGCACCGATCTCTGCTCTGTGTGACCAGTGACAGGACTGAGGGAATGGCCTGAAGCCGAGCCACGGGAGGTTAAGTTTGGATATCAGGAGAAGGTTCCTCACCCAGAGGGTGGTCAGGCACTGGAACAGGCTCCACAGGGAGTGGTCGCAGCACCAAGACTACCGGAGTTCAAGGAGTGTTTGGACAATGCTCTCAGGCACAGGCTGTCACTCTTAGAGATGGTGCTGTGCAGGGCTGGGAGTTGGACTTGATGATCCTTGTGGGTCCCTTCCAACTCAGCATAACCTGTATCCTCCTATGATCCAGTGAAACACTCCTAACTCCTTCCCTTACATCTGGCAGTAGCCATGTGCTCCATTTCCTGGGGGCTCTGACAAATGCCCACTATCAGGACAAACTTACACGGCCACACATCTGCAGGAGTCCTGCAGCAGCCGTGCTAAAACGCCCTCCTGAACAGCCCCTTCCTTCTCCTCCCCTTAGGCAGTACCTGAAAGCTGAAGGTAGATGTGAGGGTTCGTGTCTGCTCTCGTGTCTCCTGGCTTGTTACAAGGCACGAGAAATCCCTAAGGCTTACTCAAGGAAGAGGTTGGCATGGCTCAGTACCTGATGCTGAAAGGATGTGCAGTTACTGAGATGCAAAACGTGCTTTCACAGCAGTGCACTGAACACGTGCACCGACAAGTTAAACATGGTTTAGCTGTGCTAGGAAATTGAAAACCTGTTTCAAGCATGGTTCTTGCTTCCTTCACCAACAGACTGCAGTGAATGTGCTCAGTGAATTACACACACACACACCGTGACTTAGTGATTCTGGGATGAATCACCTCTTCAGGCTTTTGAGGTAGTGGTCCATCATTCTAGGGTTTTGGGACTTTACTTTTTAAATCCCTCTCTAAGACTAACCCTTAGCTTTGAAGAGAGAGTAATTATTTTATTAAACAGTAGTAGAGTGTTTACTCAATTGACAAAATTAAGATAATCATGTAGTTGTAACTCTTTAATAGTTTAAAGCAATGCGAGGTATCTGTTTATTGCTAAGAAGGAAAAAATGTGATTTTCTGTTCTGAAAAGGATCTGATTTTGTTTCTTTTCTTGTTAAGGTCTTAGTGTTTATGTAATTTCAAAATGTTTCACATCCTTGTAGTACATTTCACCACAAGTACTTAAAAAACCCAAACAGACCCTAATTCAAAACCCTACAAGTTCATACTCCTGAAAAGTGGTTATAATCTTAAGAAAGCCAAACCAAACTAAACCAAACCAAACCAAGCAAACAAAAAAACCCCACCCTAGTTTTATATGTTTTAATCTGCGGTAAAAATAGTAAATAGAAGAAAAAAGGAAAAATGAAGGGCTTTTCAGCAGTTCTAACATACACTGGAAAGGATTGTCTATATAGTGAAAAGCACTACAAGTTTATTAAATTTCTCCCATGCCATAAATAAAATGTCATTAAAAGTTTGACAGAGAATCAGTCAGCTGCTAGCTAATATTGAATTCAAACAACTATAATTTTCTTCAGTTTTCATTATAGGTAGTTGGGAGCTCCTAATTATAATGGAAAGAATTGACATAAAATAAATATTTTTCTCATTTTGATAAATTAAGGAAATGTGGTAGGGCATATCACCGAGGAAGCTTAGGAAAAAGATGGCCATTCCAAAAATTGTGTCATCCACACACACTCATTTTTCTCATGGTATTTAGTGTTATTGGAGATTAGACATTAGACTATTTTATCTATTGCAAAATGACAATCCCTCTGCATTTCCCTGAGAGAATAATTTGTAGAAGTTGTAGTTGTTTATTGTTTTCTCTTGTTACGTCACTGACTGATGTCGCTCTTCGCTTTTGTTTTCCTTGTCTGATGTAACAGGACATGACACTTCCAACCGGATGGAATGTAATGAATTAATGTTCACAGCACACAAGCGTTTGTGGTGTTAGGCTGTGGATAAGGCCCTGGTTAAAGGTGTGGCACACACATGCCAGCTGCTATCACATGCTGCCTGAAATAAAAACCTTTGGACAGCATATGCTGGAAATAAGACTTGTGCTCCCTGTTTTTCCTCATTCTTCCCGGTCCTGCTACAATGCTCTTGTTAAACTGTGCAGTTTAAATCGTTTGGATGTTCCACCAGAAAACAAGGTTAAGTGCCTATCTGCCACTGCAGCATCCCCAGTCATAAAGGATTGGTCACAGCCTGTTCTGAAGAAGGTCAACCAACAATTCAACCACCCGAAGGAAGTTTAGACCTCTTCAGGAAAGGATATTTCCCCAAGGAAAAAAAAACCAAAGATAGCTCCCACTTAAAGAGGAATTTCATTTCTGCAAACAAGGCAAAGGCTCAGATTGTGCTACCACGTTAATTTTTCTTTTGGAAGTGCTGTGTGCAAGGTCGAGGAGAGTCACTTTGGGATGACATTTGGCTGCGCGTTTCCAGTCTGAGAGCAGGTATGTGCTCGATGGCTGTGGGCCAGCTGACATCGTCCACACATCTGTGGCTTTACCGGCCCGCGGCGGAAGTGGAGCCAAGGGCCAGGGTGAATTGTGAGCCTGGCAAGGGCAGCATTTGCTGACAATAGAGCAGAGACACATATTCTAGGACCTGATGGCCAAAAAAATCATTCAGAGGCTTGAGGGGATTTTTTTTAGCACGGCGGAAGGGAGAGGTTTTACCAGAGAAGAGAGTTGGTGTTATCTGCCAGGGAAAAAATACATTTAATGCAAATTATAACAGCAGACATTGCAAATTAGCAAAACTAGCAAAGAGCTCCCCAAAAGAGTAGCAACTGCACTGTAGCACAAAGGCAGATGCGGTTTGTGAAAACAGATGCCAACTGAAAAACCCCTAATAAGAAGCAGTTTTTCTTCTCTAACTTGCCCTTCAGCTTGAGCAATACCTAACTTTGTGTTGTCTTCAGCTAAATCACTTGAGAAATAAAGGGCAATTTATGTAATTCATCTTTTATTGACATAGATTGTGTAACCAGCAGACCTATACTAAGAAATCGCTTTCAACATTGCATTTATATGCAAATAAAATTAGACCAACTAAAACAAAGACAAGCAAATAAAAAAATTAATTAATTCTGTCACTGAAATGACAAAATAGACAACCTTCTTGGTAAAATAGCAGCTGTAGGTGATGTTTTAATAGAATTAAAGGACAATTTAACAAAATTATTTTACATTGTCTCAAGAAACAAGAACAGCTAACATATTCCCATTTCCATTTTCCACTAGATATCTAGAGGCTGTCTTAAAAAAAAAAAGAGAGAAAAAAAATAAATAACACAATGTTTAATTGTTTTTCTTGTAGAGTTGGAAAGGAAGGGTTCCAAACCAAAGATATATATATATATTATTGTAGGGTTTATGTCTAGAGTCACATAATTTTTTTTCCCTCAAAATAAAATGCCATCTGAGTCAATGAAAGTTAGGGGTTTTAGAAATAATATCAGAGTTTAAAAAACTCCAGAGCATCTTTTTTTCTTGCAGGCTGAAAAATAAGTTTGGCACAAATGTGCTTTCTGTCTCTGAAATATAAGCATGTGAAAATAAGGGAAGGTACTGAAAAAGAAAAACCACTCTCTGAGCAGCTATTATCTGCAGGTATAAAGATAAGCAGTGTCTTGTAATGTGTTTGAGTGTTTGGGAAACATTTTATTGTGATTAAATTTAATCTAAGCAAAAAAGAAACATTAAAAACTGTCTGCAGGCTTTTTTATCTCTTTAAATCTACTTTGCACACGAATGGGCATGCAATGATACCATTTCCTAATGTGCATACTGGTTTTGGATACCCTTATTTGTTCAATATAGCTGAACATCACTTCATATCAGTTTCAATTGCTGCATACAAATCTTATGGCTAAATCCCTGTGCTTCTGGAAACAGGGCTGTGAGACCCATCATTGCAGTTCCTGTTTCTGGCATGTTTCAACTCTCATATGTCAACTCTGTAAATCTTAGAACAGTTTCTTTTCCCTTCTTTTTCCTCTATAAAGTAAGAATATAATTGCCATTTTTATCCCCTGCTCCATTATAACTGTCATTGGATAATGGGAGAATCAATCAAACATCTTTTTTTCATGTCCCCGCAGCAACAGAACTTTATTATTTTTTACTTCACTGACACTGAGAAGCCTGAACCAATATTGACAAAACATCAAATCGCTTTGAAAAGTTTGGCTATGACGTTTCTCTCAACTTAACCATTTCGCATCTGTCACAAGAGTGAAATCCCAATCTTGTTTTCAGACATGTGAGTCCTCAATGCAATTCACGTGCTGGAGAGGTGTCTGCAGTGAAAACGAGGTGATGAGGCAATGTCAAGACTTTACTGTATTTCACTCATTAATAATAAATAGAGCTATTTAGTGTGTTTACCATCTCTCCTCCCCTGTCTTCTTCTCCACTCACCACACCCCTGGCCCTCAGTTGTGTCACTACTGTGGCAATGCCCCCACCTACATGAATCATTCTGGGGAAGCTGAAAGAAGGAATGCTTGTCTACAGTCAGAAATTCCAAGATGAAGTGCTTTTTGAGTCTCTTCCTGCAGAATTCCTCTAGTAGCCACCTCGGCTGAAGTTGCCTTCAGCAGTGAGTTTCACACCCTATAGGAAGAAGCGGCAGTGATGAAAACATCCACACCAAGTGTGCCAGCATTCCAGGTAGGAACAGCCTCTCCAGTACTCTTACAAACGTGTTGGAGCTGCTTCTACAGGTCAGGAGTAACGCCAAGAGAGACCCAGAAATATTGGAAGCAAGTGCTCCTGCTAGGTAACAAGGTCTGAGCTGCCTTATGGTAGCAGTGGGTATGTTTGGTCAAAAAATGCATACATTCAATTAATGACATTTCCCCCGCCCCAGATTTGTTGTGTCCTGAATCATAGAATCATTAAATCCTAGAATCATTAAGGTCGGAAAAGATCTCTAAATCAGTGTTCAAAAAAGGAATGGACATGGCACTTTATGGTATGGTCTCGTGGGCATGCTGGTCGAAGGTTGCACTTGATGACCTTGAGGGCTTTCCAGCCTTAATGATTTATATAATTCTATCATTTTATGATTAACCCAGCACTGCCAAGTCCACCACTAAATCACGTCCCTGAATACCACATCTATGCATCTGTTAAACACCTCCAGAGATAGTGATTTCACCCCTTCCCTTGGCAGCCTGTTCCAATGTTTGACCATTCTTTCAGTGAAGAAATTTTTCCTAATAAACAATCTGTACCTCTCCTGGTGCAGCTTGAGGCCATTTCCTCTTGTCCCTTTGCCTGTAACCTGGGACAAGACCCTGAACCCCATCTGTCTACAACCTCCTTTCAGGTAATGGTAGAGAGCATGAAGGAAATAGTAGGAATTGAAGTGTCCTTATATAATGATGGACCTTTTGGCAATTTCTTTATCTAGGACTGGTGCAAAAGACTGTCAAAGCTCACAGACAGGTCTGGTTTTTATGAAGCTACAACCAAAGCCAGAGGACCATTACACATTCAGCAGTCTTGTAACCTGCAAGGCTTTAGCTCACATGTGCAATTGCAAAAGTACCTTATGGAGTATGTTTTCTGGAAGACTCTAGATATTTCTTAAATTACTGGTGATCTGCATTAGTGTAGATATTGTATAACATTTTGATATCAGTCAGAAAAAGATAACCTTTCCCTCATTTAGGACTTTCTAAACACCAGATGTGTCGCTGTTGAACCACTGGCAGAGCAAAAGGACCAGACGAGTTCGGGTGAGGCAGAAAATCTGAATTTATTATTTAATTCTAAAACTTATATAGACTTTCCAAAGGTCGTCCGGATTGGGTCAATTCATAACCTCCCCCTAGGCCGATAGGCCAGGTAGAATGTCCACCTTGCCAGAGACAGTTTTCAATAACATCCGAGCTTTTATCTCTATTTACAAAACATAGAAGGAAGAAGAGAAAAGTTCCCGTGGGAAAGGTCTGTGTTACCACACAGATGTCCTCCAAACAGGATGCCATGTTGTTTCAGGTGTGTGGAAATGTACATATTGTAAATTAGCAGCCAAGGGAAAACACTAATATTTCCCTACAAAAACATCCTATCTCTTTTTACCAGGCAGAGTGTCCCAAGAGTTCCTTCTTTTACTTGCAATATAGATCAAAAACTGGTCTCACATCACTGATGCCAACCAGGTTTCATGTAGCATTCAGTTCTCTAGAACAACTTCCAAGTGTTTTGAAGAACTTGTTCTGAACCTGTCAACCCTTGCATTTCTGGCAAAGATATTCTGAGTCCACTCCTCTTCAGGCTCAAAGGCTAAATAAAGTCGTTTCTGTGAAGGGCAGAATTCACTTAATAAAACTAATGCTACAAAGGCAGCTTAGTAACCTGTATTTTAAATTTTAGACTGTGCAGCACAAGAATATTCTTCTAACCATTGTTTAAGTTGCTCTCTCAGGTGGTGTTGACTGCTGTGTAGCACACTTGTTCTTGGCTGAGATTATTTCATCCACTGCTGCTCCATTTTCTCTGCTGGTTGTTATCACACTTATATTTACCGTGTTAGCAAAAAGGTATGACACTTCTCTTGCTTAAAATGCAGTACCAACAATATGAGTTAGTAAAAGCTATCTTCCTCCTTACCTTGCACGTCCCAAACCAGTGTGAAAATAAGACCAATAGTGACTGAAATTGTAGAGATATTTGTCATGCATTTAAAAATTCCTGAAAGAGTACTGACGAGACTTTATTCAGAAGTAAAAAAATTTGCTCTGTAAACCACAGCAACATTTATGACCCTCCTTAACCGCATTCTGATTGCAGTATTTAAACATTACCAAAAAATATTTTTAAGGATCATTTGATAAAGATGCCTTGCAAGGAGCATTTTGCTTTTTCCCTACCACTGAGATAATGGAGCTCCTGCAGTTCCTTGTGCTGCCTATATACACATACTATATTTAATAAGTTTAAGAAATCTTACCAGCCAATGTGTTTCCAAACATTGTTCAGTATGTGACACAGATAAAAACTTATGGTTTAAAACACTTGATGTGATTCTTGGTTTTCAGTACACAGAAAAATGAGCTGGAGAGTTAGACAGCACTGGGCTTGAGAGTGATATTCTAGAGCCGCAAAAAGTTTCCTGTCTTTGATAAGGCCACAAGATTTTCCATGGTAAAGTCAACAAGTTCATATTACAGGTAGAGCAGCCAAAACCAAAGGGTGGTCTGGAGAAATCAGCAAAGCGGTCTCAGGAGGGCCAATGCACGACCTTGGAGAAGAAACTTAGTAGATTCTGCTCTAGTTTTTCCATCTTCAGAATGAGGGAAGAGAAGAAATTGACTTTATTTCTTCCATCCTTGTCTGTATTCTGGTGTAAGAAATGTATTTAATTAATGCATGCAGAAAGATAAACACAAGATTTTGTCCTTGGCTGCATTTCACCAATGCTACAATCATTTAATTACCGTGCAAGGGAAAAAAAAAATAGTGTAAAGCCAGTAATATTTCTTAAAATAGCAAGTTAAAACTGCTGTTACAAGCCCTAGTTAAATATATGCTACAATTTGCACTAATGTTTCTGCCTGAAAGGTCAGTCATTAGAAAGGGAACTCTTGAAAGGCAGAGCAAACCATGCAATTCACAAGTAATTAAGAGTAACAGTGATGTAGATAGGACTCCCTGTAATAAATACAGCTATAATGTGAAAAAGAGTTTTGAAAGACAATAAAAAAGATTAAACCAAACAGGGATATAAATAAAGAGCATGTAAAAAGAGATACCACAATTAACAGATTTTGATGTCTTATGTTTGTGTGTCTGAAAACATAAATTGTTTCATAAATGGAGGAAGTAGCATGATTTAAGCACTTCTGAAGCAGAAAACTCATTTAGCTATTTTATGAGGTAAAGACACTTACTGTAAATCATTTCCACACTTGTAGGAGGGCAATATAAATTGCCTTGATAAGATACGACTGATTTAAAATATACTTCTTGAATAGCACTGGCTGAATATAAAGCACCTTATAACTGGATGTGCTCTGAATTCTGAAACTGGGAGTTCATCAATGTGTGCAAGTGCTTGAAAACTTTTTATTGGTGAGAGAAAGAAGGAGAGAAGTGAAGCACAGTTCTAGAATCTCTTCCATATTGCTGTAGTCATTGGACAAATCTGCAGAAAGTAATTTCAAATAAACCTAAGACCTAAAATTCTTCAGTGTGGTGTTTTAATATACTGTACCTCTTTCCGGAATCTATGCATCCAAACCAGAGGGCTGTAAATTATAAATATACTCATCAGGGCAGCTTGCTCTGGACCTGAGTCTGAAAGTACTGTGGAAATGGAACAAACCACGTTTTGTATTTTGTACCGCTGTGATGGCAGCACTTATGAATAAGTGTGTCACCTGGGAGCAGTGGGATCCCTGAGGGAGCAAACAAGGACTGGTGTTGTGGCACATTTCAGGTGTCCAAGTAAGCAAGAGCTGCAAGTTGGAAAAGAAATTAAGGACGCAGAACAAATGGGCAGGAAATGCTGCTGAAAGCAGAGGCTCAAAAAGGAATAGAAGATGCAGGGTGCAGATGACATCTCTTCTTTTAACAGTATCAGACCTCAGATATCAGCAAGGAAGCTCAGGGAGACAGTCCCACCTAGGTTTTGGCTTCTCCCACTGAGGAGCTCTTGGGCAAACTCAAACTTGGCAATGAGGAACAGCCAAGGACCCCAGCCATCAGTGCTGACCCTGTGGCATCGTGGTGGTGTGTCCTCACAGCCAATTTAATATGTAACTGCTAAAGGCAAACAATTCTGTACAGATCGTGATGATGACTAATAACATGTACAATGACAACTAGCGAGAAAAACGCTGAAGACAAATTAATTTAATAACATTTTACAGTTTAAAATACAGCTTTGTCAGTCTTCTTCCCATTACAGCAATTTCAGACTCCCTGGTACATATGTGCATTTATATCCAGATGCAACACATGCAAATAAATGTGTCTCCCTTCTAGTAACAATCTCATTTTTAACTCATTCTGGTTTTTTTAATAGTTTTTTGTGTTTGATTTTGGGTTTTTTCTTCCTTCCATGAAATCGATATCTTTGATACAGGCTATCAGAATCAAATATTTCTTGTTCTTTTCAGATGATGTATAGCAATAAGAAGGGTGAGTAAGTGAGATCTGATGGTGTTGTTAAAGTTTGTTTGTACTTCCAAGAAGAATTATCCTTCAGCCACACTCTTGATTGACACCAGTGTTTGGTTTTGTACTCTGATACTTGAATCTTGCCCTCAGTCCCAGCTACAGAATTCATGTTTGACTGACTTTGGTACAATTACTCTCATTTATCTCATCTAAAATACTGGCTTATTTTTTACTGATAAGAACAATAGGCTGTTCATTTAGACTTCTAAACACTCCTTATCAGTCTTCACTACAGAAATCATTTTTTATATATACCCTTCAGCATTAACACATGTTTGAAGCTTGGACAAGTCTCAGAAAAACAGGTTTATTAGTTAAAACATCATATGAATACAGCAAGGACATTCCAGTTCATTGTATATTATTGAAGATAATAGAATAAAACTGCTGAAAAACAGTAAGATGATTTAATGAGATGTGCAACAGCAGAAAGGGAGGAGATAGATAATGGAGACTTTTTAAAGCAAACAAATAAATATTCTGTAAAAGGTCTATTCAATACTTTTGTATGGACTTTGCCACTGAAAGAAAACTAGCTTCATTAAGTAGTTGTTAATTATAGTTTGCCTCCCCACAAATACACAAATATGATTTTTCTCATTTTGCAGACTGGAAGGTATCCAAAGGGAAAGTTTTATTTAAAGAGAAAGTTAATGTGCCCTTAAGTGATAAAGAGAGGAGCCCAACAGTTAAGAACTCTTGGGAGATTTTCTCCCCTTTTCCAAGCTATTTCACTACCTGTCCTTCCCTAACCACCCTCTCCACAGAGGAATGGCTCTTTAGAGTTAGGTGAGAGTTTTCAGGGCTGTTTCTGTCCCTTCCTGCAGGTCCTACAAAAGGCCAGGGGGTGCCACACACGGAACCAGCGGCTACTTCTCCACTGCAAGCTTTATAGAAAATGAGAACATGCTACGTGAGCCATATCTTCCTTCTGACCAAATACCATGTCACAGGGCAGAACCTTTTCTATATTTTCTTGTCACTTCTGGTTTGAGGTATTGCTGGAAATGAGAAAGTACAGACCTGGTAAAAATGAGGTAATGGCGAAGACTATTCAAAAAACTTGTTCAAAAAGCATAGTTTGAATTCAGTCTGAATTTTGGAATGAGAAACAGACTTTTAGCCTGTTTTTTGTGTAGTTGGTGATGAACACTGAGAAGCAAAGGGATGAGAGCTCTACAAAGACTACACACCAGTCATGTTATTACTATAGTGAAAAAAAGAGGATGGGATGAATAGAGGCTTTGTTTTGGTGTAAACTCACTGTGAAAAACTGCTGGTATTTGACACTCTTGTCAGCTAATAAATGCATTCCAGATAGCCATTTTATGAAAAAAAAAAGTACTATTGAAAGTACGGGATGTTTCTCCTACCTAGTAAATCAAGATTACAGTATTTATATTAGAAACAACTATGAGGAATAATTTAAAAAATAGAAAAGGTGAGTGCTTTGGTCAAGGACCAGCTATCAAAACCAGACAACCATCTCTGATTGATGGAGTCCTGAACCACCTTATTTTGCTTTCATTATGCAACAGATAGTCTCTGAGTTTGGGGACATTTTATTTACAGTAACAGGGAGAACCTCAAATTTAAAGGGGTATTTATTAGTTTTAGAAACATAACACTCCTATGTACAAACCACATACAAACCCTCCTGCATTACCTGCGTTGTGTTCAGAATTTCATTTCTCAGTGTTGTTTTGGAAAATCCTCCCTGGATCATCTGGTTTTGATCGTTTTGCTCGATGTCTCATGAGAAATTCAACTACACAAGGGTTCTGCTCCCCTTCCTGAAACCACTTCCTTCTGCCATACTGACTTGGAGTTGTGAAACCCCAATCGTGTTTGATGCCCTACGGAAAATAAATGGATCTGCTCAACTGCACTCTTCACAAAAATCTCCTAGAAAACTCACTGAAGATATAGAGTCATTCTTCCATTCAGTTAAAATGAGAAATAAATGGATATAGCTCTTTACAGAAGTCTGCAGGTCATCTGGTGTAGCTTGTATTTGATTTGTACCCCTTATTTTGACTGCTTATGACAAGATCACCTTTTCCTTTCTTACTGTATAGGACTAAACACTTGACAAAACAAACAGAAAAATTCCTTTAAAGTCCATGTTTTGGTAGAAGAAAGGGAATGCTGCCAGTAAATAAAAAACCCCAATCCTTGGGTTATATTCAGATTATTGGCATTGGTTGAGACAGAAGATAAAGCAGAAAAATAATTTGAATAGTATTCTTATCATGGCTTGCCCAAAATAATTTTCACTTTTGACTTAAACTATCCTTGCAATTCTGGATCTGATAACAAGGAATTAAGAATCTCTTGCAATTTCTTCAGAGGTATGAATATGAAATCATATTATAAAGAAATAACCAGGTTTGTTAAATTTTGTTTTGGTTTGTTAGTTTTTTTTTCCAAATTTGATGACATTTCCAAGATATTCAAATCCATGTAAGAGCAATGCCAGGATGTTTTTCCTGAAAATTGATTTTTTAATATGAGCCAAAATTGAAAATTAAAATATTAATAGATGGTTCAATGAATATATACATTCTAGAACACGAGTTATCTGAAATCTAAAAGTTCCCATCTAGAAATCAAAGGGAGGATTAAATTTAATTAACAACCTGTCAAAACTCAATGTGTTCACCACAGGAAAATTACTAAACACAGTCTAAAAGCCAGTTGAATCTTTAAGAAAAGTAGCACAAAATGACCTCTAATATCATTGAGTCCAATTGCTAATGAAGCAGGTCAGTGTTCACCAATAAACCATGTCCCCAAGGCTTTATACGTCTGTGTCAGTGGCAGCAGCATTTGTCTTCTTTTCCCACAAAGATCACCTGAGCTGTGATGTCTGTCCTCTATAAACTACCTTGGGGTCAACAAGGGATGTCACAGACAAGCACTCTGACACTCCTGACACTCAGGTTGGCCACAGGTGATGTGGCTTCTCCCCTGCAAGGGTCCTATTCCTGTTGCAAATTAAAAAATACAAAGAGAAAGTTCTTTAAGCAGTATTTCTAAATACAATGCCTGCCAGATTGATTCTGCTTTCAGAGCTGCCCTCCTTTGAGTACATCTCAGTTCCACCAGGAAGTTAAGGAGGGACTTATGGGAGACTCCTCCTAGTACAATTTTTTTAATGTTGGTTCTTTAACACTCCCCCTTTGGTGGGCTTCAGCATGGATATTATAAAGTAATAAAGATCTGAGGTGATATTTCCACTGCCAGCAGAAGTACAGAACTCACCAAGTTGAGAACCAAGGTACAGACCCAAGGCCATGTTGGATGGAGCTCTGAGGAACCTGCTCTAGGGGAAAGTGTCCCTGCCCCTGGCAGGGAGGTTGGAACTAGATGTACTTTTAGGTCTAATCCAAACCATTCCATGATTCTATAAATGTAATCCCTCTTAAGGTTTTGTGGGGCAAGATAAAAATTCTTTACCCTCTCAAAGGATCCCTCTCACTAGCATTTAATGGAAAGGGCATCAAGAGAGACTGAGTGTTCACAACCCTTACTCAGTGTTAACACTACTGGACTGTCCCTTCCTCCCTCTTCTCAAACTAAAATTTGTAGCCTGTAAGGACATCCTCACCTGGTTTTGGCTAGGATAGAGCTAATTTTCTTCATGGTAACTACCTCTTAAGACAGAATCCTGTTTTCAGGAATAGCAGAACTCCATGTTTCTGTCAGATCTGGAGAGGTTCTTCTGCCAGTGATGTTGCAAAACAGGCAGGTTTGGAGAGCAGGCTTACATTTTATGGTATACACCAGTTTGAAACTTGCATTCCTCCTGCACAAATAGCTAATACCCCTTGAGCATCCTCTGCTTTCTCTTCCTTCCCTATTAATATAAAGCAGGATATCCTAATGGCTGTATGTAGCAACAGGAAAGAAGGACCCTGTAGAACAGCCAAAATACTGTCCTGTCTGTCAGCTTATGCCAGACACTGGTTCCAAATCACTTGGAGACATCCAAAACTCCATGGGGAGCAGGAGAGGGAGGGGATTCTGCCCCTCTGCCCCCTCAGGTGAGACCCCACCTGCAGAGCTGCATCCAGCCCTGGGGCCCAGCACAGGAAGGACATGGAGCTGCTGGAGCCAGGCCAGGGGAGGCACCGAGGTGATCAGAGGGATGGAGCAGCTCTGCTGGGAGGAAAGGCTGGGGGAGCTGGGATTGTTCAGCCTGGGGAAGAGAAGGCTCTGGGGTGACCTAACTGTGGCCTTCCAGAACCTGAAGGGAGCCTGCTGAAAAGATGTAGAGAGACAATTTGCAAGGGCCTGGAGTGACAGGATAAGAGAGAATGGCTTCACACTGACAGAAAGCAGGTTTAGATCAGATATTTGGAAGAAATTCTTTCTTATGAGGGCAGTGAGGCCCTGGCACAGGTTGCCTGAGCACCTGTGGATTCCCCATCCCTGGAAGTGTCCAAGGCCAGGCTGGATGGAGCTCTGAGCAACCTGGGATGTGGAAGGTGTCCCTGCCCATGGCAGGGGCATTGGAACGAGCTGATCTTTAAGATGCCTTCCAACCCAGGTAGCTCCATGACTCCATGATTTCCAGTACGCTGTTGGTAATGCACATGCAAATGCACATCTTTTTCCCAGTTGGTTTTTCACTATGTTGCCCCAGCTCACCAAACAGGTGATTTCTGCAATCAACAGAGAGACAGATCTGGGAAACAGATAAGGTTCAAGATCCTGAACTGGGAGCAATTAAGGAGTCTGGAAGCTAGGCTGAATTAATCCTTCAATGCTGTTCTTTAATGCAGATATAGCTTATGATGTATCCAAGGAAGTTAATCCAAGAAGATAATGGAGAATGTAGAAATTAATGTGAGAAAAGGGAAAGTGTGTGGCAGGTTAAAAGTGAAGATGCACCCGAGGAAATGACAGACATATTTCTCATCATCTATCTACTGTTATTCTTTTTTTTTGGGTGAAAAACAAAACTTCTTTCTACCTAGAACTCTTGATCTCTATTGTGATATACACTATTGACAGGTGAATTAAAGGTTTCACTTTACATGTCTTATCTTTGTGGGAAAAGAAATTCATTTTGGAAGGAAGCAGTAGATGATGACTTTTTAAAATAATCTGAGCTATCCTCTCTAAAAGATATTCAACAGGTGGTGCAAAGATTTATTATTTGAAAATGAATGCTGAAAACTTTTAGTATAAAATTTGATTTTACTCCAGAGGGAATAAATGTCTTTGAAGTATACCCTTTGTTATCAATGAACTAGACTATAAAATTTTGATTATATATGGCATATATTAGTACAACACCACCCTGTTAAAATTGAAGTATTAAGAACATGAAAAAAACTCTGGGGAAGTAAGAGGAAAAAAGATTTTTAAGTGACCATTAATGGGTAATATAAGTCTGTAAGAAGAAAGAGACATATTTTATAAGGGGAAAAAAAGGAAAAATTATATTCATTGAATACTAGAATATTAAAGATCAGATAAGCATTTTTACAATTATTTGTTCTCAAGTTCCTCAGTTCCTTCATCTTTCCTAATGAAGAAAATTGTGTGAGGCAAGTAAAAGGCAGTGGTGACAGCGTGAGCTCTAGGGGTGGAATTGAACTGAATTTGCAAAACTAATCAGAGATGAAAGAGAAACTAAAAACTTTAATGGTTTCTTTCCTACAGATCTCCACATGCTGGATGCTGCCTACTGGTAGAAGATGAGGGCAGTGAGAAGGAAACTAAGTTCCTGCTGACCTTGTTCTGAAATGGAGAAATGGGATGCAAACCGAGGTGGCTTTATCAAGTCTTGAAATTAATTGCCACAGAATTGGCAATTCAGGCAGTATCTGTGCCGTATCTACGTGCTGTCTTTCTGAAGATCATCACGATTGTTCCTCCTCTTGGCCCAGCCTCCTCAAGCACCCCTCAGTAGTACCAAACTTTTTTCTCTAAGATCCACCTGTTCCTTCTGGCCCATCCTATTCAGACAGGGCTGACTTCAGAAACAGATGCTCCCTTTTCTCAGAAATTAGCAGGATCCCCGTGGGAAAACATCAAAGTTTCATCCATTTGCTCGGTTTTCAAAGGCTCATTTCATCCCTTTAAAAATCCCCCCGGGAAAATCTTTACAATCAGAATGGGTCCCACGTTCTTTGCAGTCACCAATTATCAAACACAGTCTTATTCTTGTTAAGAAAAGTAGTACCAAAACCCCATAAATCAGGATTTTGAGGGAAGGATTTTGAGATGTGCATAGTGGTTTAGTTTGTAGTGGTACCTTAATGTTCCTAAAAATTCTCAGCAGCAAACAACTTTAAAAAATGGGAAAGAATTAATTCCTAAGAGTTGGAATTAGATTACTATATAGAATAGTAATTACTGAGATTCATCCAGAGAGCAATAATTCCAATTTTTGCAGGAAGATGGTTAAAAATTGAAGTATAAATTTGAATAATAGCATTGACACAGACACTATAAATGAAAACAAAACAAAAACAAATTAAAGAATGATTTTTTTTATTGCGAGGAAGGGTTTTTTATGGAGGTTGTTTTCTCCTGTGATTTCTAAGCATTAGAATTATGGAGAAAACCCTTACTTTATTTTATATGGTTTTTCCCAACATGATCTTACATTTCCTGTAGTTTGGAAAACACGTTTTTTTCCTGAGTTTTATATTAGTGCAAATGAAGAACATATTTTTTCTGCTGGGAAATTTTATCTTCTCCTTTTGTTTTCATTGGAATTCAATTAAAAATTTCCTGTGCTCTTCTGTTAGCCTCTTATGCAAGGTGAATTCAGATTAATCCACTGTTTTTACTGATTTTATTTTTATTTTATAAAGTAGACGTTTTTCATTAGCTAAGACATGAAACACTAAAATGTTTCTTGTCGTTAATGTCATATACTTCAAATTTAATGTTTATGTCTATCAGATTTTAAAAACATTCTTGAAGGGCAAATAAACATCGGTTCATATTATGTTACTTTCCATCTTCTATGTTATTTTTTAGATTACATCTCACTTTGATGCAAATAACAGGCAATAAGGAGTAGCCACTTCTGAAAAATTAAAAAATTCAATTTTTTGTGCCTTTGGAAATATAACGCATCATTCAGAAACAGGAAAATTATGCTTAGAAATGGTGACCACAGAAAGCTCACCACAGAAAAGGTTTAAAATACCAGAAGCTAATTGGAATTAATTTCAGACATTGATTATTCTCCAGTGAATTAAAAAAAAAAAAAAAAAGGTCAATTCCTGTGCATGAGGAAAATAAATAAATAAATAAAAGTAAATTACTGCACTGAGCTAAAAGTGCAACTATTTTAGGGGAGCATATTTACTACCACCTAAGATGGAGAGCTACGTGTTTTTCAGATCAGCTGGAACAGCTCAGCTATATTTCTTAAGGCTACTGTAGGTTTTGTGCTGGAAACTTTATATCTTGATAAATGGTTTGTTTATCTACTTGCAGATTTGGCATCACACGCAGTCATTGCCTAAATGGATGGTGTTACTAAATCCTCTCTCCCGACTTCAATCAAACATTGCATTTCACCATAACAGACTGAATAATCTTCTGCTACCTTGCCTTAATAAATGTAGGAAACCTGACGAGATTTGATTAAGCACCCAAAATTAAAGAAACACAGCTTTTCTGAGCGTCTCAGTGGTTTTTGCTCCCACAGCTACATCCCCTGTCTGGTGAAACCACTTGTGCAGGTACTAAGAGCAGTTATACGCCTGATAGTGGCCAACTTCCATTTCTCCCACAGAAAAATCCACTCAATGGAGTGATTTCAAGCTGTAATGAGTTCCCTGACATTTGAAGAGTTTGCCATGATGTGTGTGATCTTTTTATAGTTGTTCCAAGTGTGGTAATAGAGCTATTAGATAATAAAAAACCCTCCATGTTGAGCAATTCAGATTTGAAACCCCCAAACTTTGCTGCCCCAGAAGCCGAAAGTGCTTAGCTACTGCACTGAGGGTTAACTTAGATTTCCTATAAATTGTTCTTCTGAAATAATAAAACTCCTTTATTTGGCTCTTACTGTAGGTGTTTAAACACTGTCAAGGTCTGTTGTCAGAGTATTCATGACTGGTTTATTCTCTTTCTATAAATCAGCCAAGAGAAAAGCTTTGTGTTCACACTGAATAAAGAAAACCCTATAATAAACTTCTGTTCTTCCACTCCACTCCCCAAAAATACATTTGGGAAATTTAAGTGGCAAAGAAAAGACAGAAGGAAAAACAATAAAAAAGAGGAGTGAATAATGTGTGAAAGTCTCACAATTACATTTATACACTGTGAGCCCTCGGTACAGGAGGTGTTATTTGCTCTGGGTTTCTATTACATCTAATGAAATAATAATTCATTATTAGAGCACCAAAACACTACTAGCACCACTCAGTGAAACAACACATTAATAAGTCTTCAGGAAGAGCAACGGATAGGAAGGAATGTCAGAAGAGCCCATTAAATCAAGTGGTAAATTCATTTGAGCCACTTGTCATTGATAGGAAATCTTATACCAATGGTAGGAACACATACTCAGTATAAAGCAGTTTTTCATAATTTACTGGAGAAAGACAGCTATTCAAACCAAAGAGATATGGATAGAGCAAGCTTTTTTTTTTGTTTTGTTTTGTTTTGTTTTGTTTTGTTTAATGGCAAAAAATAAAACCAAAATTATCCATAGAGTCCTAACAGTAGCTCAAATGTCTATAGGAGTTTCAAATGTAAACATATGTGATTGGGAAATATATTTTTCAGTGGTTTTTAATATAAATTGCTTCTGATTTAATTAGAAAAGCTGGAGTTTTTTCATCCTATAAAAGAAACTTATTTTTTCTAGACTTAATGTTTGCATTTGTCTTTTTTTTGTTTGTTTGGTTTGTTGTTGTTGTCTTATTTTTTTCATTTTTCCTGTATGACAAACTTATTTACAAGTCCCAGCAGGAATTTGGCCTATTTGAGGAGAGTGTGGAATGACTTATGTGTGTCCATGGCAATGTCCTTACTTAGTCACTCCTTTCATTTATTTTTTCTACCAAAATGAAGACATAAAACTGCACATCCCATTTTTCCCAACAATGGCCTTCCATTTCCTGAAGTAACTTTCAGTCTGAATTCTGTCCTCTGGGTTTCTGCCTTGTTCTGTCTTGCCATTTTCTGAAAATATAAATATTAAGATTGAAAATGGGTACATTAAATTGTAATCATAGTCAGGGTAAAACACAGAATAAAATCACACAACATTTCACTGCAAACAATGGACAATAAACTGCACTCCAAAACCACAATGCTAATCAGGCAAGCAGCTGTTGACTACTCCATATAAAAACAAAAATCTCATTTCCTTATTTTCATTTTATTTTCATTTGAAATTGTTTTCTAAAATCAGTCGAAACTCATAAATAGTTATCCTTTTAATAATGGGTCTTTCATGAATAAATAAATATTTCAAACATAAATAACTATGTTTACAGTGACAACTCAGTCTACTGAATGAAACATTAGTTGTCACTTATTCATCTGTCATCAACATCAAAATTTGCTATTTGTTCCTTGCCTCTTTTGATAGTGTAAAAAATTCTTTTTAGTCATCTGACTGCTTTAATAAAAAATCCCAATGAAAACTGCCTTTTATAATCAAATGTGTCTAATTTATTGATGAAACATTGGCTATTAAAGTATGAAAATTCACAGAGTTCATTGTGATCATAATAGAGACCAAAAGTAAAATTCAAGCTTTGCAGTTACATCAAATATTTAAAATAAGTTTTTGATCCAGTTAAGATGATCAAAATGGCCTTTCACCTCTTTTCTCACAAAAGATTACTTCAGATCTGACACCAAAAAAGTATTTTGTTATATCAAAGTGGATTGCACTAAACAATCACTCCTACTAGGAAAGAAATCCAGGATTATTTGCCCCAAGAAGAAAAGTTCTGTAACAAATACATTAAAGTTTTGTGTAAACACGTATATGTAAATACAAATTGTAAGGCAAAGCATTGTAGATTTATGAATAATGACTGAAACATTAAACAATTAGACTGTCTTTTGAGGTGAGTTAGCTTTTCACTAAAAATCAGGAACACATAAGAACTCAGATTACGGAGCAACCAAAATATCAGCACTTTAATTCTAGGTACAAAGGAGGAGATCTAAAGAAATTTTAGTGGGGATCAGTTTAGTCGATAATGGTGGGAAAGCCTCTTTCATAATGAGAAATAAAAGAATGAGAGACGGGAAAAAAATAATCTTTCCATTTCTGATCTCTAGTCCACAAGTAAAGGCCCCAAACGACTTACATGTTCTTGCTCTTCAGAGCGTATTTTCTTAGGATATCAGATTCAATCTCTTAAGAAATTTGGGGAAAGCTACTTTGATTTTAGCTCCAGAATAATGTCGTACTCCAATCTTAAGATACCTTTATTTTGACAATGTTTCTAAAATCTATTGGTTATGATTCTTCTTTCTCTTCAGAGACTGAGTCTTTCTACTAAGAAAGCATGGTTCAGCAGTGAACAGGCTTCAGAGACGCAGTAAAACAGTTTAACATTGTCTACACGACACCAAACAAAGTTTGGGTGCAAATACACGAGGCAGCCGCTTCACTGGCTCTTGTTTTGCGTGGGCTGAGTAATTCAGTCACCACCGAGTCCCGTGAGGAGGGAGGTTAAAACATACTGCTGAAATGTAATCTGCTCCAGTGCCAGCACACTCGCTTGATGCTTTTCATCTTCCTCAGTTTCTGTGCTTCGGACTAGAGGACAATCTGATAAATTCCGTCTGAGCCTTTCGATTGGATTTTGGAAACCTGCTATAATGTTTGTGTCTGAGCATAGAATTCCAGAAGCAAATTCCAAAGCCCTCTGCCATTAGCTCCCTTTTGGGACAAGTTGGAAAGGCTTAAATTCCCTCTTCCAACTAAAAATTTGACTGTACATGAAATTGAGACTTTGCTCCTGCAGAACACGGTGCAGAAAATAAATGCGTTTTAAATTACTACTTTGAAATCAAATAAAAATCTGCATTGTGAACTAGAGATGCATTTTTCTTCAGTTTTTGTTTCTTCATTCCCTATTTGCACAACCTATTGCCAGTGCTCCATCTCTGAGGTCCTTTCCAACTTGGCAGTCTATGATTACACAATTCCATGATTACTTTTATATTATTTAATTGCTTTACCCCATTTTAGAGACTAGACTGGTAGAACAGTAATTTCTTTTTCTAATTGAAGTTCAATTTACTTTGAACCACCTCTAGTTGGTTGTTATATTTCTACTTTTAATATTGCTATAACTCTGTCACAAATTAACAGTTTTGAAAAAAACAGAATGATAATTTAGAATGTTTTTAGCTTACTTATGCTTTCTTACATGAACAACAGCTTCTGATGGAAAGCAGTCCCTACTGGCAGAAAAACTCAATTTGTTTTGCTAAAGGAACTGAGAGTAATTTGTGTGTATGTGCCTGGGTAAATATCATGAAGAAGCATAATTACATTTGGTCTTGAATACTTTCATAATGGCAATACAAATCCTGTCACATTAACTAAGTCCTAAATTTTGATGACTCCCTAAAGTGAAGATTAAAAATGTCATATTCTTAATATATTATGAAGCATTGCACAGATTTGCATTGCCACAGGGCTTTGAAATAACCTGAGAAAAATTAATGGAAAAATTGGCTCATCCCTCCTACCAACACAAGGTTATAAATCACAGGATACTTTGTCAGATTCTTTAATGCACTTATAGCACATATTTATTTAGAAGAAGTTCCCTTGATTCCCAACATATGGAGCCAGAGTACTGAAGCTTCACAGTTTAATGCCAACAGAAGAATACCAGGCTAACCTAATATCCCTCATCTGCAGATAGCCTCAATGGATTTTGAAAATCATGGATGAATTAACTTTAGAAGTCAGATATCAGTAGAGGATAATTCTTTGTGATGCACAGATTTGTGGAATATTTGGTTAAAAGCTGCATGCTAATGCCTGCTGTGCTGAGCTCCAAAACATTGCAAAGCAGAACACCTGCACATTCACTAAATGATCTCTACGGAAAGCATCTTTGAATGTCAAAGGAAAACAAAATACTATAACACAGCCACAGTTTAAACCAAAAAAATGAAACCTGGAATGCTGCCAAGACAAAATTAAACTCTTTGATGACAAAGTATTTCAATAACTTTATCTAATTTAGAAAAGAGATACTGGGTTCAATTCAGATATTTCAGTTCTATCATCTTAGATAAATTTAAGCTTCCAAAACACTCCAAAAAAAATTGTGAATAACAATTTTTTAAAACACCTAAGTTGTTCAGATAACGGTCGGTTTAAGGACTTGCAATTATGTTCTCTACCTCTAGTATTCCCAAATTCCTACGCTACTACTCCTTACTAAATTATTTATTTACTCAAAATCTTTTCGTTGCTATCAAATTAGTGACTGAATAATTTAAATAATGATCTGCCAAAGCAGGTGATTTTCTGCCTATTCAGCCATGACTTGACTTTCAAGACTCTGATTTAGAGCACAGTGGAAACACCACAAGAACCCTTTGTCTTACGTGGATCTGGTGTCTCTTTCCTCAGGGTGAGGGTGGGTGCAATATTTTAAGACGAATTGCTTGACCAACGTTGAGCTGACTGACTTTGGTTTGAACGGCAATACTACGCCTGCATGACCTCTTCTCACATTATTGGTTTGACTTCAGTCAAGACTTTCAAAACTATGATTTTTTTTTTCTTTTTTTTTTTTAATTAAGCAATACTTCAAAAACTAAAATCATAGCCAGAAAGGGGTGACGCAGCAGAGACTGTAGTGATTTTAAAGCCTCAGCTACATGTGAATAGTCAAAATTGCCTGTTCTGTATGTTTTGAAGACCAGTATGAACTTGTCTGAGAAGTCCAAAATGATTCTTTTAAATTCCCGGGTCACACATGAACACACAGATATTTTGACAAACACATGCAGGTGATGCACGTTTCTGTAAGAACATGTACATCCTAGTACTGCACAGGCTGCAAAGTCTCTGACATGTCCATAAGGTCTGAAAGACACAAGTTATTCTTATACACATACCTGAACAGACCTGTAAAGGAGTACATCTAAAACTTGTGGTTTGTGGTTGCTTCAGAGCAGGCAACAACATTTTGTTGCAATATGTTATTCCTATGCCTGCTTGTCTCTCGCTTGTCTGTAAAATGAACTGCGGTGAACTTTAAAATGAAAAATATTGGATTTTGCTTGTTGTCCTTTCTGTTCCTTCCTGCTCCTTTACGGCCTTAGAAGGTTTCTGTGCCTAGATGAAGATGGATCTTTTTCTGAAGCTTTTTCTCACTTTATTGTAGGCTTGGAGGTGAAGAAGTTAGCCCAGACAGTTCAGATCTGGGATATGCTTGTTCTATTCTGGTTTTAGTATTATGAAAGTCCCAGTGTTTCCTTTAAATTTTCCTACACTAGATTTATAAGTACATGAGATTCCATTTCTGGGTAAAAAAGATAACAAGAAAAGTCACCCACCCACCCACCCAAATAGATAAAGACTAGTTTCTTCAAAAGAAAAATGTATTTCAGCCTGACATCCCATTGTTATTGTAACCATGACATTAAAAGGTTATTTTTTTCAGACACAAAAGTGACACTTAGCTGAGAAAATCTATCACCTTATGCTCCTTCTGGGAAGATATTTCTCAAATTGTAAATGAATGGGCTGGACCTATAGTCCCACAAACATTACCATCATCACCAACCATCACTACTATTCTTATACACTGTTCTAAGAGTTCTATTTCTGCTTTCAGTTTTTTAATGCATTTATAATTTTCAAATGGAAGATAAAATAAAATTAAATAATCATTAATATAAAAAAAGAAAAAACCCAAAAAACCTTTATTATGAGAAAAAAATTAATAATCCAAGTCACCAGAGGAAATATTACATCAAGCTAGCAATTAGATTTTAAAGGCTTAGTTAAACACTGCTGATAGAAAGCTCAGGAAACCTTTGATAAGGGGAAACAGCCAGGATGTTTCCACTGTAAATCAGTTTTTTATTCTGACAAAACATATGAGAGCTTATCAGCCTGCAGAGGATCTTAATAATGTCTCAGGCTTCCGCATGAAGCTCGTTGATGTTACTTTATTAAAACTTCTCCTGTTTGAGCACACTGTTGCTCACTGCACACAGTT
The DNA here is from genome assembly GCA_013400975.1 of Atrichornis clamosus. Classification (NCBI taxonomy): domain Eukaryota; kingdom Metazoa; phylum Chordata; class Aves; order Passeriformes; family Menuridae; genus Atrichornis; species Atrichornis clamosus. Next base: position 7,808 of record WBMZ01011687.1, on the reverse strand, counting down.
GGCGTCACCACCAGTTTCTACATCCAGTATCTAGTTCAGAGTCAAAAGCTGCTTTTTTCTTCAAAATTTGTGAGAACTCTTTTTCCTCTCACTCTTTTGTCAAATAAGATTCCTAGAGATTTTGTGCGCACATCCGTCCTCTGTGAATTCACCACGGGTGTTCTAAGTTAACTTTCCATCCATACAACTATGAATCCATTCTGTTTTATCAGCTTTCCTGTTTGCTTGCACGTTCCTTCTCTTTGGGCTTCACACCCAAACCCCTCTCAGTGCTACCTCTCCCGTGCATCTGACATCTCTCCTCACATTGTCTTCCAGCACTGGGTTCCACCTTAACTAGATTTTTCTGGCTATTTTTTCCTTATTCTTATTTAGACATCTCAGTGTTTTCTTGCTTATTTTTTGCGCAATTATTTAGGTTCTTCGATAAATCCATACTTCAGCTGTCTTCTCTTTTCCATCAGTGGTCAATAGAGGAAGGAGGAGCTGGAACAACTGGCGTGTTTCTCTGTGATACTACACCATTTGCTGGTATTTTTATGGTTGTTCTTACCATATCAACCCAGCATTGAGGAAATGGATGGGTAAAACAGCTTCCAAATTGTTTCTGTCTGCAGTATTCAGGGATTTCAACTCAGTGATCCCACAAGTTCAGTGGTTGCTTACATAATTTCGTGAAAGAAAGACTTAATGTTAGGTTATTTATGTTGTTTTTTGAGTAGTAAGAGACTTTAAGCCCAAGAATAAACAAAACAAAACAAAATTCCCTTTTTTTTTGGTACACTGTACATTATTCAATATTTATTTGAACATTGAAGGGCTAAGCAATAAATATCAATGGTTTACTTTCCTGCATTACATCCTATAAGAATTTGCTTTATTCAACATGGACAGTTTATTACATAATGGTGTTGAGATTTTAATCCTCAATGTCCTCTGCATTTTATAGACAAGCTTTAGCAGGAAAGGCATTACAACTACATATGCTACAAGTGGGTAAATAGAATTAGAAGAAAGCAGCGAGTCTAATTGTTTGTATGGAGTATGTCAGAAATAATATTATTTATTCAATAGAACTGGTGAAGGTAGAACAGATGTGTAAATAGAAATGAACTTAATGTTTAAAATTTAAGATGCGTTTTGTCACTTGTTGGCCGGTAAGCAGACAACAAAAATAAAATTACTTTTAAGTCAGTCATTGAAAGTCAGAGTGCTTTGATTTTTTACATCAATCTGGTAACTCAGAGCTGGAATAACTTATGTTGGTTTATACTGATGAAAGAGCTAAAAATAGACTTAATATATCAATGGCTTAAATTCATCATACCCAGTTTGAAAAGTTATAACTGTTATTATTTATTTGCACAGCAGTGTCTTCTTTCTGATATCAAGGGCTATAAATATTCTCCTGCAGCATTTTATACTACTTCCTTATTCAGGTTTGTTGGAGCTTTTTTTCCTACCTTAGAGATCTGATGAAAAATCAAGTCTTTTAAATGGTTGACAACACTTTAAATTTGATTTTAAGAGCTAGACTGGTACATTCAGCTGCTACTGTCAGAGGAAAGCTCCAGCACAAACACCACAGCACTAATGGCTGGTTTCATATTTAACAGTATTCTCAACAACAACAAAAGACAGACTAGCAGAGCTTTTATTGCATTTAAAAATAAATTCTAAGGAAAAGAAAGCGTATTTTTGTCTCCTCTTCCTCAGGAAAAAGAAAGAAAGTATACCTTTATTCTGCCTGGGAAATAAAAAAAATTTTAAAAAAAAGGGAAAAAGAAAAAGATGGATAACTGGGTATGATTTTCAACAAATGGAGACTATTTTGCTGGCTCTATCCATTTCACAACAGCTTAAGGCAATGTGCACTCAGACAGGGACTTCACCAGCATGAAATGAATGAAAAAGAGGGAGGCAATCTCTGGAGCCAGAGTGAAAGCATATCAAAGAATAGCTCACTAAAGATAAGTGGGGGTGAAAACTCAGTTTGGTTGGTCAAAAGATTCAAAGAAACAACTCTCGGGCTTACTGAGCCTTCAAATAGAACTGAAGAAGGATCAATAGAAAAGTTTTTAAACAGAAAACAAGTATCCAAAACTGAGAAGAAACTTGAAAGGCCAGAAAATAGCCAAAGCGTGAGAATGGAAGTTCAAAGCGGTAGAAAACCAAAGCCAACTTAATACTTGATCCTGACAAACACAGAGCAGCTGCAACCCTCAGTGGGCTGAGTGCAAGTTTGTTTACAGACTGCAAGGCTCATGCCCGAGTGCAAATTTTAGCGAGATCCAAATTCTTTAAAATGCAAAAGTCCCTTAAACTCTCCAGTCACCACTAACTTTTACTGCACGGCATGTCAAAACAGTTTTTATGCTCTTTGCTGTGTTATCCAGATGAAATAAAACTGGAAGCAAATCACCTCCTCTCCCCCAGAAACCCAACTCTCCATATTACCACTGGGAAACCTCAGCAAAAGCAGAATTGTTATTAGAGGACAAAAAGTCTAAAATCTTACACCCTTGGTTATGCCATTCAACATTCATCAATGGCCAGCCATCATATCCCTCTATATTCTTTTTTTTTGCATGAAATTATGGCAGCTCACAGCATTCTTTCTGTAGCAGCAGCACATACTATTTTTTCTCGTCTTTATTTTGCTTTCCAGTTACATGAAGTTACATGCACTCTCTGAGTCAGGCCACAGCACAAGTTACTCGTACTGCTCTGCTGCAAAAAGAACCTCAAAAAATTTTCTGAGCTCAACCATATTCTTTGTCTGGCTGATGATAGGTGATTTTTTATTCAGTAAGAGAAATTAAAGAAATTGCATAATAAGTAAAGCCAAATACCTAAGTCTATTTTTAAACATAGTCAGTGTACCTGTCTCTAATACTTGAAATAGTACATTAAAAATAAAGATACCCTTTGGCTTTTATGTTTAATATACAGGATAGACCCTAAACCCTTTTTGTTCTGACCACTTTTACAGTTTGGGAACTGGTAATCCCTACCTGCTGAAATCAAGGTCCTTTGCTTCATATCAACGGGTTTGTTTCACAGTTTATAAAATACGAATTGACCTTGAAAGCCTGTGAAATCTTTTTAATCCAAGAAAAGCAGGAAGGAGCATAAGCAGAGAAAGGAAGTGGCTCTCCAGCAAAATTCATGAAGGCAATTTGTTCCATGAGGAAGTACTGAGTGGCATTCTCCTCTCTCTCTCCCATAAAGCAGCTGAGATGAGACACCACTGGGAACAAGTCTGAGCCATAAAATCTAAAAAGTTGCTTTTAGTTTTATTATTATTTGTTATTTTATTACACCGCTTTGCACAAGACAACAGGAAGCATTTCTGCTTGATAGAATTGCCCTGACTCCTTCCCAACAGCACCTGATCTCCCGGGACCTTTGAGAGGATGATCTGAGGTCAGCAGAACTCAGGCTCATCTCGGTGTTTCTGCTGCATGGCAACACACAATCGCTATCTAAACCTTACTACATACACTCACAATGTGGATGATTTACCAGGACCAAGGTGAAAATTCATGTTCTTAGTCATGTTTTTGCCCAGAAAACATTACTGATCAGGGAATTGTATATTATAAACTAATTTGCCTATCTGCTGAGCATCAGAGTGGAGCTTTCCTCATACTCTCTGTGCATTAAAAAGGCCAGTTGTGCACTTATTGGACCTTTAGGGACAATAAGTAGATGTAAACATAAAAAGTGAATAAATTACTTTTTCTAACGTACAGTGAAGAAGAAAGTCATTATTTTCCCAGTGTTTTCTCAGACACAGATGTGCCCGAGTTGCTAAAATGGCCAGGGAGGTGAGTACTGCACCAGATCTGAAAGCAATCAAACTTACCTAAATATTTTGGGTTTTCAAAAGAACACCACTGAAGCCTATTCTGAGATACAATAAAACTGAATATGACTTGCAGTCAGTGGAAAAAATTGATTTAGCTAGTTAGCACAGAAGGTTTGATAGCTGGCCTACAAAATGACCTTTGAGATGCAAGAGGTTTGATACGGAGCGTAGCGAGGAAGGGAAGAGAACGTGAAAGGCAGAAATCAACATATAAAGTTGAAGACCTGTTGCTTATCTGAACTGATTACAGCAGAGGAGACAGAAGATAAGGAGGGTATAGATCTGTTTCTGAGCTCAGCAGGAATTAAGTCAGTGTCAGAATTTCTTCTGCCCTTGCTCCAGAGCTGTGATAGAAAAGAGCTCCCCCTGTTACAGGTGGTAATGTTAAAATCCATGAAGTTTTATAAACTGTGGTGCTTCTGAACTTTTTATACAAGTTTGCATTCTTGTACAAATATTAAATGCTTTGCAATGTCAGACTTGAAGCCATAATTTTATTCTTCAATTATTCCATGCGGTAAAGCAGAGAGTTACTTAAAAGAAACAGAGTTATTTGTAATATAGATGAAAAAATGAACATTTTGTGGTTCCCTATCCATAGCTCTTGCTCCCTGTAGAACCTCATAGGGTGAAAAAGTGTACAAGGAAATAACTTCCTGGCATTTGCACGGAAATACACAATGTTAATCTGATTTCCCTTCCATGTCTAACATGCATATGTGACTTATCAAGCAGCATTTCATTTGATCAGGCAGGAGCAGTGCCTTTTATGTTATCCCAGTGGGATCCATTCAGAACTTCCTCATAAAGGTTCTCTGAGCGTCACATTTTTCTTGTACTGATTGTGCACAGTGCACAAGCGTCCGGGGACAGGTAGAGCCCAACGGGACAGGAGCAGAGAGGACTGAAAGCACAGGAATTAAATTCTTGCACACTGGCCCTCAGTGGGGTCGCTGCCTTCTGTTCCAAAGCCTGAAGAGGTGGGCACAGGGTAACAAGGACTGTTGTTACGTGCAGTCGTGCATGATCTGCATGCACACGTATGCAGCCAAACACATCTCTCCTGTGTGCTAGATTGTGTGTTTTCATTAGCCTGCTGTAGTGCTCTAATTTGGCTAAATTTGAGTCATAATTTGTCATAATTTAAGCCAACTCTGTTAATGACCTGAGGTTGAAAGCTTGACAGCTGCTGCTTTGCTGACTGGCACAACAAATCCACTCTGCTATAAGCAGGGTTTTTCCTGAAAGTGTCTGAGGTGATAACCCACGTTCCATCGGAATAATTACGTTGCACCGTTATTTGAGGACATAAACTCAAACTGCCACATCTAATACTACAACACAAATCAGTGTTAGCCCAATTAATTCCACAGTTAATTGTTACATCCCAATCAGCCTCCCGCTCAGTTCCCTCCACACCTTTCTACGGACTGCAGATGGGAAGAGGGGGGTGTTTCCCTTTTTCCTTATTTATAATTATTTTTCTTCCTCCCAGACCCTCACGCTGCTCACCACACACATCACCTTGACTCACCTGAACCTTTCCCATCACCGGAATTTTGTTTGCTGTGCTACTGAAGTGAGAGAGGAGCAAACAACCCTGAAAGGCCACCTTGCCTCTGGTCATTTGCTCTGAAATGAAAAATATGCCCGAACAACATCAAACTGTGCTGCAGCATAAGGACAAAACAAACTTTTGGGTGTCCTGCATGTGCAACTTGTTATGATGTCCTTAAAACTCTGCTTAGGACCATGACTGCAGAAGTTAAAATATATTTATGTTGTACAGCATAAAAATGGAATGTTTTTATTAAAACAAAGAGCACAATTTTAATTTGCAATGTAGAGTGATTGCCTTCTAAAGCTCTTTGTGGAATAAACTCCACCACTTCTTTTCTTCATTTCTTTTCTAGCTCAGTACAGATTTAAAAAAAAAAAAAGTCGTATCAGAGGATGTTTGGAGTATGTCTAGAGAATATTTATTCACAGGTTTTTAGAGAATATCTACCAATCCTTTCCCATTTAGGTGGCTCATAAACCATCAAATATAAACTAAATAAAGAATTCTCTCTAACAGTAAAACATTTATTAATCAGGACCTTTGCTTGCAGAGGTTGTTATCACCAACCAATCTTAAAAAAGCTAAGATTCAATAAATATTCTTTTTATGCTAAAGCTCGGTATGCCTAATCTTTCACACATACTTCCTTTAGGACAAAAAAAAATGGGATATAAATAGATCTGAGGACTTCTCAAAGCTTGTTAATGTTCTTTGTCCCCGTTCATTAAAAAAAAAAAAGTAATAAAAAAGCAATATGGTCATAATTTAAAGTTTAATGTGTTTGCTTAAAGATTATAATATCACATAGCTGTATGTGGCAAGACTCGTACCACAATGGCATTGATTTCATCAGGAAATTCTTAGATGTGGGGTCATGGATGCCAATCCAAGGAATCCAAATTGCTGGTGAAGCCACTGGTGTTTCTCTGTTGTCCCTTTCAGTGCCATTATGAGGAACCAACATAAACACACCGGTGTAAAATGATCTGGTGGTGCAGGACGGCAGAAAAAATGCTGAAATGCTTGAAAATATTCCAGACACAGCTCCCCAGTACGTCTTGAAAGCCACAGAGCATGACTTGCGTACGTCCACTTTCTGATTTCTGGGGCTAAATTACAGTGGACTGTAGAGAGAAATGAAAATATTAGCCTTATATTTCTTTTCTACATCAGGATTTAGCAATTTGCCTCTTTAATGATATAGGTGGATAAAAATCTAGCAGCAAGACTCATATACTGAAGAGGAATTTAAAGGAATAAACATAAGAAGACACAAATATGCCACCACAAGAAGGAGAAAGGAGAACAACCAGAAAAAAAAAACCCAACCAAACAACAAACCTTGAATGTGTATTGGTGTTCTTACACTCTGTCCAAAATTGAAAACAGCATCCAATTTTTCATGAACATTTCCCTAGTACTTGATGTTCTTCTCTGAACTTAAAACCTCTCTCCTGTGAAAGCATTCAGAACAGATCACTCTTCCTTTATTTTGATCCCACTCTTCCTTCATTTTGAAATTATAAAATTCCACTACTCCCATATAATCTTTAAATTATTGTAAATCCATATGAATAAATGGATAGTATCTCCTAACAACCTCCTTTTTTACCAAGAGTTTTTAAAGCAATTTACTTATAAAATATTTTTTATACTTACATTTATATATACTTGCATACTTTATATATATTTTTATATATATACATATAATATATATACACTTATATTTAGGTATTCTTATATACTTATATTTTAAGAAATTTCCTTACAAATCTGCTGGAAATTGTTTAGCAAATATCATAATTTTGACTACATAGTTTCCGCCATTTTTCAAATTAAAATTTCACGTATGTTGACACTTTAATGCATCCTGGTGCACACTCATCACAAACACATTTGATGTTCCTTATGGAGAGGTCAGAGTTTTTGAGGGGGTGGACACCACAAAATTTAAGTCGTTTGCTGTCCCCTCACCTGAGATTTAATACGTGATATACAAGTTTAAATAATCTTCTGTTCACTTCCAGTAGGATTTGCTTGGAGAAATGGCTCCAGTGGCTCTCTCCCACAGGATAATCAGATTCCCTGTTCATTTGGATTGGGAATTACATAGCTGGAGGGCAAGGACCATTTTTCCTGGAACTGAGACCCTCACACAGCTCTTTTGGGCAGTGTTTTCTTCCTACCAACACTGTAAGATATCAATGATAAGAAATCTACACAACCCTCCAGTTCTTCTCTTCTGCTGCCCATTTTGTCAGGAGAAGGGGGTACATAAATATTTGTCCCTTGATCTCTTGATTTAAAAAGTGAGGATCAGTGGCGGCCTACAAAACTGTGACCTAACACTCATGTAAATTCCAGTAAAAATATAAA